>CM075983.1:15405878-15410878 GCA_038087875.1 Malacoraja senta | reverse complement strand
GCTCTGGATGGCTACATTCTTGCTAGTGATTAAATAGCTACAGATTAATGACCAGCTCAAGGGCTTGAGGTCTTAATTTAACATGTCAGAGAGAATTTGAGATTAGAGTTTAGAAATACAGCCTGGAAACAGGCCTTTCAGCCATGGAATCCAGACCGACCATCGATCACTCATTCACACTTGTTCAATGTTATCCCACTTTCTTCTCCACTCCCGACACATTAGGGGGAATTTTACGGAGGCCAATTAAACTGCAACCCGCCCGACTTTGGGATGTGGGAGGAAGCCGGAGCACCCGGAGGAAACCCACGTGGTCACAGGGAGAACGTGCAAGCTCCACGAGTATTCCTTTTCTCCAGAGATGCTGCCTGACCCGCTGAGTTACTCCAGCATTGTGTGTCTATCTTCAGCGTAAACCAGCATTTGCATTTCCTTCCTACACATTTCGAGTCAGGACCCTTCTTCAGACGATAGGGTCCTGCCCAAAACGTCACCTATCCATTACATCCACAAATGCTGCTGATCCACTGAGTTACACCAGCACTTTGTGTTTTATTCAAGATTCCAGCAGCTGCAAATCTGTGTCTTCAATTTAACTGAATAATGCAAAGGATTGCCTTCAGGACTGAAATGTTACTATACTCTTATTAACTACACAAGGGATAAATCATTTCACATTTAAACCATATATTGCATTGTTAACAGAATGTGAGCGAAATGAGTGTTATGTAGAATTAAGGAATTAGATTGGAAAGACTTTTGCTGTGCTTGTCTAAGCAAAAGTTGCACGCTTTTAGTTTATAAGGTCCCGGGTGAAATCCCTTCAATATAACTTCAGATTTATTTCCTCTAAAGCTCAAGAAGGGGCAAAATGTCAGCCAGGATTTCCAAAACTGATCACCATCCAGTAACTTCTGCTGGAAAGTCCAGCTTGGATAAGACCACATTTGGGACTGACAGAGAGGGCAGTAATCATGTAACCAGTTCACATTCACTGACCAGGTTTAAGGATGAAAAATGTATGAAAACATGTTGTGCATCTACCAGGTTGTATTGGAACCTACACTCTATCCTCGCAACTGTCTATGCCTTTGGGAAAATAATGCACAAACAATGGATGCATTTGAAAATTGTTTTTAAAATATGTTTTAATGCTGATCCTGAATTGAAACCAAATGCATAGCCTATCATGTATCCAGAGATGTAAGTATTTGGCATTAGATCAGAAAGTGAACCTTGGAGCACAGTCTTTTGAAATTTCCAAAATTAAACCGGAATTATGTGCCTGTATTAATTATTTATAAAACGTATTTGTTCCCAACAAAAAATGTATGATATTTGGTTTTAATAATGAAAGATTTTAATTAATTTCCTCCATAAATAAAGATAGCATCAAGCCATGATCCTACTCTACTCGCCTCCCCAAGTTACAACTCCCTGCAAGCAGCTGTAGGAAAGAACTGCAGATGCTGGTTTAAATCGAAGATAGACACACAATGCTGGAGTAACTCAGCGGGGCAGACAGCATCTCTGGAGAGAAGGAATGGGTGATGTTTTGGGTAGAGACCGTTCTTCAGACCTCTTCTTCTCCCTGCAAGTAGGTCTCTGTTTGAATTTGGACTTGGCAGCATGACAGTAACATGAAGCTTTACCAAGTTGTAACTTCCAGCAAAAAACATATTTACACAATTAGACAAAGTTTTTGTTGCTCTTCCAATGAGGTTACACTTCAGGAATTTCGGAGCTATATATATAATAGTTTATTACATTAGTCCAGCAGGAACATCTGCAAGGAAACGACTGAACCAAATATTTATTTAGTGTTCCAGTATGTGACAAGCAAAGTTTCTTTTACATCAAAAGGCTAGAAGTGATTCCAAAACACATTCATCATAGCCTAGCTTGGGAACAGCTCCATCCAAGACCAGAAGAAATTGCAGGGATTTGTGGATGTAGCCCAAACCATCACTCAAATCAAACTCCCTTCCATTGACTCCATTCTCTCTTCACACCAGCATAATCAAGGACTGGTCTCACTCCAGTCACTCCCTCTTCCCCCCTCTTCCATAAGGTAAGAGGCACAAAAGTTTGAAAATGCATACACCCGGATTCAGGCACAGTTTCTTCCCAGCTGTTATCAGACATCTGAACGGTCCTCTCATCGGCTAGAGAGGGGTCCTGACCTCCCATCTACCTCATTGGAGACCTGTGAACTGTATTTAACCGGACCTCACCGTGATATCTTGTGCTAAATGTTGTACCCTTTATCCATTACCTGTGCACTGTGGGTGGCTTGATTGTACTCATGTATAACCTTTCTATGACTGGATAACACCAAAACAAAAGCTCTTCACTGTACCTTCGTACACATAACAATAATAAACTAAACTAAAGTAAACACAAAATGTGTTCTCTTTGTGGACCATTGCTGTCTCTCAGAACATTACCATTTATTTCCATCTTAGTTTCATAGTCACAGTCATCAAGCCAGTTAATGGAAGAGCAAACCGTAAATTGGATGAAGGCAAAGGTGAACCACAAGATAGAGGGCCACGGAATGTATCATAATTAGGGTAGCTAGGGAACAGTTGATAGGTTGGAGGTTTAAATAACCACTCAAATCCCACGAATAGAGTCAAGAATCTTGGAAATTGATGACGCAGAAAGAAATTGTTTGACCTATTTTGCCCATGCATTCTGGGAAAGAGCTAATCAGCTAATCCCACTTTCCAACTTTCCGTTCACAGTCACAGAGTAATAGAGCTGTACAGCATGGAAACAGGCTCTTCAGCCCATCCCATCTATCCCATCAAGTTGCCTAACTAAGCTCATCCAACTTGCCTGTGCCTGGCCCATATCTCTCTTGTAGGTTATGGAAATACATGTTTATACTCAACAGTTGTCTTAAATGCAGTAAACATTTTGGTCTTTCCTGTTGCTTAAGATAGCAATTTCAAACACAATCTCCCTGTGCTTATATTCTCTGCCTCAATTAATAAATAAATATCTTGAGCATATCTTCCTAACCACAATGGCTAGTTGTCCTGCTACCTTCTGGCCTCTATGAATCTTCAGTTCAAGGCTCCTCTGTTCCTCTGCACTTCTTAGTAATCTTAGCATCCTTGCTTTGCTGCTCCCCCCCCCCCCCCACCGAACGGAAAAGCTGACTCTTATACCTAGTGCATTCCTTTTGCCACTTATCAGCCCACATGACTAGTCCATTAATATCTCCTTGTAATCTACAGGCTATGTTCCTGTCATGCACATAACCAAATATTATCAGGAGACATGAAAAATATGTGCTCCATATTTATCTCAAAACCTTTTGAAATCTACCTCTAAAGCAAGAGACCTGGTCCTGTGTAACAACAAGGAAAGTAGCCTTCAGGTCAAACAAACACATCCTTTCAAATATTCTGCTCTGCTTTCAGCCACTGGACCAATTTCAGGCTAGCTTGTTACTTTTCTTTAGAATCTCCAGCCTTTCTCCTGTGTGACCAGATGCCTTGTGGTACCTAATTAAAAGTTTTGTGGAATTCAATGTACACATGATCAAATGCTACATCAGCCTTCCTCACACTTCCTCAAAAACCTCAACCACCATTGAAAGGTTTAGGTTGATTTGGGCCATTCATGGGGAAATGGGGCTAGCATCTTTGTCGGCATGGATAAGTTGTGCCGTGGGGCCTGTTTCCATGCTCTATGACTAAATGATACCAGCATCTGAAATTGGGCAAGTCCTTGGCCTTTAGCTATCTTTCTCCATTTGTTGTGAAAAATATCAAACTTCTTGAATGAGATTAGAACTTCACTTGTTTGGAAGTAGAGACAATTCCATCTCATGTCTTCTAATTGCAGGGTGTGGAAAGACTTTGGGATATTAGGAGCTGAAGAAATGACCACAGGCTGACAAAAGTACTCTGGCCTCTTGGAGCGGGTGTATTTACGTGACCGATGTACTTTAAGTTTGTGGTCAATGGTGACATCCAGGAAATTGATAGGAGAAGTTAATTAGGTAACACTATTGAAGGTGATTAGTCTCTGTTGTGGATAATAATGACCTGGTTCTGGTGTGGGATGAAAGGGTTGGCATTAAACTGTGCAATTTGTGAGTGAACATTCTGAACCTGGAAATATGGACAGCTTGCTGGTACATACATGCCAAGAATATCAACCCAAGCTCAGATGTTGGCCATGTCCTGCCAACATGTGGAAACATGTTGCTTTGTTTTCTGAGGGGTTATGAAAATACTGAAATCCCCAATTCTATCCTTCAGAAGCTCATTTGAGAAAGAGCTGAAATGGTTAGACCCAGGGCATATCTTGCTGAGTTGTCTGGCCCACTAATGGACTGAAGTCTGGCATTTCCAGTTGGTAACCACCCAATTATTTCTACAAATCAGGCAGAAAGTAGTGGAAAGTCATATTTCAAGTATTTGAAGCCTCCTCAAAATCTGAACCATTGCTTCTTAATGGCAAAAGACATTCTCAAAATCAATCAAGAGCCTCTTTGTGTATCCCTAATACATATTACTTGCTGAAATGATAGAAACCAACCATTATAACTTTGATCTGGATCTACAGGCAACTGCATTTAATGAGCCAACTGATGTGAAGACTGGACTCTGCAGACACACTTACGGTGTCAACTCACTGCTTTACTTATGACGGAATATTTTTCTGTCTAATGCCACATCTTAGAAATTAGATAGCACTATAGCACTAACAATGGATATACACCTGAGAAGCATAAGAGTGGATAATTAGTGACTTGACTTTGATTGTTGTACCAAAATGGGCCCATCCATTCAGCCATTGCACAAGGACCAGTTATTCACCAGTGGGAATAATCCAGCCGTACTTTCTGTTTTATTGAAGTGATTGTCAATTACTTGTAAGCTGTTGGGGATTGACGCACACATGTAGACTGGAGCACTGAACCATACATTGTGGGTGACAGTCATGGGAATTTGACCTAAAAGCAAAGCATTGCAAATGCT
>CM075983.1:15340878-15403378 GCA_038087875.1 Malacoraja senta | reverse complement strand
ATAAGTGATTATTGTCCAAACAATTGAAACTAGCATAAAATGTTTGCATTATTAGCAGGGCTGCCAACTCTCACGCATTGAGCGTGAGACTCACGCATTTCACAAAATTCTCATGCTCTCACGCTGATCACAAAATATATAATGAGAATAGGATCTGTTTTGCTTAACAAATAGTGTAGGAAGGAATTGCAGATGCTGGTTTAAACTGAAGATAGACACTAAAAACTAGAAAAACTCAGCAGGACAGGCAGCATCTCTGGAGAGAAAGAATGGGTGATGTTTCGAGTCGAGACCTTCAGCCTGAAGAGGTTGAAAACCAGCCATAAAACACAAGCACTGGACATGTGTGTTATCCAACTAAGGGCAGAAATCAGAATCATGTGTTCATCTTTATTCACGTGACACCATAATAAATATATATATATATATATATTTTTTTTTAATTTTTTATTTATTAGAAGTACATTACATTACAACCACATACATTAGTAGTCGTCACTTATGTCTTCTTACAATTAATGTACTCCATTTGTTTTTTACACTAGTAAAAGGAAAAGATAAGATTGAAAGAAAGAAGAAAGTGAAGGAAAACGTGAGAGTGTAGAAAATGTGACAACAAAACAGGACGAAGACCCCATAAGAACAAAATTAAAAACAAAAGAAAAAAGAGTTAAGAAATAGACCCTAGAAAAGAAGGAGAAAGAGAAAGAGGAAAAAGAGAGAAACAAATATTTTTTATGAGCATTACGCAAATGGGACCTACCAGCTCTTCAACTATCATCCCCCCTTACCTGACCTCAATTTTTTTTTGTTTTAAGGTACCTTTGCACCCTATATTTGTAATAATTCTATAAATGCAGACCACGTCAGGTGGAAGTGATCTGGTTTACCTGCTAGGAGGAGTCTTATCTCTTCTAGGTGTAATGTTTCGAACATATTTGAAATCCACATGTTTATAGTTGGTATTGGAGCCTTCTTCCAAAATTTTAGAATTAGCTTTTTTCCAGTTATTACCCATAGTCTATTAGTTTCTTTTGAAACACATTTAGTTCTGGACCATCTTCCGTTATTCCGAAGATAATCCATTCTGCTTTGGGTATCAGTCTTATTTTAAATAATTTTGTAAAGATTTCGAAAATTTCATTCCAAAATTTTT
Source organism: Malacoraja senta (assembly GCA_038087875.1). Classification (NCBI taxonomy): domain Eukaryota; kingdom Metazoa; phylum Chordata; class Chondrichthyes; order Rajiformes; family Rajidae; genus Malacoraja; species Malacoraja senta. The sequence continues at coordinate 15,402,222 of CM075983.1, read as the reverse complement.
GAATTTTTGTACAGAAAACGAATGAGTGCGCTATAGTAGCTTCTTGGGATTGCATTTATCACAAATAGATGATACATTTGGGAAAATTTTATGAATTTTAGTTTGGAATAATATAATCTATGTAAAATTTTAAATTGTATTAAAGTGTGTCTTACATTAATCGGACATTTATGCACGTTTAATAAGTGTTCATTCCAACTTTCTTTGAAATTTTAATAGTTAACTCTTGTTCCCAGTCTCTTCTGATACCCTCCGTAGATGGTATTTGTACATTTAAGATAATATTATACAAATATGATATTAAGTTTGCTGATTCAGCTTTTATCTGCATTGCCTCATCCAATACATCTGCTGGGTTATTATAATGATCTTTTTGTATATTTTTTCAAATAGTCGCATATTTGAAAATATTTAAAATATTGATTATTTCCGAGTTTATATTTTATTTGTAATTGTTGAAATGAAAGTAATTTTCCAGTTTCATACAAGTCACTGAGCGTTTTAATTCCTAGTCTATCCCAATGTGTAAAAGCTTTATCTATAATAGAGGGATTAAACGAAGGGTTATTAACTATGGGTAATAAAAGTGATAAATTTCTTAATTTTAAATTTTGTTTTATTTGTTTCCAAATTCGGATTGTACTATGAATAATTGGGTTCTTATTATAACTCGCTACAGTGCCGACTATATCAGACACTGTATTTTCACTTTTTTAGTTTTTTTTTTATTACCACTTAAACTCACATGTTTGTGTTTTGTGTTTAGTGATAAGCGTAAAATGGATATACCAACAAAACTTAAAAATTCAAAAATTCCCCCAATACCCAAAGACCTGGGATATGGATGCACCACAAGATTTAAAGGTACTATAATTATTCAAAATGCATGACACCAAACAAAAGAACCTAGGAGGAATCTCATTTTGTAGTTGGAATATAAGAGGTATTAACGAACCTATTAAAAGGGGTAAGATACTAGCTCAGCTGAAACTGTACAACTCTGACATTATCTTTTTACAAGAAACACACTTAAAATCTCAGGATCAAGTTAGGTTAAGGGTGAAATGGATAGGTCAAACATACCATTCTTCATTCACTTCGAAATCTAGAGGCACGTCAATCATTATAAGAAAAGGTATACCATTTAAAGCAAAGAATATCATAACAGATATAGAAGGGAGATACTTAATAGTTAATGGAGAAATTCATGATACTCCACTTACCTTGGTAAATATATATGCCCCTAACTTTGACAACCCCCACTTTTTCAATAAAATTTTCAACATAATTGCAGAGTTTAACTATCAAAATGTTATAATAGGAGGAGACTTTAACTGTGTTTTAGATCCGTACTTAGATAAATCAAGCCAAAAACAGAGAGGGAATATGAAATCGAAAACCAGGGAACTTCTCAATACTTATATAAACAATACTAATATAGCAGATGTTTGGAGAATTGTTAATCCAACTAGCAGGGAATACTCGTTTTATTCAATGGTACATAAGACATACTCACATATAGATTACTTCTTGCTGGATACAAAATTAATCCCTCAAACATTTAACCCAACATACCACAGAAATTCGATTTCAGACCATTCTCCACTAACTTTCTTTTTAAAACTGGAAGGAATGTTTAAGAACAAATCGTTTTGGAGATTTAAATTCTCAAATTCTAAAAGATCCACAAGCGAGTATATATTTAAAAGAACAAATGGAGGCCTTTTTTCAAATAAATGATACTCCAGATATATCGTCTACTGTATTATGGGAATCTTTTAAAGCATACATTAGGGGTATTATAATTTCATATCAAGCTTTTCAAAATAAAAAGAATAAGAACGAACAAAGACAGTTAGAAGAACTTATTAGACAAATGGATATAGATAATGCTAAAGATCCATCAATAGATAAACATAATAAAATAATAATTTTGAAATTTAAATTAAATAAATTATTATCTGCCAAACTTATAAGGCTTTTTCAAATTACAAAACAAGTGCACTTTGAATTTGGGGATAAACCGCATAAACATTTGGCTCGTCAGCTAAAAAAACGAGAAAAGGAACATACTATACCAAAGATTAAATCAGATAAAGGGGAATTATTAACAACACCGAAGGATATTAATAAAAGATTTGCGCAATTTTATGAGAATTTGTATACATCTAAAACGACAATTGATTCCAATAATATCACAACGTTTTTGGATAATTGTAATCTTCCAAAGTTAGAGCTGAAGGAACAAGAGGAATTGGGTGCACAAATCTCAATTAAGGAATTAGAAGATACAATAAACTCACTAAAGAATGGAAAAACACCAGGCCCTGATGGATTTACTAATGAATTTTATAAAAGCTTTTATGATAAAATAATACCAAGATTACAAAAAATGTACCAATATGCTTTTAAAAAACAAATACTACCTGATACATTAGCGGAATCAACGATTACACTAATACCTAAGAAAGACAAAGATTTAGAAGAACCGGGTTCATATAGAGCTATAGCATTGTTAAACACAGATCAAAAAATATTAGCGAAAACATTAGCTAGAAGATTAAGTAAATACATTAGTAAATTAATAAACCCAGATCAGACGGGGTTTATCCCTAAGAGATACTCATCTAACAATATGAGACGTTTACTCAACATAATGCACTCACACAAATCTGAAGATCAAGAATTATCAATTATTTCGCTGGATGCTGAAAAAGCATTTGACCAAGTAGAATGGAATTATATGGATAAAGTATTACAAAAATTCCAACTGGGAGAGAATTTTATTCTATGGATCAAGTTACTATATAATAAACCTACAGCTAGAATACTAACTAATAACATATTATCCTCGAAATTCCAACTATCAAGGGGAAATAGACAAGGATGCTCATTATCACCACAGCTGTTTGCTCTCATTATTGAACCGCTAGCAGAAAAAATTAGAATACACCTGATATCCATGGATATAATACTAAAGACTCATATAATAAAATTATCTTTATACGTGGATGATATATTACTGTACATTACAAAACCTCAAATCACTATACCAAATATATTAAATTTAATTGAAGACTTTGGATCTTTTTCTGGATATAGAATAAATTGGAATAAAAGTGAAATTATGTCAATAAAACCGAAAGATTCAACACATCTTTTAAAATTCCCTTTTAAAATAGCTACAGAAAAATTTAAATACTTGGGAATCGAAATTACTAGAACATATCAAGGTATGTTTAAGGCAAATTTTGAACCCCTACTTAATAAATTAAACACACCAATTAAATTCTGGAAAACGCTCCCGATGTCTTTAATAGGCCGAATAAATGCAATAAAAATGATCTTTCTACCACAAATTTTATACCTATTTCAATCGATTCCTATATACTTACCAAAGAAGTTTTTTTTAAAACTCGACTCAGATATCACTAATTTTATATGGGACTATAAATCACATAGAATACAAAAAACTCATCTGAATACACCTAAAGTATTACGGGGTTTAGCACTACCTAATTTTATGTATTATTATTGGTCAGTAAATATTAAAAATATGATTCAACTGATGGATAACTCCGCCCAGCAAGTGGACTGGATTGTAATGGAGAAAGAGGATTGCTCCTCTGGAAACATTGGAGCGATCCTCCTCTCTCCAATGAAACTGAATAATAATAAATATATTACAGAAAAAATAATTTAATGAGGTGGCCCGGTGGCGCAGTGGTAGAGTTGCTGCCTTACTACCACATGGGTTTTCTCTGGATATTCCGGTTTCTCCCATATCCGAAAGAAGTGCAGGTTTGTAGGTTAATTGGCTTCTGTAAATTGTCCCTGGCGTGATGGATGGAATTGGTGTATGATAGATTGCTGGTCGGTGTGGACTTTGTGGGCGGAAGGGCCTGTTTCCATATATATTTTTACATATATCTTAATTTCATTGAACCATATATGATTGAATATGTGGCATTATTTTCGTCTTGTTTCTATATTCAAAGGGTAAGGTTGAAACCGTCTGAAGAAGGGTTTCGGCCCGAAACGTTGCCCATTTCCTTCGCTCCATAGATGCTGCCGCACCCACTGAGTTTCTCCAGCAATTTTGTCTACCTTCGATTCTCCAGCATCTGTAGTTCCTTCTTGAACAAGGTTGATTGATTTATTTGTGCAGAACAGTGATGGAAGTCCGACTTTTGCTTTGTTTCTCTGAGTTTTTCTCTATATATATACATAACAGCATGAATATAATCTGATTTCCATATATGAATACAGTCATTCATGTGCTGCACCTGTTGATCAGAGCCTGGCTCTATTGTGGAATGTAATTATGAATGTAATTTAGCCTAACCTTATTCATACCTAATCCAATTTAAAGCATACATGTTGCATTCAAATGCAACCATGCACAATTTCAAGCTGAAAAATGCAAAAGCTCCCTACCGTGGGAGGGGGAACACCCCCCTCCCACACCCTCCCCCCCCCCCCGGTCGCTACGCTCCCTCACAATTTCTCACTCTCAACTCTCACCGAACGTTGCCAGCCCTGTCTTAAATATCATTGCATAGTTAATATCTGTCCCAGAAACCAGGAAGGTAAACCACAGCTGAACATTACAATATAAAGATTTGAATTCATAAAAAGATGGGCATTGATGGATCAAGTGGTCTTGATGTTTTCCTCTTGTTTGCAACCAGATTCACAAGCTCACCCACAATTTGTTGTTTTCTTCATTGTACTCCTAGGAGCTCAAGTGTTGTCTGAATAAATATTCAGCCCTCTTTGCTATAGCTTTTAATACTTTGCCATTTAAAAAAAAATATTCCCTATCAGATTCTATCAAGCTCCCAACAGGACATAATTTACCATAAGTTTGGTGCAAGCTTAAATCGTTCTGTAAAGGTCGAGAAATTCAAATCAAAATTTTGAAGAAGTTGCATTTCTTTATTGTGTGAGGTTAAAGCATATGGACTGATTTGTAAAAATGCCTTTGAAGGCTTAATCTATAGTTGCCAGGCAGTGGAGCAGGCCTCTCATTAACTGTTATTTTCTCAGCTTTTTGCTAAATCACTCACAGACAGTTCACTGCAGGATTTGTGCTTGCCAGAGGTAAAGGAATATGCAGGAGGCAGAGATAGCACATGCGGATCAGCAAGGCACAATTTTACTGATAATTTATTCTGTCAATTCTCTATCATTAAATATAGGAAAAAAAATCCCCCGTTGAATGCATGTTCTTCTATCCAACAAAACCACCTGCAGTATATTATTTATTAATGCAGATTCATCTCCAAAACACAAAGCAGGAAATGCGGCAATGTGGCTTCAGAGAGTAAATAAGTTTGCATTCCGGTTGGTCAGGAATCTGGTGCACTATAAACAGCATACAATCACTAAAATCGCACTGACGTTATAGGCTATGAATTATATTGCAAGTCAAAAATATATTGTCATATGCGCAGCTACGGTGAGGTACAGGTGCAATGAAAACCATGGAGAAAGTCTCCTGGCACGACAAGAAGGTCTCACAGCACGCCGCGGAACAGGCCCAGTGACTGTGAGCCCCTGAAGACCGGGAATCAGAGAGAAGGTTGGAGGGGGTCGGCTACGGCAACAGACGCTGGACAAAAGGCCTGGTAAAAAGAACTGAGGGTCGGCTGCAGGAGGAGCCCCCGGGGAAACAAGGGCTGAAGAGCGCATGCAAGGAGAGGGATGACGGTTTGCGGGATGATCGGAATGGAGGCGACTGCTGCAACGGGCCTTTGTGGCTGGCCACAGCTGGGGCTGTAAAATGCTGCCAAAATGGCACCTCTGTCATATAGAATCAGTGGGCTGTTCTGCACATTCTGTGCTAACCAGAGGATTGTGCTTATGTATGGTGATAGTCTTGCTGAAATGAATGCAAAAAAAGCTTTTCACTGTTCCTTGGTACACGTGATAATAGAGAAACCATTGCACCATTGAACCATGCTTGCAGCAGTATCAAAGGTAAATGAACAATAAACAAAAGCATACATTCAACATAAAGTTCCAAGGCAGTAAAAAGAAAAGGTGGGAGAAACAAAGGAAACAAGACATTTGTGCAAAAGCAATTAGAAAGCAAGTCCATGGTAGTTCAGGAAGTGGTCCACAATGTTCCATTGCCGAGGTAGGTTAAGAGGCGTGCAGATTGTTTTAAGAACCCGATGCTTGTTGGAAAGCAACTGTTCTCGACCTGAGTGGTGTGGGACTTCAGCATTTGTACCTCCTGCCCGATGGTAGCAGCAAGAAGATGGCATGGTGAGGATCCTTGATGGTAGATGCTGCCTTTTAGAGGCATCGTCTCAAGTAGATGCTTTCAATGGTGGGGAGGGCTATGTCCATGATGGGCTAGACTGACCCCACTGCCGTCTGCAACTCTTGCATTCCTGTGCATTGGAATTGCCATACCAGGGCCATGATGCAACCAAAGATAGACACAACAAACTGGGGTAACTCAGCGGGACAGGCAGCTTCTCTGGAGAGAAGGAATGGGTGACATTTCGGGTTGAGACCCATCTTCAGACTGATGTCAGGGGAGTGGAAGATACATAGATAAGGAAGTGTAAGGTGTGAAACCTGGACAAATGGGATGTAGTTCAAGGAAAATGCAATCAATTGGCATACTTTCTACGGTGCATTGATAGAAGTATCTTAGTGGATTCAGTGACTTGGTGAATTCCTTTAAACTTCTAAGAAAGTAGAGACACTGGAGAGCCTTCTTATTGCATTTATGTGCTGGGCTTAGGGCAGGTCATCTGAAATATTAACACCCAAGAATTTAAAGTGGCTAACTCCACCTTTGACCTGAAGGGCCTGTTTCCACGCTGTATCACTCTGTGACTCCCGGAGAGAGACAGAACTCTTGGTTGAATGGTGCCCCAACAGAAACCTCTCGCATAATGTCAACAAAACCGATCCGAAACGTCACCCATCCTTTATCTTCAGAGATGTTGTCTGACCTGCTGAGTTACTCCACCACTTTATGTCTATCATTGGTATAAACCAGCATTTCCAGTTCTTTTTTTCTACCAAGGAACTTATTGTCAAGAGTCAAGTCAAGAATGTTTTATTGTCATAAGTACCGGATGGGACAATGAAATTCTTACTTGCTGCAGCACAACAGAATATGTGAATATGTAAACATAGTACATAATGGGGGAAGAGAAAAAAAAGAAAGAAAAAAAAAAAAAAAAAAAAAAACTTCATAAAGGCAAAGTTGGGTGCCAGCCTTCATTGGTTTGTCAAAGGTGGAGTTGGCCATTTTAAATTCCTGGGTGTTAATAAATATTTCAGATGACCTGTCCTGGGCCCAGCACATGAATGTGATCACACTCACCCGTGTCTCTACTTAATTGGAAGTTTCATGAGATACACCATGTTACTGAATATACTAACAAACTTCTACCAATGCACTGTAGAAAGTATCCTGATTAAGCAGAAAAAGCTCATGTGAGACCACATCTGGAGTATTGTGTACAGTTTTGGTCTTCTAATTTGAGGAAGGACATCCTTGTGATTGAGGCAGTGCAGCGTAGGTTCACGAGATTGATCCCTGGGATGGCGGGACTGTCATATGAGGAAAGATTGAAAAGACTAGGTTTGTATTCACTGGAGTTTAGAAGGATGAGGGGGATCTTATAGAAACATATAAAATTATAAAAGGACTGGACAAGCTAGATGCAGGAAAAATGTTCCCAATGTTGGGCGAGTCCAGAACCAGGGGCCACAGTTTTAGAATAAAGGGGAGGTCATTTAAGACTGAGGTGAGAAAAAACGTTTTCACCCAGAGAGTTGTGAATTTATGGAATTCCCTGCCACAGAGGGCAGTGGAGGTCTAGTCACTGGATGGATTTAAGAGAGAGTTAGATAGAGCTCTAGGGGCTAGTGGAGTCAAGGGATATGGGGAGAAGGCAGGCACGGGTTATTGATAGGGGGCGATCAGCCATGATCACAACGAATGGTGGTGCTGGCTCGAAGGGCTGAATGGCCTACTATGTTTCTATGTTTCTAAAGATCACTTTGGGTTACTGAGAACTGGAAGCTACATAAAAGGAGCAGACATCATGGAAAGAGGTAGCTGAACCTGTCCCCTGCAGTCCCTGTCACCACATATATAACTACTCAGCATAGGAGGACATTGAAAACTCTCACAAGGAAGGACAAACTAAAGGAGGTACATTACCCCATGCACATCCTGTGAGAATGATAGAGGTGACTCATTTCCTTACATATTATGCCCTCATTATGACATTAACTGATTGAATGAGAAAAAGCTCTATTCACATGGAACCTTTGGAACAACTAATGCATCTTTTTAACTCCACACCACTCTCATTGTCTGCCTCAAGGGGTTTTGCTCGTCACGGTGATTAAAGTGAGCACACCTGCAAGCATTATAAGTATGGTATGAATGCAGACACCTGGAAGAAAAGAAGTTTAATTACCTATCAGATTCTTTTAGCATTGCTGTTCTTTTTTGTAGCGGATAAAGGCTATTCATAGTCAAATGCAAAGACACACAACAGGAGAATATGGGAAAATAAGTGTGTCCATGGCTCAGGAAGAAGAATCACCACTCTTGTGAAGAGAGACAGGAAAGGCTATGATAGCTGCTAAAAAGAACAGTCAAAGCAGAAAATTGGAACAACACAGTAAGTTCCTGCTTGATGTGGAATTTCAAAATATTTAGATGACTCAGCTGGTATTTTTGTCACAGAAGTGTACACTGCTGAAACCACCTATGGATTCCTACATAGCAGGAAGAAAACTAATCGAAGATCGACACAAAATGCATGAGTAACTCAGCGGGACAGGCAACATCTCTGGAGAGAAGGAATGGGTGACGTTTTGGGTCGAGACCCTTTTTCAGAGGGTGATGTTTCGGGTTGAGATCCTTCAGAGTCTGAAGAAGGGTCTCGACCCGAACCCTTACCCATCCCTTCTGTCCAGAGATTTTGTGTCAATCTTTGATTTAAACCAGCATCTGCAGTACCTTCCTACACAGAAAACTAATCGGATGGATTGCCATTGGCTGAGAGTAAGCTCACACTCATAACTAACAAGGGCTGCACAGCGGAGCAGCTGCTGCCCCACAGCGCCAGAGACTCTGGTTCGATCCTGACCTTAGGTGCTACGGGGTTTATGTGGACTTTGATTGTTCTCTCTGTGAACACATGGGTTTCCTCCAGGTGCTCCAATTTCCTCCCTCATCCCAAAGAAGGTTTGTAGATTAATTGCCCTCGATAAATTGCCCCTCATGTGTAGGGAGTGTATGTGAAAGTGGGATAACATAGAATGAGTGTGAATGGGTGATCCAAGGTCTGCGTAGACTCAATGGACTTAAAGGCCTGTTTCCATGCTGTTTCTCTAAACTTAAATTAAACTAAACTCCGGTACCATTTTCATCAGTTTCATCACGGCATCCGACGGACTCCCACATCACTCTGGCAGAAATAGATCCATTGCTTCATTCTAATTCCCTCCATTATGGTCTTTATTGATCCCCATCCTTAAACCCAGTCCGTCAAGGCCCCACTACCATTTACATGAGTTGGTGCCTCAGGAACACAGCATCTATCTACAAGGTTCCCCCACCATCCTGGTCATGCCCTCTCATTGCTACAATTGGGCAGGAGGAAAGATTTTCACTGTTATTGTACCTCACCTTACTTGTGCATATGACAACAAACTCAACTTGACAAAGAAAGAGGTTCTCTTTGTGAAATTCCAATTGTTAGTTCAAAACTTTGAGATTGTAAGATGCATGTTAAATGACAGAAGAAGTCATTCCCCAGTAAAGCAGCAGAGTTTAAAAGATAAAAATATATAGTTTGTGAAAAAGTTCTCCACGTGACGCCATATGTTCTACACCAATTGTTTTCAATGTCACATCAATCTCCCGTTACCACCCCACTAGTGGTACTGTTGCGACTATTGCACTGATTCCAAGGGACAGATTAGGGTTGCTAAATGGGGGAAAATGGCTCAGCGCAATTGGTTACACCAGCAAACTCCTGCTAACATGTGTAGGAAGGAACTGCAGATGCTGGTTTACACCGAAGATAGACACAAAAAGCTGGAGTAACTCAGTGGGTCAGGCAGCATCTCGGGAGAAAAGAAATCATTGACGTTTCGGGTCAAGACTCCAAAAAGTCACCTATTCGTTTTCCCCTGAGATGCTGCCTGACTTGCTGAGTTAAGCCCCTGTCCCACTTTCACGACCTAATTGGCGACCTCTGCCGAGTTTGCCCTTGACTCATACTAGCAGCATGGTCGCCACGAGGTCGTAGGAGGTCTTCGTAACTCTTCCTCCTGCTCATGAGTGGTCTCCACGTACTCGTGGCCTCAAGTATATCGCGGCGTTTTTTCCAGCCCGATAAAAAATGTCCACGAGTAAAGAAAAGGTCGGCATGGAAAAAATTGATACATTTTACTTGTAGGTAGGTCGTGATGGTAGTCGTAGGTAGTCGTAGATAGTTGTGGGTAGTCGTAGGTAGTCGTAGGTCGGTAACCGGCCCGAGAAGAAAAATGCAAACATGACATCATTTTATCATGTGATTATTTTCCACTCGTAGCTAGTTGTAGTTGGTCTTAGTTGTGGAAGACTGAGGTCGAGGGGAGTTGTAGTTGGTCTTGGGTGTGGAAGACTGAGGTCAAGGGGAGTTGTAGTTGGTCTTGGGTGTGGAAGACTGAGGTCAAGGGGAGCTGTAGTTGGTCTTGGGTGTGGAAGACTGAGGTCAAGGGGAGCTGTAGTTGGTCTTGGGTGTGGAAGACTGAGGTCAAGGGGAGTTGTAGTTGGTCTTGGGTGTGGAAGACTGAGGTCAAGGGGAGTTGTAGTTGGTCTTGGGTGTGGAAGACTGAGGTCAAGGGGAGTCGTAGGAGGTGGTAGACATAGTCGTAGGTGGTCGTAGGAGGTCCTTTACTTCGGCGAGTCAACACGACCTTGACATTTTTTTCAACTGTCTAGGGTCTAAACTCGTGGATTAGGTCGTCACGGACATGCCCTTTACTCCAGCATTTTGTGCCTGTGTCCTGCTAACATGTGGTAAGTCCGATCAGGTTGGGGGCAATAGTCAATTCAGGAACTTTAATTGCACAAGCATTTTAGGAAGGTATTGAAACATTAAGTTAAACTGCCTGATATGTTTTTTCTTTAGTCACTTATTGAGCAGAAAATGTACTTTAAAGTAAGTTGTGGTTATGAGAATCCTGATTAACCCAAATCATAATAGCAAAGCTCCCTCTTTAAGGAGGATGTGGATGGTGAGAATCCCACTTCAAAGCCATAGCTGAAGGCAAGATTGTCTCTTGAAAGGGGATTCCAATGCTGATCAGCATTCTGCAGGTGAGAATCACTTCATGAAAGGAAACATATGGCGAGATCTCCTCTTAAAACAGCATCGCACTCAAGAGTGGCTGATCGCAGAAACTCCATTTTAAAATGCGTTTCCCGGTGGCAAGAATAGATAATTAAATGACAACCAAGGGCGAGACTCCCCACCCCAGTTAAAAATATGATTGGGTCTTTTTAACTGGATGGTAACGTCTCCTGGATTCCTGATAACACGGATGACCCCAAACTATGTGACTTTTACACTCTTGATTGACTTGCGCACCTGTCAGTTTTCACTCTGTCTGCAATGCAATTGATTTAACAGTCTGGTATTTTACAGTCTTAACCCTCTTCACCTTTCATAGTTTGCCCTCAAAGAGCTTTCAATTACTGATAATCTGGGTGTATTTTATTTTTTGAAATACCTACTTGTCAGCTCAAATGCTGCAGAATGCACACATGCCTTTCAGCACTTGCCAAGCATTGATATTATCTGAAAAAATTTCCTCTCTTCTAATTTAGCTGTTTAAATGACTTTGGCACAATGCCAAACATAAAGGTTTAATGCAACTTTGTGGATCACAAGCGCTGGGCCTTAAATTGTGTTTGATGACCTTTTGGATCAGCACGCTGCTTCTGGATCCTTAGGGACATCCAACTTGCATCCGTGTGGAGCATCAGGAAGTAATTCCACTGCACTACAAAGCTCAGCAACGCTCCTCAGCCATCAGCTGACAACCGTTTCTTTCTCATTTGCTTTCTTCCGCTGCCAAAAGAGCAGACTTTTTTCCCCGCGTTACGGCACAATGTTGTGAGCATGCACAACTTTCCTCCAGCTGATGGGGTGCCTTGTTCATGTGACCACTCTTCTTTCGCAAATTTGTTAATTAAAATGTGGCCCTATCACCGCAAATAACTGTACCGCATAAAAGTCAAAATGATTGAGTGATGCCAATAACGTAAGAATTCACATCCTGAATGGATCCGGGATCAGTAAGTAATTCCTATGGTGGAGCGGGTTCCAATAAAGGCACACTTGAACAAGACGATTTCATGCTATGGTGTCATTTATGCTGTGTGTGAACTTAAACAGTGATAATTAGTGTTCTAATCGACCAAAGAGGGCAGGACTCCTGTGCTTGAAGTGAACTGAGCATGCAAATACTCAACAAGTCAGACAGAATCTGTGTTGGGAAACAGTCTTCATGTTTCATATTTCTGAAGTTTAACCAGAACCGGGCATATTGAAATTGATATTTTATTCGCAGCAAAGTTAAAGAGACTACAGAGAGAACATTTGTGTTAATGTGGAAAGCAAGAGAGGATAAGTGACAAGAGGGGTAACAAAAGCATAGGAGAGATGATAAAGCAGAATGATTATCTGAAATTACCAAATAGATTTGGAAAGGATGCTCAAGACCTGGAATAAAAATGTTGGCAATGGTCATTGTCTGAATTATTGATGAACACCACATTTGGTCAAGAGGGCTGTCATGTTCCTGATCAGAAGATGAACCATTGCTTCTTGATCTCACAGTGGCCTTTGTTGCAAGTGTGTCAGAGGCGAAGTTGAGAATCCATTGTTGGGAAGATCCAGATTCTAATGTTGATTGGTGACTGGGCATTCTAGATCACACTTGGCTACTGAACAGATCTTTTCTTTAGTGCAAAAAAGCAAAGTGCCAAAGGAACTCAGCAGGCCAGGCAACATCTGTGGAGGGAAATGAACGGACAACATTTTGGGTTGGGACTATCTAAATGGCGTCAAGTTGGGAAAAGGGGAAGTACAACGGGATCTGGGGGTCTTTGTACATCAGTCTATGAAAGTAAGCATGCAGGCACAGCAGGCAGTGAAGAAAGCGAATGGCATGTTGGCCTTTATAACAAGAAGATTCGAATATAGGAGCAAAGAGGTCCTTCTGCAGTTGTACTAAGCCCTAGTGAGACCACACCTGGAGTATTGTGTGCAGTTTTGGTCCCCTAATTTGAGGAAGGACATTCTTGCTATTGAGGGAGTGTAGCGTAGGTTTACAAGGTTAATTCCCGGGAGGGCGGGACTGTCATATGCTGAGAGAATGGAGCTGGGCTTGTACACTCTGGAGTTTAGAAGGATGAGAGGGCATCTCATTGAAACATATAAGATTGTTAAGGGTTTTGACACGCTAGAGTCAAGAAACATGTTCCCGATGTTGGGGGAGTCCAGAACCAGGGGCCACAGTTTAAGAATAAGGAGTAAGCCATTTAGAACGGAGACGAGGAAACATTTTTTCTCACAGAGAGTGGTGAGTCTGTGGAATTCTCTGCCTCAGAGGGCGGTGGAGGCGGGTTCTCTGGATGCTTTCAAGAGAGAGCTAGATAGGGCTCTTAAAAATAGCGGAGTCAGGGGATATGGGGAGAAGGCAGGAACGGGGTACTGATTGGGGATGATCAGCCATGATCACATTGAATGGCGGTGCTGGCTCGAAGGGCCGAACGGTCTACTCCTGCACCTATTGTCTATTGTCTATTGTCTATTGACTCTTATTCAGACTCAAATTGATGCCCATCTATTTCCCTCCACAGATGCTACCTGTCCTTCTGAGTTCCTCTGGCAGCTTGTTTTTATTCAAGATTGCAGCATCTGCAGTTTCTTGTGGCTCCAAGTCTTTTCAAGTAATCACCATAATTGCCTTTGTCATCGCACATCATGAACAGTGAATAGCAAACTGAAAGAAGCATAAATAAATCCTTGTTCCATGTTGGAACAGATTGCGTGACTGCATGAAATATTACCCGTTTGTCTTTTTCCCTTTGTTGGCCTAACTTACAGAGTTTTTGCAGCATTGTCTGCTTCCATTTTAGATTTCAAGCACCTGCAGTAATTTGTTTTTGTGTTAATGTCTACCTCATCTCATCCAACATGTTTCACATTATGAATGTCACAAAACCCCTCCATAAAGTTGGTGAAATAAATTATCTAAATTATCAATGTTTCTGAAATGTTTCTTTTTCTACAAAATAGTGCCATTGCTTTGTGTGTGCCTTTGTGAAGGAATCAATGATAATTTAGACCCAGCCTCCAAGTGTGCATGCATCAATGTTGGCTGCAGACTGAAAGATAATGGCAGTGATTGGTGTGAATTTGGTTCTGGAGTAGAGGCAAGGATGACTGAAGGCTTTCTTACTGTAGATTAGTTCCACTCACTAATCTACATTGAAGTGAAGTATTGTAATGAAGATGACTGAAGGGAGTTTGGACCTAGGTTGCACTGGGATTGGGTCTGCAGGGACCCGTTATTGATGATATGATCTGCACAACAACTTAAAGCAAGTGAAGGAATGTGGTGGTACATTTTTGAGGACAATCAGATTTGAGAAGGATCTTCTATAATTGTTATCTATTGGCGAAGATGGAGCCATTTGTCGGGTCAAAAAGGCTGTGAGCTGATACTCATCTCCACATTTTTCTTCAATTTGTTGTAGAGTAAGTATCATGTCTGATGTACCTCATGATGGATGGAGCCAACATTCTGACTCTGGGAGGAGCTCTGTCACATCTCGAGGGGATGGTTGAGGAGGATTCTTTCAGCAACCTATACCTTTCCTTCTTGACAACATCTTTCCTGGAATATGGTGCCCAAAACTGAACAATACTCGAAATGTGGCTACACCAATATCTTATATAACTGCAACATGGCCCCCCAACTTCAATTACCGTTCATTGCAGAAGCCACAAGGGGAACATTTATTGTTGAACACGTTTGGTTAGGTTATTCTAATATTGAAGAGGGCTGATATTTTCAGTGCAGTGATATTTGGGATAAATAGGTTTAATGTTGGTGATAAGAATGGCTATCAGAATCTATCAGAATGAAGGTACATGGTGGTTAATAAAGATTAATGAATGGAAAGTCTTCAATTGTAAGTTTTCCACCAACTCCACTGCAGCAAGACTACAAGGTTTACAGTGGCATGTAAAAATGATACTTTGTAATAAAAGAAATAACTCATAAAATTCATAAAACCCTTGACAAAAGACCCTTTGGAGAAATAGCTCAGATAAAGGAGAGTTTCTAAAGGAAAGGATGACAAACATACTATTGTTAACTGGATTGATACATTTCTACTTCCTCAGCCCCTTGGGAGATTTTTAATATGTACATCAATATTGATAAGATCGGACAATAGAACATGAATCCTCTCTGAAGCTTCTGGCTGTCATATGCATCATGAAACTTCAACTATATCTTCCCAGCAATAGCTACAGGTCTTATACATTGAATAGAAAGTAACATTTCCTTTTCACTGCTCTAATAAGTCTTAAAGGTAGGGTTTGAATGTAGATTGGGTGTAGAGTAAAATCTTCATTATGCTACACCAACAGTCATTTCTATGATAGGTAGGACATGAATGGTAGAGTGGGTATTGATCAAGCTATATTCTTTACTCTGTCATTGTTACTTTTTTTTACTTTACAAAGTTTGCTTGAGAAGCCAGTGACCGTATTTGTTCTTTTTTTTCCCAAACCAGGTTTCTAACAAACTATTCACTAAGGGCCGGATCCAGGTGATCCACCATTGCAGACTTTGGTCTCTCTATTCCCATTTTAACCTTCTCCAGATGGTGAGGACCTACATTGCCCAAGAATTCCCAGACTCCAGCAGAATAATGTCAGTCATTGAAGTAAGTCACTGATGTAATTCAGAAAACAATTGAAAGGTGAAAATGTGAATAATCATACAACCACAGAATCATAGAAATGCATTGCACATAAATGGGCCCTTACAGCCCACCTTGTCTTTCCAACCATGATATCTATCTACATTGGGCCTGTGTAACCATCTCTGAACTTCCTATACACATTATTGTTCAAATGTCTTTGTGGACTGTAATTATATCTGCCTCCACCACCTCCTCTGGCAGCTTGTTCACCACACTTTGCATGAAAGACCTAAGATCTCCTTTAAATTTCTTCTCTGTCACCTTAAACCTGTGTCCTTTTGTTTTACTCCCCTATCCATTGAAAAGGATTTGACTCTCTACCCTCATAATTTCATAAACTTCTATATGGTACGTGGAAAAGAAAATAAAGGTAATTAAAACAACTTGCTAACAATTGAAAGCAATAAACTAAAACATTGTTTTTAAGTAGCTTACCCATCTTTTAACCTAGCACCAGTGCTTCAGATATGATTGAGATTAATGAGATTGTGCACCAGATATAATCTGGAGTAGTATCTGAGTGGTGACTCCTCAGGATAATGCTGGGGAATTCTTCCTAGACTGAGCTATGCCTTTGGACTCCTGAGTGAACTGATAGTGCGTGAATGGACATCACTGATCAATGTCCACTTAAACAACCAAATGCTACAGGTCCCTTCAAGAGGGATTAATTGTCACATGGAAGGAACAATGAAATTTTTACTTGAACACTAGGAAAGTGCAACGCATTATAATATTATTCCTTTTTAGTCCTGTCTCTCATGATGCACTTAAATATTTACATACAATTTATTTTACTCTGTTATATTATTACAAAGTAGTTTTTACTTTTTGCTGTAACTGTTGTTAGTGATTCACTGCCCAAGGAGGTGTTTCCCATTGCTGCACCTCCCATTCTCCACGCCCATTACAACTCATCGACTCAAGTGCTGCAGGTGAGAACAGAACATCGGATGGGATGTATCGGCTCCCGTGAACTAGCACTCATGCTGCACAAGGAGACACTTCAAAGAGCATAATTGTGCATCACGTGCCATGCACTTAAATTTGGAGCCCTTTTCATAACTGCATCTGTGCAGACTTAAATGGTGTGCAGAATCTTTGTTCCTGCTTATTATTTCCACACTTTGTATTCTTGTGCCAACATGTACTTCATCGTAATTTCTTTCTGTTCTTGGTTTCTAGAGTGGTGTCATCAGTCAAAGCTGAGAAGGTTTCCACAATACTCAGGGTTCATTCATCTAGAGTAATATTGAGTTGCTCATGGGAAGAAGTTCACATTGTGACTCATTTAGATCTTGTTTGAAATACTGCTTGAAAAGCTCCTTTGCTATTAATCGGAATTTATTTTATTTTCATCCCGTTAAACTTAGCTACCCTCTCTTCAAAAATTAATTTCTTTGTTCTCTTTCCAGTTGTTTTATTGAGCCTATGTTCCGATTGCCACTTCCAAGTTCTACTCCACTCCACTTGGCCAAATTTCAACGTAAACCATAACATTGGCTAATCCTTTTGCTCTCCAAAATGTTTTACTCACACTCCATTATATTAATAGCAGCAATTTGCATTGACAGCTTGAAGCCAGTCAGGTGGAATTTTACCCGCAAATGAGATTCTGAACACCTTTTCTTCAGAGATAGAGCGGGAAAACAGGCCCTTCGGCCCACTGAGTCCACGCCGAGCAGCGATCCCCGTACACCAGCACTACCCTACACGCTAGGACAATTTACCAAAGCCAATTTTACCAAAGCCAATCAACCTACAGACCTGTAAGTCTTTGGTGTGTGGGGGGAACCGGAGCACCCGGTGAAAACCCACGTGGTCACGGGGAGAATTTACAGACTCCATACAGACAGCACCCGTTGTCAGATTCGAACATGGGTCTCTAGCGCTGTAAGGCAGCAACTCTGCAGCTACACCACCATGCCGCCCCTCTGACATTCAATATATATTTTTCGAAATTACAGCAGTTGTTGCTAATTGGGATCCTGATTTAATATTTTTACCTTTCTTAACTCTGAAAGCAACTTTACTGCTTCTGGCTTAAAATAATTTATCTTGCCACAAACCAAAGAGAGCAAATTGGAACCCTACACCGAGTGCTGCATTTATCCACTGAGCCATCAGGGAAGCTGGGAGTTCATTTCGATGCTCGCTGGATTCAGCTGAAGAATAAAATCTGTTCCGTTCAATCCCCAACCAATTTGCCATTGATTTATCTCATGTAAACAAAGAAAAGAAGGTTAAATAGAAAATGCTTCTACTCTGGCAAAAGGCACAGAATTGATTCATTGAATTCGATTTTTCTTGCGAAAGAACCTCCATTGGATTTTTTAGCTGTCATTGCTGTAACTTTGTCTACAGGAGCTGAGGATTCAATCTAATCTGTCTCCGGCTGAGGCTGGGATTACCTACTATCTAGTGAGACTGTCATAGCAGACAATTGCTAATACATTCTGCATAGCCTTCATCCTGTCCATTACAAGTGTGACAATGCATTTTAATTTCTAATGTATGTAAGGCTCAGAAGCACTATCCATCTCCCCGAAAACCTCTTCTTGTGGCTTGCAATGAAGCTTTCTCAGCGCCTACGATTTATGCATTGATTGGTGCTATTTTCTGAAAGCTAATTTTACCGCTGCATCTCAAGAGATCAAAAGTGACAGCCACTATGTTTTATATTTCTCTCCGCCTTTTCAGGTTTGTCAGTGAATGACAGACCAGATTGTTTACAAGCTTTCACCAGTTCCATGTATACAGGAATTGTACTGCACCAAGAATCAGGCTGCCAATTGATTTGTTTGTCCTTTTCTACAGGGAATGCACTTTATCGGAACGTTGGGAACTGACTAAAGATCCAACTACACAGTTCAATAGATATAGTTTAGTTTATTCTCACATGGACCGAGCTACAGTGAAAGTAAGACGTTGGTGAGGCCGTATTTAGAGTATTATGTTCAGTCCTGGGCACCATGTTGTAGGAATGATGTCGTGAAGTTGGAAAGGGTGCAGAGAAGATTTACGAAGATGTTGCCAGGACTCGAGGGTCTGAGCTATAGGGAGAAGTTGAGTAAGCTGGGACTCTGTTCCCTCGCGGCACAGGAGGATGAGGGGTGATCTGAAAGAGGTGTATGAATCATAAGAGAAATAGATTGGGTGGATGCGCAGAGTCTCTTGCCCAGAGTGTGGGGAATCAAGAAACAGAGGGCATAAGTTTAAGGTGAAGGGGGGAAAATTTTATAGGAATCTGAGGGATAACTTTTTCACGCAAATGGTGGTGGGCATATGGACCGAGCTGCTGGAGGAGGCAGTTGAGGCATATGGGCCAAATGCAGGCAATTGGGACTAGTGTAGATGGGACATGTTGGTTGGTGTGGGCAAGTTGGACTGAAGGACCTGTTTTCACACTGACTTTATAAAACCTCTTGTTGCGTGCTAACACGTCAGCGGAAAGACAATACATGTTTTTGAAGCAATGTTGTGAGACATTTGACGCCTAGCAGTGATGTCATCCATTCATAGTAAGATATTACTGCAGAATTGTTTGGGATTTTTGTGCTAGGCAACATGCGTGATGTGGGAAATAATTCAGCACGTATGCAGAACTCATACTGAGTTTTATCAATTCGCTATTTTCACAAGAACCAATAGCTGTAGGAGGGCAGAATGGGAGGTTAGTATTATCCATTGAAGTCTGCAGCCCAAGGCTGAAATGTGAAGATGGGTGAAAATTCAGAGGTTTGCTTAAATGCCTTTGGTCTCAGGGATTCTTTAGGCATAATGTGCTCAGCAAATCTAATGCATGAAAGGGACAGATTGCATAAGATGTGTGAAGGGGGTAGGCTCCCTGGGTTATATCTATTCCAGATGCAAAGAATCCACCCTTCACTTAGCAATAAACAAAAGGCTGGAGGAACTCAATGTGTAAGGTATGCACTGGGGTTGGGGCAGTCCTTTCTCCTCCTCTGGAAATCTCCCACCACCATAGTCACCTTGTTCCTTTCTCCTTCTCTGGATGCTCATCTCCCATCTGCAAATCCCTAATTTCCCTCTCTTTCCTCTTCCACCCAAACCATTCCACTTTATATTTCACTCCTTCTTTCTTCATATGACACCCTTTTGTCCCCATTTCACCACAATCAATTCCTCCAATCACCTGAAGAAGGGTCTCGACCCGAAACGTCACCCATCCCTTCTCTCCAGAGATGCTGCCTGACCCGCTGAGTTACTCTAGCTTTTTGTGTCTATCTTCGGTTTGAACCAGCATCTGCGGTTCCTTCTTACACACTCCCATCACTTCCCTCAGCTCTATCCACCTATCCATTGCCAGCATCTGTAGTTACTTGGGTACACAAAAATGCTGGAGAAACTCAGCGGGTGCAGCAGCATCTATGGAGCGAAGGAAATAGGTAACGTTTCGCGCCGAAACCCTTCTTCAGACTGATAGGGGGTGGGGAGAAGAAAGGAAAAAAGGAAAAAGGCGGAGGAGGAGCCCGAGGGCTGGGGGAGGGGAGGAGACAACCAGATGGCTGATGAAGGGGAGGGGACAGCAAGGGCTAGCAGAATTGGGAGAATTCAATGTTCAAGCCCCCAGGATGTAGACTGCCCAAGCGGAATATGAGGTGCATTTCCTCCAATTTAAGGTGTTGCTCGCTCTGGCCATGGAGGAGACCCAGGACAGAGAGGTCAGATACGGAATGGGAGGGGGAGTTGAAGTGCTGAGCCACCCGGAGGTCAGGTTGGTTATTGCGGACCGACCGGAGGTGTTCGGCGAAACGATCGCCAAGCCTCCGCTTGGTCTCACCGATGTAGATCAGCTGGCATCTAGAGCAGCGGATGCAATAGATGAGGTTGGAGGAGATGCAGGTGAACCTCTGTCGCACCTGGAACGGTTACTTGTTACCTGTTACTTGTTTCTTGTGTCTTTACTTCAGAATGTCTTCCTCAACAAAAAATACTAATTGCCTGATCGGAATACTGGATTTTACTTCGGACACGTGAGTGACTACGTGAAGAATCCCGTACAGCCGCACGTGCGCCATTACGTCAGACGCATTGGCCGGTTGGAGCAGCAGAGCTCCTCCAGCACGGTAAGTTTAAACTTCAGGTAAGTTTGTATTTCTTACCTGTTTTGTTTCCTTGCAGGAACCTCTTGTTCAAGAAGCTTCCTGCCGGGGTGATTCGCGAGGACCGACGAGGGAACCAGCTATGGCTATGGGGCAACCCAGGTGCGACCGCGGCAGCGGGTAGCTGGCGAATGTCGGGTTTCGCGATCGCAGTCACTGATAAGACCGTCAGTGACTGCCAGACGCTGTGGTTCCCGGGGAGGGGACATGCAGCCGACTGGTCGGGAGGTTTTCCCTCCGATATAAATATACACGCTGGGGTTCCCGGGGAGGGGACATCCAGTAGTAATGTGGCTCCCAGACGAAGGGGTCCCCAGGATAGGGGTTAAACAGACCAGAACGGTCAGCTCTGGTGCCGGGAGGGTTTCCCTCCGGCAAAGCATGTAGACGCTGGGATTCCCGGGGAGGGGAAATTCAGCAGCAATGAGGTGCCCAGACCGCAGTGGTCCCCAGGATATGGGGTAAACGGACCAAAAATGGTCAGCCCTGGTGCCGGGAGGGTTCCCTTCCGGTAATAAGAAAATTTGGTGGTTGGCCAGGAGGGAGCTCCATCTAGATACACTCCAACATCAGGAGTTGGCTCAGCGCTGGACTATGGGAGAGCCCGCGCCAGCAGCGCCTTGGACAGGGCTGCTTAATGGGGATGCCAAGTCTATGGCAGTGCCGGCCTATGGGAGAGGCCGCGCCAGCAGCGCCTTGTAATAGGGCTGCTTAATGTATGGCAGCAGCACCCATAGTAGGGCTGCATAATGTCTCCCTCAATGGAGGAGGTGAGCTTACCGGGGCAGTTTTGTTCTGACCCTGAAGGGTGGGCCTATTGCAGAGGCCGCGCCAGCGACGCCTTGTAACAGGGCTGCCTAATGTCTCCCTTATGGAGGAGGACAGCATGCCGGGTCAGTGTAAATCTGACGCCGAGTCTGAGGGTTTAGCCGTGGAGCATACCCCAAGGGATGTAAGGCATGTGTCAGAGGTACCATTCCTGACAGCAAGGTTGCCATCCCAACACAATGCAGTGAACACCGCTATCAGAGGCGTTAGAGCCAGCTGCCGAATCTTCTATTCAGGTAAAACCTATTCAACAGGCAAAACCTGGAGGACAAAGCACAAGCTGTTGGACCAATTAAGGCCAACGACGAGCAAGGCTTCATAGTTTCGGTGACAACGCACGTCACGTCTTCATGGGCAGTAAGCGGTTCACTGAAGCTGGTGGCAGCATGAAAGTTGGCCAGAGGGTCCACGCACTCTACCAGTTCTACTCTACAACTAAGGTACCATTTACAAGTTGTTAAGATTTACACTTGGTTGTACAATACACAAATGATTATGACATTGTCATCTACTCAGAGGCATTTAACCATGTAAAACTGGACATTACTAGCATTCCAAGCAGGTTGGAATTGGGCCAGAATTGTGTTGAGGCAGGCTCAGTATTTTAGCCAGGATTGCCTTCGAGACAGGCTCGGAAATATGACAAGAGTTGTCTTTTGAGTCAGGCTCAGAATTATGGCCAGAGTGTTTGAGACAGGTTAGAAATATCGGACAGGCTGAGTATTGTGGCCAGGTTTGTCTTGCAAGACAGGCTCGGGAATTGGGCCAGAGTTGCCATTCAGGGCAGACATGAAATGATGGCAGGAGTGGCCTGTTCATTATGAAAGATGGCTGATTAACAACTGATTTCATAGGGTGTTCCCATTTACAGTGATCATCGGAGATATTTGGAGGCGTTGCTATGATGAGGCAATATAACAGTATGGTGACAATAAATCATTCAAAGAGGACTACTTAGAGTTCAAAAACACTTGTCATGTATTGCCTGGATGATATTTTAATGCTGTATTTTGCTAAAATCCACTGTTTCAGTCTCAAACTATATTTGAGAAATTGGGCTCCTCTATCCAGTTAAAATGAAGTTGTTATCAAATGGACTAGTTGGTCATTGGGGTTTGCCTTTGGCTATTAATTGGCCTGTGACTCCGCCCTGGGCAACAGGTTGGAGTCAATAGAAACCTGGAACAGCCTTGTTGTTATAAGCAGCTTTCTATTCATTAGACTAATTGGCAATGTAATAGATGTGATGCAGCTGTGCAAGTGGGAGAACTGACAGCATCCTTAATGGCAAACTATTAAGGGCCATGAAGGTCATTGATAACATACCTTTGCTATTACCAGCTGAAGCTACTAAAGTCACTATGATGGACAAACAGTATTCAGCTCCAGTAGTTGATCAATAAATATGTCATTATATTGCAAAATGATGCTAATGGCCTAAGGTGGGAAATTGCGAATGCCATCTCTAGTTGGAGGTGAAGGAGATTTGCATGAGTTATTAACTCTGCAGTTATTGGTATCAACTATCTATAGACCCTACGTGCATTTTATGAGTTAAAGAGTGATTGAGCGAATATGCATATCTGCATGCTCAACTTCATGTTGATACACTATGATGGTGGCATATGATAATTACAGGGGTGCAATCAAGTAAAAGAATCCTGTAATAGGTACAGTACATAATCTCATTTGCCACTGGAGTATCATCAAGTACAGATCAATGACAACACAGAATGGGTGTTGGACCACACCTTATTTATGAAATTATGATTCAATGCAACACTGAACATACAAATGTTGTTTTCATGCTAATTCACAGGTTGCAAAAATGTGTGGCATAACAGTGGCGAAAGATACATTCTCGCTACAAGCAGGAGCAATGGTCTTTTATGTCTTCCTCCATTTTGCTTCATGAGTCGGGTCTTCAAATAAAGTCATCAAGAGCCTGCTTTAGGTTCCAGCTGTGGGATTGGCCTATGCAGTTTAATTCCTGATTTGTCGGGAATAATAATAATGCAACCTTATATGGTTATTTTAAACGTAACTTGCTGGTTCAGCCTGTGGCTCGGGAAATTAGCCGTTGCATGATAAAATCAATTAATGTTCTACAGATTCTCAATAGACTGCCTACAGCTTGGGTTGTCACCCCTATTCTTGTATGTATTCAGAGCGCTGGGATAGTACCAAAAAGCAGTATTTTGCTTCTTCAGGAGATGGGAAGTGTTTGTTTAATGCTCATGTTACATTTAAAATGGTACAAATTTCGGAGTTCTTGGAGTTCATTTTAATGGTCTTTGACAATATTGAGTTATAGGGTCATTAACGGTGCCAAGGTGCTTTCCATCAGATTTGCTGCAGCAAACGAGATCCACTTTGTTGAGTTCACCCCGGATATCGAGTTAGTAAAGGATATCCTTAACACAAGTTTTCCCAGGACAAGTACAATGCAGTATGGGAGGTTGACATTGTGTTAACACTATTTTCACCAGGGGGTTTCTAGCTACATTCTTAGCTTTGGCGGATCTCATTAGGTAGTTATTCTCCTGGCGCTGGTTTAGCGCAACAGGTCAGTCGCTACATAAATGCGACGGGACAGGATGATTACATCTGTAAATAATATGTATAGTATTTTATGTTTATAATTTACTTAAGCAGAGCAGAAGGGGTGTCAGGTCTTAAAATAGGTCAAGGCATATCCAGGGACCTTTAGTTATGTGAGGGCTCACATATACAACAATATGCCAAGGTCACCAAGAGCCTTCGAGGCTCTTAGCTAGCTATGATTGTTAGTTACAAAAAACTTTATAAGAACGTATCAGTTCAGACCATTTCCAGGTGATAAAACGGAGTTGAGTTATGCAGGAGTAGATACTGATTCCAGATCTCACTCTACCAGGGCTGCTACAACAGCAGCAGCAATGGTTAGTTATGTCTCGCTGGACCACATCCTAACGGCTGAAGCATGGTCAAAAGAACAAATTTCCAAACATTTTATAATAACCCGTTGCCAGACCAGGGTATTTCTCAATCTCATTTTACGTTCTGTTTATAGGTTCTATCCGGATGAGAGATGGGACTATTATGATTACTTCATTTAACAGCATCAGCATGTTTTAAATCTGTCATGACTGTATGCATTATGAATGTTTTCCCTCATTTGTCAATGAAGCAGTTGTGGTTGTGTAGACTTGTTTCTCGTGGCATGAAATCACAGAGCTTTGAAATCTTCACGTAGTCACTCACGTTACTCCGAAGTAAAATAATAAGATTAAACGAGCTTACCAGTTTGAAGTTTGATCTTTATTTTATGAGGAGTTATGATGAGGGACTACGTGCCCTCCGCTCCCAACCCTCATGAATATCATCTGGTAGTTCTAGTCTTCTCTCGTCTTACTATTATACTTAGTCACTATTATCTGTGATTTCACACCGCTGCTTTGAAGATTGACACACGTGTGGCTGTACGGGATTCTTCACGTAGTCCCTCATCGTAACTCCTCATAAAATAAAGATCAAACTTCAAACTGGTAAGTTCTCGTTTAATCTTACTATTTTAATCCACTGATATGTTTTCCATGTCCTGAAATTAGGACATCTTGCAACCAGGAGAGTGAAATTTGTATCTTAGCTAAGTCTGACAAAAACTGGAAGCAAGATGGAAGCTCCATTCTCTGAACGTTGGTATTGGTATTGGTTTATTAATTACATGTGTGCTATGATACAGTGAAAAGCTTTGTTTAGCGTGCTCTGCAGCCAAGTCATAACATGCATTAGTTCATCAGGTAGTGCAGAAGTAAAAATGAAAGTGTCCAGAATATTGTGTTGCAGCTACAAAGAAACTGTAGATAGAAAAAGGGCCAATAGCTGCAACAAGGTGGACTGGAAGATTGGAAATACACCCTTAGGATATGAGATGACTATTCAAAAGTCTGATAAGTGGAGGGAAGAAACTATTGGTTCATGTTTCCGAGCTTTCGCATCTTCTGCCTGTCGGGAGAGGGGACAAGAGAGGATGACCAGGGTGTTAGTGGTTCTTGATTATGTTGGCTGGTTCCCCAAAAGCAATGTGAAGTGCAGATGGATTTGAAGGAGGTGGGGCTAGGGGAGGGGAGTGAAGGCTGGTTTATGTGATGGCTTGTGCTGTGTTCTCAACTATCTGTAGTTTCTAGTGGTTTTGGGCAGCTCAGTGCATACTGAGCTGTGATCCATCCGGACATAGAAACTTGGAAACATAGAAAATAGGTGCAGGAGGAGGCCATTCAGCCCTTCGAGCCATTCATTGTGATCATGGCTGATCATCCCCAATCAATAACCTGTGCCTGCCTTCTCCCCAAATTCCTTGATTCCACTAGCCCCTAGAGCTCTATCTAACTATCTCTTAAATCCATCCAGTGATTTAGCCTCCACTGCCCTCTGTGGCAGGGAATTCCACAAATTCACAACTCTCTGGGTGAAAACGTTTTTTCTCACCTCAGTCTTAAATGGCCTCCCCTTTATTCTAAGACTGTGGCCCCTGGTTCTGGACTCGCCCAACATTGGGAACATTTTTCCTGCATCTAGCTTGTCCAGTCCTTTTATAATTTTATATGTTTCTATAACATTCCCCCTCATCCTTCTAAACTCTAGTGAATACAAGCCTAGTCTTTTCAATCTTTCCTCATATGACAGTCCCGCCATCCCAGGGATCAATCTCGTGAACCTACGCTGCACTGCCTCAATCACAAGGATGTCCTTCCTCAAATTAGGAGACCAAAACTGTACACAATATTCCAGATGTGGTCTTACCAGAGCCCTATACAATTGCAGAAGAACCTCTTTACTCCTATACTGAAATCCTCTTGTTATGAAGGCCAACATTCCATTAGCTTTCTTCACTGCCTGCTGTACCTGCACGCCAACTTTCAGTGACTGGTGTACAAGGACACCCAGGTCTCGCTTGGGTGTCCTTGTACCTAACCCCATTGAGATAATAATCTGCCCCCTTGTTTTTGCTGCCAAAGTGGATAACCTCACATTTATCTATATTATACTGCATCTGCCATGAATCTGCCCACTCACTCAACCTGTCCAGGTCACCCTGCAACCTCCTAACATCCTCTTCACAGTTCACACTGCCACCCAGCTTTGTGTCATCCGCAAACTTGCTAGTGTTGCTCCTAATTCCCTCTTCCAAATCATTAATATATATGGTAAACAGTTGCGGCCCCAACACCGAGCCTTGCGGCACTCCACTCGCCACTGCCTGCCATTCTGAAAAGGATCCTTTCACTCCTACTCTTTGCTTCCTGTCTGCCAACCAATTTTCTATCCATATCAACACCCTACCCCCAATACCATGTGCTCTAATTTTAGTCACCAGTCTCCCGTGCTGGGCCTTATCAAAGGCTTTCTGAAAGTCTAGATACACTACATTCACTGGCACCCCTTCATCCATTTTACTTGTCACATCCTCAAAAAATTCCAGAAGATTAGTCAAGCATGATTTCCCTTTCATAAATCCATGTTGACTTGGACTAATCCTTTTACTGCTATCCAAATGCCCCATTATTACCTCTTTAATAATTGACTCCAGCATCTTTCCCACCACCGAAGTCAGGCTAACTGGTCTGTAATTCCCCGTTTTCTCTCTCGCTCCTTTCTTGAAAAGTGGGATAACATTAGCTATCCTCCAATCCACAGGAACTGATCCCGAATCTATTGAACATTGGAAAATGATCACCAATGCGTCCACTATTTCTAGAGCCACCTCCCCGAGGACCTGTCGCTTTCCATGGATCCACATTCAGGAAGGCTGATCTAACATCTGCGATGATGACCATGAGTACAGGAGCATCCAGGGGCTGTCGATACGGGTGACATAATTCCACTGACCTTCTCTTCAAAACAAGCACAGAATGCAAAATCTGACAAGCTTAATGCATATAAATAACTCTCTGGTGAGAGATGTGTTATTGCTTATAATATTTGTTCAGAATTTAATGGAGAACGTTAACTGACATTTAAAATGGTTACGACATGCAAAGATGTCCTGGGCTTGCTGAGAGTCATTACTGAAAGGAAGGTGCTTCTCCCCACCCCCTATCAGTCTGAAGAAGGGTTTCGGCCCGAAACGTTGCCTATTTCCTTCGCTCCATAGATGCTGCTGCACCCGCTGAGTTTCTCCAGCATTTTTGTGTACCACTGAAAGGAAGGTGCCTGCTACGTGTGACAATTCATGAGGATAATTATTAGTGCTGAGAACATTATCAGTGCTGATAATGACTTTCCTGCTGCTCACTGGGAAAGATTTGTTGAGACCACTTGCTTTGAACAGCTACTTTGGGAATGTTGGAGAAAGTAAATTTCGGGATCTCAGCAGGAAGTTGGAGTGGAGCATCAAGCTCTGGGTTTTACTTGGTGCAACCATACCCGCGCGGTGTACACACTTTAGTTATTTGTTTGTTCGCTGATCATTAGTGGAGTTGAGGTGACAAGTCATACCATTGCCTTCTCCTTGAGCATACAGTTGCTCATTAGGTTTCTCCCATTAATTCAATGAGATACTGGGGAATAGCATGTTAGTCGAACCAACCAACAAAGGGATGTTATTTACAAAAGAACTTGCATTTATCTATGTGTAAGAAGGAACTGCAGACGCTGGTTTAAAATAAAGATACACGCAAAAAGCAGGAGTAACTCAGCGGGACAGGCAGCATCTCTGGAGAAAAGGAATGGGTGACGTTTCAGGTCAAGACCCTTCTTCAGATTCCAGTCTGAAGAAGGGTCGCAAACCCGACACGTCACCCATTCCTTCTCTGCAGGGATGCTGCCTGTCCCGCTGAGTTACTCCAGCTTTATGTGTCTATTTTGCATTTCTCTATTATGCAGAAACAGGAAACTGCAGATGCAGGTTTACAACAACAAAAAGGACACAGTTACCCCAGCACTTTGTGTCTTTTGTTTTCTCTTTTGCGTGTCTACCATCACCTAAGTCTACAACCTCTCCTCACAAATGCAGGATCTCTGGAAAATTATACACTCAACTTTGTTGACATACTCACATAGAGCATATCAGTCGCTGGTATTCTTAAATGCGATTCTTAAAATGGTACCAGCCAATATTACATAGGTTTCAGTTCTACGGAAATGCTGAAGAAAAATACAAGTAATCACACCCAAAATAATTGATCTGTCTGTATATTTTACAAAAGAACTAAGTTCTCCAGTTGTTAGATGTGATGGAGTGCCATTCTTCTTCTTCTTCTTGCACATGGCATGCACAGCCTAAAGTTGTAGGACAACTTGTTCTATTTGATCTTATTTATTTGATTGTGCACGCCAGGTTGATTGCATTCATTGAAACGGGGCGCACCATGTGAAGGTTGCAATCTCCCACCCCAAGTGCCATTCTAAATCTAGTCCTTTGCCTATTCCTCTAAATGAGATGCTGTTTTCTAACATCATCAGTTTCCTGTCAGCCAGTCAGTCATCCACTCACACAGGTACGCCATCTCTCACATAATAAACTTTTATTTTCTATAACAAACCTCATGTCAATTCGAGTTTATTGTCATTTCCACAAGTACGCTGTGATACAGGAACAATGAAAATCTTGCCTGCAGCAGCATCACTGGCACATAGACTCAAACAACAGACAAAAATATAAATTAGGCATAAGTTTCATATAAATTTTGTAAGCGAGCAAAAAGAAATAGGACTTCAAACAACAATAACATTAGCGCAAGTACACAATCTATGGTCGAGCAAGATGTGGTCCAAGTTCTTCCATTGTCAAGTTAAGATTAGGATGACGTGGTCTGCATTTATAGAATTATTACAAATATAGGGTGCAAAGGTACCTTAAAAAAAAAATTGAGGTCAGGTAAGGGGGGATGATAGTTGAAGAGTTGGTATGTCCCATTTACGTAATGCTCATAAAAATATTTGTTTCTCTCTTTTTCCTCTTTCTCTTTCTCTTTCTTTTCTAGGGTCTATTTCTTAACTCTTTTTCTTTTGTTTTTAATTTTGTTCTTATAGGGTCTTCGTCCTTTTTTGTTGTCACATTTTCTACACTCTCACTTTTTCCTTCACTTTCTTCTTTCTTTCAATCTTTTCCTTTTACTAGTGTAAAAAACAAATGGAGTATATTAATTGTAAGAAGACATAAGTGACGAGTACTAATGTATGTGGTTGTAATGTAATGTACTTCTAATAAATATATATATATTTTTTTTAAATAATTTTTTAAAAAGTTAAGATTAGGATTGTGTGCGGGTCAATTCAAGATCCTGGTAGCTGTCGGAAAGGGACAACGTTTTTACCCAAAGGGTAGTGGGTATATGGAACGAGCAGCCGGAGGAGGTAATTGATGCAGGTACTAACACAACAGTAAAAATACATTTGGACAGGTACATGGATAAGATTGGTTTAGAAGGATATGAGACAAATGCAGGCAAGTGGGACTAATGTAGATGGGGCATGTTGGTCGGCGGGTACAAGTTGGGCCGAAGGGCCTATTTCACATTGACTATGACTCGAAGAGATTATGTCAAACAGGAGTGTATTGCACCCCACTTCCCCCGTTCCTCTCCATTCTGTGCCACAGAAGATATGGTGGCACAGCGGCGCAGTGGTAGAGTTGCTGCCTTACAGCAAATGCAGCGCCGGAGACCCGGGTTCGATCCCGACCACGGGTGCTGTCTGTACGGAGTTTGCACGTTCTCCCCGTGACCTGCGTGGGTTTTCTCCGAGATCTTCGATTTCTTCCCACACTCCAAAGACGTACAGGTTTGTAGGTTAATTGGCTTGGTAAATGTAAAAATTGTCCCTTGTGGGTGTAGGATAGTGTTAATATGCGGGGATCGGGGATCGGCGCGGACCCGGTGGGCTGAAGGGCCTGTTTCCGTGCTGTATCTCTAAACTAAACTAAACTAACAAGTAAAATTATAATGAACTGGGCTAGCTGAAACATATATTATGATTCACTGAGACACCTTGCAGATATTGTACCCACTATAGCACCTTTCCCACCTTCTCTATGCTTCTCCAACACCGATCCTTCAAATTAGTACCACGATTTTACATGGAACATAGAAGAGTACAACATAGGAACAATCCCTTCAGCCCACAACATGATGCCAAGTTAAACTGATCTCAGTTGCCTACACATGGTCCATACCCCTCCATTCCTTGCATATTGATGTAGTTATATAATAGACTCTTAAACGCCACTTTTGTATCCTCCTCTACCACTACCTATGGCAGCATATTCCAAGCACCAGTGGAAATAGTTTGCTCTGCACATCTCTTTTAAACATTGCCCCTTTCACCATAAAGTGATGCCCTCTAGGCTTTGATATTTCCGCCTTGGGGAAATTTAAAGCATGCTTTGGAAATGAAACGTCATGAGTCCGAATAAATGTCCTGGCCCAAACCATAGTCTGTTCATTTACCACAGATTTTCTCTCCACAGATGCTACCTGACCCATTGCGTTCCTCCAGCAGTTTGTTTTATGCTTTGGAAATATCAGGTTCAATGAGTACCGACTGGTAACAAACAGCCTGAAGCCATTGACTCTTGACATCAAAGTGAGAGGCTCGTGCCCTGCGGCATGCTTAGAGATCTTAGACTCAACAAACCTTAAATATAAGGAAGGGACTTCTGCCTGGAGGCAACCAACAAAATCTCCCAACTAGAAATCCAAGCTATAAATAATGTCTTAAAACATTCTTGTCCAACGAATGTTTTACTATTGTACTGCTCTCCATACAGAAGTAAGTATTCCTACAACCTCTTAATAAATTAGGCAGCAGTAAAATATTCCAAATGATGGAAATCTGAAATAAAAATTTAAAAAGTTGGAAACACTCAGCTGGTCAGGCAGCATCTGTGGAGAGAGAAACAGAATGAATGTTTCAGAAGTTGGAACAGGTAGAGGTAAAATAAGTGTTATGGTGCAGAGAAAAGGGGAAGGGGTGGAGAAAACAGAAGGGAAGGTTTGTGCCAGTGTAACGGGGAGGAAAGAATAAATCGCTAGAATTGGTGAGGTTAAAGAGGATAATAAAGCCATGAATGAAAAGTAAGATAGAACGAAAAATCAGAAATTATTTTAGAGAAAATGGCAGAAATTTTTCAAGATGGTTTAGTTTAGAGATACTAGCGCGGAAAGGGGCCCTTCGTCCCACCGAGTCCACACCAACCATCGATCCCCGCACATTAACACTATCCTGCAAACACTAGGGACAATTTACATGTATACCAAGCCAATTAACCTACAAATCTGTCGTCTTTGGAGTGTGGGAGGAAACCGAAGATCTCGGAGAAAACTCACGCGGTCACAGGGAGAACGTACAAACTCCGTACAGGCAGCACCCGTAGTCAGGATCAGTAAGCGCTGTAAGGCAATAACTCTGCACCACCGTGCCGCCCTTGTGGAAGAGAATTTGCTGTGAATTAAACAGAAAGAATATAGTGATCATAAAATGTTCAGTTGTAAAGTTGTCGGCTTGGCTATGTTATCAAATAGTAAAATAACAAAATATGATCATCAACTGAATGATTTGTCACATGGTGTTATACACTATCATTTTGTTATTTTAACTCCGGAACCTGAATGCAAATCATGAACAAGGAAAATTAAATGATGGTCTCTTTATCATGATGAAGATTATGTCAATAGCCAGGTCAGAAACTTTGTTGTGCTGTTATGGAGAGAAGTTGAGAAAGCCACAAATTTAGTTCGCTCTGATTTAATCTTCATTCTTTGATCTGAAGCTTCATAATCATCCCCAGCACTATCTGCAGGAGGCTATTTTATCAGCATTTATGATAAAATGGTGGAGTGCTGATGGTGGAATTATGACAAAGTGCTGGAGTAACTTAGAAGGTCAGACAGCATATCTGGAGAAAATGGATGGGTGACGTTTTGGGTTGGAACCCTTCTTCAGGCGGAAGAAGGATTCCGACCCAAAATGTCACCCACCATTTTTCTCTCGAGATGCTGCCTGACCCTTTAAGTTAATCCAGCACTTTGTGTCTATCTTCGGTAAAAAACAGCATCTACAGTTCCTTCCTACATAAAATGGTGGACATTTATCCAGTGGCAATGTCTTGGTTAGGAGTCCATTAGAATGTACTCATCGAGGACTTGGGCTACCATGGCCTCAGTGGTACTGCTGGGTCTGAATAGTTTTGCCAGGATGCTTTTCTGCAGAATAATAACATTTTGCATTGTACAGCTCGAATCAAGACAGATTCTAATCCTGGATGGTGGGATTTAAATAAATCTAGTTTAAGCTGGACATTGTAAAACCTAAATGTTTGTAACACCCTGACTTTATGCATAGCATAGCTCTGCCTTAATTGTATACACAGGTTTGTTCGCACTATAGGATAGAGGGGGTTCCAGTGAGGTTTCACCACATTAGTTCCTGGGCTGGTGAGTTTGTCAAACGATGTGAGATTAAGCAGACTGAATCTATACACGAGTTTAGAATAAAAGATTATTTTATGAAATGTTAAAAAAAATCTTTATGTGCTTGACAGAGTAGATGCAGAGTTGATTTTACATCTGAATGGAGGTCTAGAACCAAGTGTTGCTTCAAGGGGCTAAATGGTCAATTTCTTAAAATGCTTCAATTTCTTAAATTCTCTGTATTAACTGTGGCAAGAACAGGTAGGGCTGCCGCCTCACAGTAGAGACCCAGGTTTGATCCATAACCTCAGGTGCAGTCTATGTGGAGTCTGCCCGTCTCCCAGTGACCACGGGATTCTTCCGAATGCTCTGGTTTCCTCCCGCATCCCAAAGATATGCAGGATTTGTAGGTAAATTGGCCTCTGTAAATTGTGCCTAGTGTGTGGGGAATGGATGAGAAGGTGAGATAACAAAGAACGAGTGTGTAGAAACAAGGAACCGCAGATGCTGGTTAATACACAAAAGGACACAAAGTGCTGGAGTAACTGGAGAGCAGATCAGGCAGCATCTCTGGAGAACATTGACAGATGACATTTCAGGTCAAGACCCTTCTTCTGACTGATTGGTCTGAATCAGTATGGGGAAGAGTCTCAACCTGAAACGTCACCTATCCATGTTCTCCAGAGATGCTGGATGACCTGTAGCACTAGGGTGAATGGGTGATCAGTGGTCAGCATGGACTCAATGGGCCAGAGCTCGTTTCTATGCTGTATCTCGAAACTAAACTAAATTTTTTTTTTTTTTTAATTGAGCTGAGCATTGCATTCTGATCTTTGCATGTTCTGGGAGATGCAACTTTGTTTGAAATGCTCTGGTTTTTCAGCGGGATCTGTTTTTCTCGTGTGCTTTTAGATTAGAAAAAAACATGCCTATTCTGCCACTGAGGAGCTTCGGGAAAGGTTACAGGCGATCAGTAGACAACGCTGTGTGATGGTAACACAGGGCTTTATACCACAACAGCTGTGGAGGTTTCAAACATGTTTTACTCCATTAGTTTCCTGATGCTTTTCAGTGTTCTCCAACCTATTCAATCTCAGGAGTAGCAAAGCCTTCAGTCCACTGCCCATTAGGCCAATTCCCAGATGGAAAGGTCGCCACTCTATCTACCACCAATTGTAACAAAATAGGATTTGGCCAACCCCAGCATTATTTGCTGCTGTGATTCTGTAGCATTCTGACTACTGAGCTGTGTGATTAACTGATACAACAAGATTCTGAGCCTGACAGTCTGAACACATCCTTGTCATCCTTTTGCGAGGCAGAAAGTGGGTTGTATTTCATTCTCTGTGAACTTATGATTATTTATATGAAAGATGACAGATACCGTGGAATTAAATATTCCTACTCAAAGTACCCAGTGAGAGGCACACTATCACAGATCAGAGAGGAAATGTTCTCAAGGGCATTTGTGGGCTTAACTTTGATTGATGGACCAGGCCATTTGAAAGTGATCATGGACAGCACGCCACAACAATTCACATCTCTTTCTGACAGCTATCCTCCTAGATTGTCCCCTCTCTTAACTAAATCGTTGAATGAGTGCCTTCAAACGGCAGGCTTGTGCCTCGTAGGCAGATTTGACCCAGGTTACCACAAACTAATTCTTACGCGGACTATTCAGCTACCATTGTAATCCTTCACTTCAGGGGTTTGGGTGAACTTTGCATTTTAATCCCTCAAATATGCCAATCCAACAGTCTGAAGAAGGGCAACAGATAGACACAAACTGCTGGAGTAACTCAGCGGGACCGGCAGCATCTCCGGAGAGAAGGAATGGGTGACGTTTCGGGTCGAGAGCCTTCCTCAGACTGATATCAGGGGAGTGGGTGGTACAGAGATAAAATGTAGTCGGAGACAGTGAGACTGGTTGGAGAACTGGGAAGGGGGAGGGGATGGAGAGAAAGGGAGAGCAACGGCTACTTGAAGTTAGAGAAGTCAATCTTCATACCGCTGGGGTGTAAGCTGCCCAAGTGAAATATGAGGCGCTGTTCCTCCAATTTGCGCTGTGCCTCACTCTGACAATGGAAGAGGCCCAAGGCAGAAAGGTCAGATTGGGAATGGGAGGGGGAGTTAAAGTGTTGAGCAACTGGGAGAGCAGCTAGGTTTAGGCGGACTGAGTGGAGGTGTTCAGCTTGGTCTCGCCGATATACAGGAATCCACACCTGGAACAGCGGATACAGTAGATGAGATTGGAGGAGGTGCAAGTGAACCTCTGCCTCACATGAAAAGTCTGAAGAAGGGTCTTGACCTGAAACGTCACCCATTCCTTCTCTCCAGAGATGCTGCCTGTCCCGCTGAGTTACTCCAACATTTAGTGTCTTTCTTCCAGCATCTGCAGTTCTTTCTACACAGTTTAAATTGCAACTACATTTTGAAATATTTCAACTCTTTGATTTCACAACCTTGGAATTATGACAAATGCCAATGATATGGTAATGAAATAAGCTTAAATGAGATGCATGCTCACTTTATATGTCACACATTTACATTTAGGTCCTTATCCAGAGAGCACAGAAGATCTGAATTTGATGCAATGTATCTATTTGAAACATAAGATCATCAAAGTTTCCTCAGAAGAGGAAAACATTTATCTCAGACAATGACGGATTTGCAATCAGATCTGTACCACAGGATGAGAACTGGTCAATTTAATCATTTGACTCCAAGATCATTAAAGTTCATCCACATGCTGAGAAACATGAATCAGTTTTAGGCTATCGAAAAGAGCGTTAGCAGACTATCTTTTCTCAAGGACTTTGGTGAATCTGTTGGCACTTTCGTAGAATTAGAATGCATGGAATGTAGTCGCTGATTCCGCAATGAACTATTGGGTACAAATCCCAATTTTATGGTAATGGAACAAGAAATGCAGGAAAATTTCCGCAGGTCACACAGCATCTGTGAAGGGATAAAGTTATAATTTCCAGTTAGAGATCTTTCCTGAGAACAAGAAAATGGTGAGGTCAATGGGTTATAAGTAAGTGTAGATGCAGGGAATGAGGACAAGAGAGGAAAGATTTAAAGTTAAACTATGGCATGGTGTGAAAGACAGGAAGCATCAAATGTCCAAAAGATACATAGATACATAGAAAATAGGTGCAGGAGTAGGCCATTCGGCCCTTCGAGCCTGCACCGCCATTCAATATGATCATGGCTGATCATCCAACTCAGTATCCCGTACCTGCCTTCTCTCCATACCCCCTGATCCCTTTAGCCACAAGGGCCACATCTAACTCCCTCTTAAATATAGCCAATGAACTGGCCTCAACTACCCTCTGTGGCAGAGAGTTCCAGAGATTCACCACTCTCTGTGTGAAAAAGTTTTTTCTCATCTCGGTCTTAAAGGATTTCCCCCTTATCCTTAGGCTGTGACCCCTTGTCTTGGACTTCCCCAACATCGGGAACAATCTTCCTGCATCTAGCCTGTCCAACCCCATAAGAATTTTGTAAGTTTCTATAAGATCCCCTCTCAATCTCCTAAATTCTAGCGAGTATAAGCCGAGTCTATCCAGTCTTTCTTCATATGAAAGTCCTGACATCCCTGGAATCAGTCTGGTGAACCTTCTCTGCACTCCCTCTATGGCTATAATGTCCTTCCTCAGATTTGGAGACCAAAACTGTACACAATACTCCAGGTGTGGTCTCACCAAGACCCTGTACAACTGCAGTAGAACCTCCCTGCTCCTATACTCAAATCCTTTTGCTATGAAAGCTAACATACCATTCGCTTTCTTCACTGCCTGCTGCACCTGCATGCCTACTTTCAATGACTGGTGTACCATGACACCCAGGTCTCGCTGCATCTCCCCTTTTCCTAATCGGCCACCATTTAGATAATAGTCTGCTTTCCTGTTTTTGCCACCAAAGTGGATAACCTCACATTTATCCACATTATACTGCATCTGCCAAACATTTGCCCACTCACCCAGCCTATCCAAGTCACCTTGCAGTCCCCTAGCATCCTCCTCACAGCTAACACTGCCCCCCAGCTTAGTGTCATCCGCAAACTTGGAGATGTTGCCTTCAATTCCCTCATCCAGGTCATTAATATAAATTGTAAATAGCTGGGGTCCCAGCACTGAGCCTTGCGGTACCCCACTAGTCACTGCCTGCCATTGTGAAAAGGACCCGTTTACTCCTACTCTTTGCTTCCTGTTTGCCAGCCAGTTCTCTATCCACATCAATACTGAACCCCCAATACCGTGTGCTTTAAGTTTGTATATTAATCTCTTATGTGGGACCTTGTCGAAAGTCTTCTGAAAGTCCAGATACAACACATCCACTGGTTCTCCCCTATCCACACTTATGATAGAAACATAGTAACATAGAAAATAGGTACAGGAGCAGGCAATTTGGTCCATCGAGCCAGCACCGCCATTAAATATGATCATGGCTGATCATCCAAATGCAGTAACCCATTCTGTGCTTTTTCCCCATATCCCTTGATTCCTTAAGCCCTAAGAGCTAAATCTAACTCTCTCCTGAAAACATCCAGTGAATTGGTCTCCACTGCCTTCTGTGGCATAGAATTCCACAGATTCACAACTCTGGGTGAAAGAATATTTCCTCATCTCAGTCCAAAATGGCCTACCCCTTATTCTTAAACTGAGCCCTGGTTCTGGACTCCCCCAACATAGGGAACATTTTTCCTGCATCTACCCTGACCAATCCTCTAAGAATTTTATATGTTACCATAAGATCCCTTCTCGTCCTTCTAAACAAAGGTTTAAGGCAAAAGGGTTAATGGGACAATTGAAGGAACAAAACATGTTTGGCAGAGGTCTAAATCCAAGCTGCAATATCATTGGTCTTTGGCCCTGTTTCGACGAATGCAATCAACCTGGCGTGCACAATCAAATAAGATTAAATAGAACAAGTTGTCCTACAATTTTAGGCTGTGCACGCCATACGCAAGAAGAAGAAGAAGATTGGTTACTGCTGGTGTCTTACAAAATCTGAGCTGCAGCAATGGGCTAAAATTACAGAATTTTGCTTTGACTGTAAGAATATAATGTGTTACAACTGAGCTGCCGTTTCTTAACCTTGCATTGAGCTTCTCTGGAACAACACAGGCAGTAATGGACAGAATAGGAGAAAAGAGGCCGAAAACTAAAATTCCAGGAGACGTGAAGCCTTGGGGCCACATTGGAAAACTGAAATTGATCACTTGTCCACATTTGGTCATTGCAGTGTGGTGGAGAATGTATCAACTGTATAGCAAATTGAAGGACGGCAGATTATTAGCTATTTCACTGCAATATTCAGGCTTGAATAGGTGCTGGTGTAGCAGTGAAGTTACCAAACAATTAATCTGGAGGAAGACACAAAGTGCTGGAGTAACTCAGCAAGTCAGGCAGCATCTCTGGAGAAAAAGGATGGGTGACGTTTCATGTCTGAACAATCTAGAGACCTGATGTGTAGGAAGGAACTGCAGATGCTGCTTTACACTGAAGATAGACACAAAAAGCTGAAGTAACTCAGCAGGTCAAACAGCATCCCTGGAGAAAAGGAGTCAGGTGACATTTCGGGTCTTCGGACTGAGAGTCAGGGGAAAGGGAAATGAGAGATATAGACGGTGATGTAGAGAGATATAGAACAAATTAATGAAAGGTATGCAAAAAGGTAACAATGATAAATGAAACAGGCCATTGTTAGCTGTTTGTTAGGTGAGAACGAGTTACAGACAATGAGATTCAGCAAGACCACTTTGAATCCACCATCACAAGAAAGAATCTGCCATTGTTATGCGACTCCAGACATGTCCCCTTTGGTAGACCACAGCAAGTGGTTTGGATAATAAATGAAGATCTTGATAGCGACACCCAGATCTAAAATAAAATCTTAAAAAAGCTATTTTGGGAGAGAATGAATGTTGGGCATGTTTGAGATGTGGAGTAGGGCTATGCAAAGGAAATATATCCTTCAAAATGATGAGAGGAGACTTGCTGGTGGCATCATGCTGGAGATGACAAAATTATGTTTTTTGACATATGTTTGATTGCAACCATGATTATTGCTCAGAAATAGTTATATCTGCTATCCAATTGCAAACACTATTTCTTTCAGCACACACATGCTGAATGCAATATTGTGTTCACTTTATTTACTTATTCTTGTATTCACCTCTATCACTTATACTTGTATTCACAGTATTTCCTTTGTAAGTTTTTCTCCATGGAATTCATTCTGAACTTTCATTGTTATATTGTCCTATTATCAAAAAATGTCGTCTTCTATTCTGGATTTTGTATGCCACTGTAGCATTCCTTAGCATATCTCTTTCTTATCACCTCCCCCACCCCATCCCATGTTAGAAAACCAGAATGTCTTTATCCTCTCATGAAACATCATTTTCTGATTGTCATCCATTTAAAATTGTGACAACATAAATCTGAATTCCTCTGCAAAATGCATTGGCTGATTTGTTTATTGTAGTCCAAAACATTTTGTCAGATAACTTGTCATGTTGAAGAATAAGAGATACGTTAAGTATTGATTTCATGAAAGTCTTCAAGATGAGAGTGCTGTTGTGTGCCACTGATGTGTCAGTAATGATATCTGGGTGGGTTCTCCAACATTATCAGCTAACGGCTGGATACACAGGGCCTCTTTGTTCTTATAATTGTGAAGCAAGTGCAGTTCATTGTAAATTATGGTTTAGGATTAACTCCATTATCATCCGGCGAAACAGCGCTGTTATTTTGATACTTAACTGATAACTGATATCCATCTTCAAAGTGCTTCAAAGGAAAAATATCTTTATAATCAGAAAAGCTTTCTGCACTCTTCAGTTCCCCATTCTTCACCCTGCTACATGAGATGAGAAGAGATAGACGTCTGTAAACCCAGTTTGATCTGAACTTCCAGACCATGGGGTCAGTTTTCAGCTCTTTGCTGTTCTGTTCATGCTCAGAAATTGGAAAGGAAATAAAAAAGCTACGTATTTGTCCCACCCATTTACCGTTGTTCTACGGCTGCTAAGGTTCTACATGGTTATTATTCCTTGCAGCCAGAGCTTCTGCTTGGATAAGTGAAAGTCATCAACAGATTCAATCCAGTGGCAAGTGGCATAATTATAGTGCTGGGGGTCCCTATTTCTGACCACCAGCATGAGCGGCATTAGTACTTGATCCACCATTTTGTCACCTCTTTAAAAAGCGATACAGAGTTGTTTGCCATCTGCTGCATGGTGCATTGTATAATGATAATGGAGGTCTAGCAAATCATCACCTGGACACCAAGAAGTGCAGGTGGTGGGGAATAAATAGCAAAATGCATGAATGGCTTTCACCATTAATGTACCCAGCACCCACAGCTAAATAAATACACTTTTTTACCATGTAGAAACAAGGAACTGCAGATGCCAGTTTGCAAAAGACATAAAGTGTTGGAGTAACTAAGTGGGTGAGGCAGCATCACTGGAGAACATGGATAGGTGACGTCGCGGGTCGAGATCCTTTTTCAGACTTCTTCAAAGCTTTTTACCCTTGTCAACATTACGTGAAATTAGTTGCCTCAATCCCCTTCAGTTTATGGAGATAGCAGTCATTTCATTTCGTTATTGATAGAAGACAAAATCCAGAGAGCAATAATATTCCAATAGTTTAATTATATTTGTTTATATTGAAATACCCCTGAAAGCTACAGTCATCATTGATTACTGATTCTGGAACTGCTGCGAAAAGCCCTGTCTCAAGGTGCGAGCTGACCCACGAGGTACCCCGATTGAAAGACTTGTGGTTGTGTACGAGATTCCAAGTGTATGATCAACAGTTTAACCGAGTTCCCACGGGTATGACAACATTTGCCGTTTACTTGTCATTTCTGCGATGTTCCAAGTTCGTCTCCCGAGTTACCAAGTTCCTCTCCCGAGTTACTCTTGAGCCAACCATGAATGAAGGTCTGTTTTAATAAGCAACAGTGTTAAAGAAGACATCTCCATCCTGCGGCTTTGAGTTAAAGATTGAATTCAGCGCGGCCGCATCTATTGATTTGACCTACAAAGGGAAAATGCGCACCGTCCAGTGCCAGAGCAGTTATACTTATGACTTTCCGACGTTCCCGCTATGTTAATCGTATGTGATTACCACGAGTTAAATTTGTTTTAAACCCGGGGTACCTCGTGGATCAACTCGCACCGTGAGTCAGGGATTTTGCTGCTTAATCAAATGATTACAACTCTGTAGGTAGGAATCTGAGTTTCCATTGAAACATTTTCAGATAGCCAGAGAGAATGGCCTTGAGAATACTGTGCACAAAATGGCTTGCTGTCTGTCCAGTTCACCAAGGTATTTCCTGGAATATATTCCAATAGCAGTAGGTGGTAGTCTATGCATTCAAAGCTAATCTTTGCATTCTTGGCAGCAGGGTGAGTTGAGAAAGAAAGACTTCTTCTCACTTTCTGCCAGGCTGGCATCTATGGAATCCCACTGCTTTGTCCCAGCTATTCAATCCATCTCTGTCCATTATTGGGACAAAACCTTAATGCAAAATACTCTATAGGTCTAAATGTTGCAGAGATCTTGCTGCATGCAGACATGAACTGCTTAATTGTCCAGGGAAATGGTAAACATTCCTACTTTGGATGTCACGTTATGGAGCAGTTCACTGATGAAACAATTGAAGATGGTTAGGTCTTGGACACGGACCTGTAAAACCTCTACCATAGTATCCTGGTCATCAGGTGATTGACCTCCAAAACTCCCAACCATCATCCTTTGCCTAAGATTTGAAAGATTTATCCCTTGATGCAGGTGGCTCTCATTTTTACCAAGGCTCCTCAATGCTACATTAATATTGTGGTCAGCCACCATAACCCTGGCCCTGGAATTCAGCTCTTTGGTCCATGGTTAGACTACAGCTATGAAAAGGTCTGGAACTTTGTCCTGACCGGACCCAAAATGTACAATGGTAAACTGATAATAGACACAAAAAGCTGGAATAACTCAGTGGAACAGGCAACATCTCTGGAGAGAAGGAATGGATGACGTTTTGTGTCGAGACTCTTCTTCAGACTGATAGGTGGTATCAGTCACTCTCAATCCTGACGAATTGAACAAGAAGTAAGAAGTGGCACTGTTGGCACTACCAAAGATATCATGCATCACTTTGA
Source organism: Malacoraja senta (assembly GCA_038087875.1). Lineage (NCBI taxonomy): Eukaryota > Metazoa > Chordata > Chondrichthyes > Rajiformes > Rajidae > Malacoraja > Malacoraja senta. The sequence continues at coordinate 15,359,655 of CM075983.1, read as the reverse complement.
TTGATGGTAGGCTTATTAACTGGTAATTAGGGGGTCTAGCAGCAGAATGGTTATTACTGGACCAAAAGCAAGAAGTCTGGAAGATTAATTCATGGCAGCTGTGGAAATTAATGAAGTGAAAATCTGAAAAGCAACCACAAAACTACTGGGTCATCATAAAAACCTTGTCTGAAGGAGGAGCTGGCCTCAAATGTTGCGTATACATGTCCTCCAGAGACTCATCGAGTCACAAAGTCCTTCTGCCCAACTTGCCCATGTCGACCAAGGTGCCCCATTTACGCTAGTTCCTCATGCCTGCGTCTGGCCCATATCCCTCTAATCAGTTCCTATTAACGTACCTTTCCACCTGTCCAAGTGGTCCATTAGACAGGAATTTGTGTCCCATTCCAGTACTAAGCCAGTATCTGCAGTTCCTTGTGTCTATAAAAACACACATAATTAATTAATGTCTTTACTTGCTTTGGTTAACATGTGAGTCTGGAATACTAACATGATTGACTTCATTAAACTTCTTTAGACCAGAGATAGAGCACAGAAGCAGGCCCTTCGGAGCACTGAATCTGCACCGACCAGTGGTCGCCCCATACACTGGCACTTTCCTACACACTAGGGACAATTCACAATTTCTTTCAACCTAAATCAATTAACCTACAAACCTGTAGTTCTTTGGAGTGTGTGAAGAAACTGGACCACCCAGAGAAAACCCACATAGTCACAGGGAGAACGTACAAACTCCGTACAGACAGCATGCGTAGTCAGGATCAAACCGGGGTCTCTGATGCTGTAAAGGGCCTGTCCCACGAGCATGCGACTGCATGCGGCAAGCGCGACCTAACGTGGTCGCTTGAACCGTACGGCCTCACGGGGCCGGTCCCACTTCGATTGCCGGAGCCGTATGGAGGTGTGCGGAGTTGGTCCAGAAATCGCGCGGGGCTCCGAAAAACTGACACTGTCCAAAAATTCCGCGCTGCAATGGCCTGCCGGCCCGCAGCCGCATTGAGGCCGTACGCACCGCCTCGACGGGCGTGCGCAGCGTCTCGACGCCGTACGCAGCGTCTTGACGCCATATGCAGCGTCTTGACGCCGTACGTCACGCGTGAACTTCCCGTGGACTTCGCTCGAACTTCACGTCAACTCGTATGGGATCACTCGACCTCCGCGCGGCCCCCGCTTCCGGTTTGGTCGCGCTTGCTGCATGCAGTCGCATGCTCGTGGGACAGGCCCTGTACGGGGATCACTCGACCTCCGCGCGGCCCCCGCTTCCGGTTTGGTCGCGCTCGCCGCATGCAGCCGCATGCTCGTGGGACAGGCCCTGTACGGGGATCACTCGACCTCCGCGCGGCCCCCGCTTCCGGTTTGGTCGCGCTCGCCGCATGCAGCCGCATGCTGGTGGGATAGGCCCTTAAGGCAGCAACTCAACTGCTGAACCACTGTGCCGCCCCAGGCCTATGAGTCTCTTCATTTCAAGGGAGGTTAACCATGGACAATAGGTGTGATGAATATCAACATTCCATAAACAAATATAAAACACAAGACAGACACAAAAGGCTGGAGTAACGCAGCGGGACAGGCAGCATCTCTGTTGAGAAGGGATGGGTGACATTTCGGGTCGAGACCCTTCCCGAAATGTCACTTACTCCTTTTCTCCAAAGATGCTGCCTGTCCTGCTGAGTTACTCCAGCCTTTTGTGTTTATTTTGTGTACAAAATCATGAGGGGAATAGATCGGGTAGATGCACAGTCTCTTGCCCAGAGTAGAGGAATCGAGGACCAGAGGACATAGGTTCAAGGTGAAGAGGAAAAGATTTAATAGGAATCCGAGGGGTAATTTTTTCGCACAGAGTAGGTATGTTACAAAACTTACCTTCAGTCACGCTGTAATTCTGCCACTGTCCGTGTGCGCGATTTTGGCGCCTTTAAGGGGGGGCGGGGTTAAAACGCGGGTTTCTCCTCCCTTGTCCTGGTTAATATTTTGTTGGAGTACAAGCGTTGGCTGAAGAATCGTTCCTAGTGGCCTTTTGTGTATTTTTTATTTTTATTAAATCGTCAATGTCAGCGCTAGAGTAATTTTAAAAGCAGCTCCTGAAGCGTCAACGCCGATAACGGGGATGGATTTCACACACAGGACAGGTAAACGAAAGTGGTTTCTTTAAATGTATAAAAGTGCTTCTTAAGAAGCCTTTAATTCACATTTTTTCATGCGACACGGTGATTTTATTCCCCGAATTAACGGCAGTATTTTTCATGCCAATACGGGGTTAAATTCACCGCAAATCAACGTTCCAAAAGATCGCGTTCCAGAAATCCTCACTCACAAGATGATTTAAATCCCCATTAATTTACAGGTATTAAACATTCAATTCCTTCCACTTGGCCTGTAAATTCATGAAAATGAGATTTAAAAATTATGTTATATTGTGAATTATTGTGTGAATGTTATTTGGACACTTAGGCTATTTAAAAATGTTAATCTATTCTTAAGAAATTGATAGATGTTTAGATCTAGTAATTGAATTTTGTAATTAGCTACAATTAGTTAACTAACTAATTATATGCTTTACTTTCATGTCTTCTAAGTAAGATTGTTTCATATTTGTTTCAGAATGCTTCAATCTATAATAACTGAAAATTTCTTTCAGTTATCTTAATTGTTAAGAAAGTTATGGGCTTTTAACTGTCCTCGATCACAGCTTTTGTGTTAAGTCAATGGAAAAGCAATAGGGAACAAGATGCTAATTTCCGAGTATGAAAATGGCCATAACTTTTTTAATACTGAAGATATAAAAGTGAATTAGGTGTCAAATTAAACTTCTTTTTATGCTTTATCTGATGGGATAAATTGCAGACTTTATTTTTTAAATCTCAAAATGTTGTAACATTGCTGGTCATGGTGGGTGTATGGAACAAGCTGCCAAAGGAGGTGGTTGAGGGTGGGACTATCCCATCGTTTAACAAACAGTTAGACAGGTACATGGAAAGGACAGGTTTGGAGGAATATGGACCAACCGCAGGCAGGTGGGACTAGTGTAGCTGAGACATGTTGGCCGGTGAGGGGGATGTTGGGCCGAAGGGCCTGTTTCCACACTGTATCACTCTATGACTATGACACTATATTTGGTTTAATCCAGCATCTGCAGTTCCTTCCTACACAAATATAAAACACAGTTAGTCAGATTACCTCAGTCTGAAGAAGGGTCTCGACCCGAACCCCGAAACGTCATCCGTTCCTTCTCTCCAGAGATGCTGCCTGTCCCGCTGAGTTACTCCTGTACTTTGTGTCTATCTTCGGTGTAAACCAGCATCTGCAATTCCTTCCTACACATTTCGTCTGCGTGGAAGATGTGTGGAATTTCAGGACTAAGTTCCTCCTGAACTTTCATGGAGATACAAACTGAATCCATGTGGTCCTCTGATCACAAACAGTTTGGAGGCCAGAAGAAAGCTGATCAGGTAATGGAGTCTATAAAAATCAGGAAAAAAGTTCCCATCCCCAAATCCCACCTGTTCATTTTATCCTGATTATTCCCCTTTCCCCTATCCCATTCCACCCTTTACATTTCACTCCTTTCCTTTCCTTATCTGACACACCTTTGCCTCCTTTTCACCTCTTGCCTTTGTCACTTACTCCATCCCTCAGCCGATTAACCCACCACTCCTCACCTTTATCCACTATTATTTGCCAGGCTTGTCTCACCCCACCCTACATTCTAGTTTCTCCTCCCACTCCAATCAGTCTGATGAAGGGTCCTGATCCGAAACGGTGTATGTGTCCATTTCCTCCACAGATGCTGCCTGACCCACTGAGTTTCTCCAGCACCTTGTTTTACTCAAGATTCCAGCATCTACAGTTTCTTGTGTCTATACCTTAATCAATGGCTTCAACCGTATATTTCCCTCCCCCAGCTTCACCTATCGAAAGAGGGTCAATATTTCAGCTCCAGGCTCATACATTGCAAAAACATACCCTTACGGCACAGTGGTGCAGCCGGTAGAGTTGCTGCCTGACAGCACCAGAGACCCAGGTTCGATCCTGACTATGGTGCAGTCTGTATGGAGCTTTCCATTCTCCCCATGACCAGCATGGGTTTCTCTGGGAGCTCTGGTGTCCCACCACACTCCAAAAACGTACAGATGTAAAGGCTAATTGGCTTGGTAAAATTGTAAATCGCCCCCAGTGTGTGTAAGACAGTGTTCGTGTGTGGGGATTGCTGGTTGGTGCGGACTCGGCAGGCCAATGAGCCTGTTTCCGTGCTGTATCTCTAAACTAAAAAAAATTAAACTACAACACATGTGATGGCTGAGTAAAATTAAACCAACTTCTGGAGAAACTCGGTGGGATAGCATGGTTTTCATGATCTCCGGTACTTTGTTTTTTTTTGCTGTAAACACTCGGCAGGTCAGACAGCATCTACGGAGGAGAAACAGTTAATGTTTCAGGCCTGGGCCCCTTCATCGGGACTGAGAAAGAGAAAAACAAGTTAGTAATGGGTAGCAGAGAGGGTAGGGATGGGGAGAGATGGATGGAACAAAGGAAATGTATTTGAAAGGGTGAGGATGGATGACCCTTACGTGGCAGTTAAAAAGCAGTAAAATCAGATTAAGCTTCTTTGTCTGTCGCAGTGTGTTACTAATGGTGAGGCTGTGGGACATGCCTAGCAGGCCTGGCCTATACAGAAAAAAAGGAAAGCATAATACTGTTGACAGGCAGAATTGGCCATTTCTGATACAAACAGAGAGAAAGAGTGATTTATCTAAAGTTGAGGAATTTGGTATTGAATCCTGCAGGCTGCAACGAGCGGGTAGAGGATGATGTATTGTTCCTTCAGCTTGCATTGGGCCTCCTTGAAACAGTGCAGGAGGCCACAAACAGAAATTCATAATTGGATAGCATGGTTTTCATGATCTAAAGAGTGCGTACCTAAAGGGAAGAAGGTGAGTGAAAAGAAACGGATTTTAAGCAGGAACTTAATATTTTCCAGACAATGGAAGCAGATGCAAGAGCCGCAACATATGCAACATGACTTAATAGAAACATAGAAACATAGAAATAGGTGCAGGAGTAGGCCATTCGGCCTTCGAGCCTGCACCGCCATTCAATATGATCATGGCTGATCATCCAACTCAGTATCCCGTACCTGCCTTCTCGTCCATGACCCCCTGATGCCTTTAGCCACAAGGGCCACATCTAACTCCCTTTTAAATATAGCCAATGAACTGGCCTCAACTACTTTCTGTGGCAGAGAGTTCCAGAGATTCATCACTCTCTGTGTGAAAAAAGTTTTTCTCATCTCGGTCCTAAAGGATTTCCCCTCTATCCTTAAACTGTGACCCCTTGTCCTGGACTTCCCAACATCAGGAACAATCTTCCTGCATCTAACCTGTCCAACCCCTTAGGAATTTTGTAAGTTTCTATAAGATCCCCCCTCAATCTCCTAAATTCTAGCGAGTACAAGCCGAGTCTATCCAGTCTTTCTTCATATGAAATTCCTGACATCCCAGGAATCAGTCTGGGTGAACCTTCTCTGCACTCCCTCTATGGCAATAATGTCTTTCCTCAGATTTGGAGACCAAAACTGTATGCAATACTCCAGGTGTGGTCTCACCAAGACCCTGTACAACTGCAGTAGAACCTCCCTGCTCCTATACTCAAATCCATTTGCTATGAATGCTAACATACCAATTGCTTTCTTCACTGCCTGCTGCACCTGCATGCCTACTTTCAATGACTGGTGTACCATGACACCCAGGTCTCGTTGCATCTCCCTTTTCCTAATCGGCCACCATTTAGATAATAGTCGGCTTTCCTGTTTTTGCCACCAAAGTGGATAACCTCACATTTATCCACATTATAGTGCATCTGCCATACATTTGCCCACTCACCCAGCCTATCCAAGTCACCTTGCAGCCTCCTAGCATCCTCCTCACAGCTAACACTGCCCCCCAGCTTAGTGTCATCCGCAAACTTGGAGATGTTGCATTCAATTCCCTCATCAAATCATTAATATATATTGTAAATAGCTGGGTCCCAGCACTGAGCCTTGCGGTACCCCACTAGTCACTGCCTGCCATTCTGAAAAGGACCCGTTTACTCCTACTCTTTGCTTCCTGTTTGCCAGCCAGTTCTCTATCCACATCAATACTGAACCCCCAATACCGTGTGCTTTAAGTTTGTATACTAATCTCTTATGTGGGACCTTGTCGAAAGCCTTCTGAAAGTCCAGATATAACACATCCACTGGTTCTCCCCTATCCACTCTACTAGTTACATCCTCAAAAAATTCTATAAGATTCGTCAGAAATGATTTACCTTTCGTAAATCCATGCTGACTTTGTCCAATGATTTCACCACTTTTCAAATGTGCTGCTATCCCATCTTTAATAACTGACTCTAGCAGTTTCCCCACTACCGATGTTAGACTAACTGGTCTGTAATTCCCTGTTTTCTCTCTCCTCCCTCTTTAAAAAGTGGGGTTACATTAGCTATCCTCCATCCTCAGGAACTACTCCAGAATCTAAAGAGTTTTGAAAAATTATCACTAATGCATCCACTATTTCTGGAGCTACTTCCTTAAGTACTCTGGGATGCAGCCTATCTGGCCCTGGGGATTTATCGGCCTTTAATCCATTCAATTTACCTAACACCACTTCCCGGCTCACCTGTATTTCACTCAGTTCCTCCATCTCCTTTGACCCGTGGTCCCCTGCTATTTCCGGCAGATTATTTATGTCTTCCTTAGTGAAGACGGAACCAAAGTACTTATTCAATTGGTCCGCCATGTCCTTGTTCCCCATGATCAATTCACCTGTTTCTGACTGCAAGGGACCTACATTTGTTTTAACTAATCTCTTTCTCTTCACATATCTATAAAAACTTTTGCAGTCAGTTTTAATGTTCCCTGCCAGTTTTCTTTCATAATCTATTTTCCCTTTCCTAATTAAGCCCTTTCTCCTCCTCTGCTGGTCTCTGAATTTCTCCCATTCCTCTGGTCGGCTGCTTTTTCTGGCTAATTTGTACGCTTCATCTTTTGCTTTGATGCTATCCCTGATTTCCCTTGTTATCCACGGATGCACTACCTTCCCTGATTTATTCTTTTGCCAAACTGGGATGAACAATTTTTGTAGTTCATCCATGCAGTCTTTAAATGCCTTCCATTGCACATCCACCGTCAACTCTTTAAGAATTAATCGCCAGTCAATCTTGGCCAATTCACGTCTCATACCCTCAAAGTTACATTTCTTTAAGTTCAGAACCATTGTTTCTGAATTAACCATGTCACTCTCCATCCTAATGAAGAACTCAACCATATTACGGTCACTCTTGCCCAAGGGGCCACGTACAACAAGACTGTTAACAAACCCGTCCTCATTACTCAATACCCAGTCTAGAATAGCCTGCTCTCTCGTTGGTTCCGCTACATGTTGGTTTAGAAAACTATCCCGCATACATTCCAAGAAATCCTCTTCCTCAGCACCCCTGCCAAATTGATTCACCCAATCTATATGTAGATTGAAGTCACCCATTATAACTGTTTTACCTTTGTTGCACGCATTTCTAATTTCCTGTTTGATGCCATCCCCAACTTCACTACTACTGTTAGGTGGCCTGTACACAACACCCACTAACGTTTTCTGCCCCTTAGTGTTTCGCAGCTCTACCCATATCGATTCCACATCCTCCAAGCTAATGTCCTTCCTTTCCATTGCGTTAATCTCCTCTCTAACCAGCAACGCTACCCCACCTCCTTTTCCTTTCTCTCTATCCCTCCTGAATATTGAATATCCCTGGATGTTCAGCTCCCAGCCTTGGTCTCCCTGGAGCCATGTCTCCGTGATCCCAACTATATCATAATCATTAATAGCTATCTGCACATTCAACTCATCTACCTTATTACGAATGCTCCTTGCATTGAGACACAAAGCCTTCAGACTTGTTTTTACAACGCTCTTACCCCTTATACAATTTTGTTGAAAAGTGGCCCTGTTTCATTTTTGCCCTGGATTTGTCTGCCTGTCACTTTTACTTTTCACCTTGCTACCTATTGCTTTTACCCCCATTTTACACCCTTCTGTCTCTCTGCTCACACATTTAAGAACCCCACCACCTCTTATTCTCTGTTTATTATTGTTTTCTTCTTTCCCCCCTACATGTTGGGTCTGAATGCTTCCCTTCTCTGCCTCCTGCCTCACACACTGTCTACTGGCTTTCTCTATTTGAGTCCCTCCCCCCAACCATTCTAGTTTAAAGTCTCCTCAGTAGAAACGTCTGACTATAGGTTCACCAACGATTTTCTGGCATTACCGTAAGAGCCTTACGATACAATGTTGTATGGTAGAACTTTATTTATCTCAGGAGGGAAACTGTTCTGCAAACAGTCATAATCCATGAAATACATGAAACATGAAATTAAAGTGACGAGTGGAAAGGATTGGGGACGTGCAAAGATTGGGGCGGTGGAGGAAAGTCAGTCTACCCAATGACAGAAGGGGGAGGAGTTGTACAGTTTGATAGCCACAGGAAAGAAGGATCTCCTGTGGCGTTCTGTACTGCATCTTGGTGGAACCAGTCTGTTATTGAAGGTACTCCTCACGTTGGCCAGTGTATCATGAAGGGGGTGAGTTGTATTGCCCGGGATGCTCCGCCATTTGAGGAGCATCCTCCCCTCCAAGACCACCTCCCATGAACTCCGCCCTCTGTATGGAGCCAGCCTTCCTGATGAGTTTATTAATCCTATTGGCGACCGCGGCCTTCGCCCTTGCAGTATTCTTGCAGTATTATCCCCTTTGCTGGTCCAACAGAGGTGCACATAATAATGATACAATACACCACTGACCCACTAATTATCCCCCTTCCATGTGTCTAAAGCACCATGGAGTGCTAGTAACTTAAATAAAACAAATATTAAATGTAAATTGATTTTACAGCGAAACTTGCATTTCTTGCATGGGCAGCCCGGGTGCCGGTTAGCGAGATGCCCTCGGAAGTCCTGATGAGGGTTGATCAGCAGCCGCCCGAGGCACTATTCTCCCAGCAGGTCCACCCCGCCAACCCGAGACTTGCCAAATCGGCCAAAACTGTGGTAGGATGGGTGTGCCCGCTGTTTGGCATGGGCCTCCGAGAGGAGACTGATCGTACCAGAACATCTTCATAGGCTGCCAGGGAGCAGAGTTAATGGCCTTGGAACTCGGCTATGGGAACAGAACCCTTACTGCAGAGGGCAAATTCGATCCGCCGATCGGTCACGGAACTCCTGATGAGGTCGAGATTGGCCGAGGCACCATTTTTTCAGGCGGACTTCAGAGAGGGGTTTCAAGTGCACTCTCGTAATTTTGATTAAAGGAGGCGTCAGACCACCAGTTGCTGGAAAATCAGTCGTGGAGCTGTATTAACAAGTTGGGACATAGATCCATGACATCTTGAGGCAAAATGGAGAAACAAACTGGGGGGGATAGTTGATATTACTGTGGGAGCACTATATCAAGCTAATGAATACAGAAATCAAAAACCTATTTACCAGAATTATCTCAACAATTTGCTTCAAAAGAGAAAAAACAAGGCTGTGGACAAGCCAAATGTTGTAAAGACTAATAAGAATAATAAAAGGTGTTGTACTTTGAACTAAATATAGAAAGTTAGCTAGATTTATCCTAGCTTAGAATTTGCACCATCAGAAATCTCCAGTGTTTCAGCATATATCTATCAACTGTTTTATATCTGTTGCCAGAAAAGGTGGTGGAGTCGGATACAATTACTACATTTAAGAGACTTTCATACTGATACTTAAATAGGTAAGAGATAGAAAGATACAGTTCGAATGCAGGCAAATGGGATTAGTGTAGATGGGCAACAAGATTGGCTTGGACGGCCATTCATGTGCTTTGTGACCTAGAACTCTAGGAGCATTCATGAAGTTTGATGCAAGTGCTACAAGTGGTGAATCTGTGGAATTCATTGCCACCGAAGGCTGTGGAGGCCAAGTCAATGGATATTTTTAAGGCAGAGATAGATAGATTTTTGATTAGTACAGGGTCAGTGGTTATGGGGAGAAGGCAGGAGAATGGGGATAGGAGGGAGAGGTAGATCAGCCATGATTGAATGTCAGAGTAGACTTGATGGGCCGAATGCCCTAATTCTGCTCCAATCACTTATGACCTTATGATGTACCAATAGAAATAAAAAATCAGAGGACATTTGGTACTATGAAGTGCAAACAATCACCCTCCTTTGTACCCTGGGCACCATTCACCGTGTTTGTGCCCCTCGTGATTTTATACACCTCTATAGGCTTCAGAGAAAAAGTCCCAGCCGATCCAGTCTATTTTTATAACTCAAGCCCTCCAGTCCCGTTAACATCCATGTGAATTATTTCTACGCCCTTTTCAGTTTAAAGATATCCTTTCTGAACATTAACCTTAAGGAAAATATGCATGGCGGTTCTTGAATTCACGATCTACAGCTTAAAGTTTGAAGGAAAAGGTTCTGCAAGAAACAGGTATAATTGAACCAGTTGAATATTCTGATTGGGCAGCTCCAGTCATTCCTGCAGTGAAGACAGATGGCACTATTAAGATCTGTGGAGATTACAAGATAACAATTAACAGAGAAGCAAAGGAACACTACTTCTGATTGATGATTTGTTACCTGACTGAAAGGAGCACAGATTCTCACAATCTTTAAAATGTCATTTGGTTAATCAGCAGATCAAGTTTGTAAAGATTCAAAGAAGTATTGAGCACTTAATTTTACCACGTACTGTTCCGTTATAATAGCTTTAATTTGCTCTAGATATCTTCCAGAGGACAGAAAATAGTCTATTTCAAGATCTGCTAGGTGATATATATTGGGTGTCTGAAAAATAAAGCTGAAACACAAGAAGAATTCAGAGGTTTACCTTCGTTCAACCGAAGGTTGCATGATTGAGGAAAGATAAGTATGGCTTTTCTGCTCAGAAACATTCTACCTTATCCAACTGAGGACAATGTTAATGCACTCATTCTGGATGTTCCTGTCATTTTCATGGGAATAAAGTGAACTCCATCAGCCTGAAGAAGGGTTCCAACCCAAAGCATCGTCTGTCCATTTCCCTTCACAGATGCTGACTCCCTGTTGAGTTCCTCTGGCGCTTTATCCTTTGTTCGCAATTGCAGCATTTGCGGTCTCTAGTGCCTCTGTGTTAATCCTTATTTGGGAGAATACAGGATAATAACTGTTGTGATTCTATTGCTATTAATTCCCTTTGCCAGATGGAGGACAACACAAAGTGAAATGTTTTCATTTGTGGTGCATTTTACTGAATTGTTAGAGGTTTTCATTTATTACTTGCTTCCTAATGATGTTGTTATGATGCCTATTTTACCATTCCCATTCTCCGAGCTGGAATCCTTTCTGACATCAATGGGATCACCAATTATTAACCAAGTGTGACTGACCTGTGTGTTTTACTGTGCGTTTCACAGTTTGTTTGCACTTTGCACATGTGACAATAAACACCATTGAACCACCTAGGGTTGGAGAGGGGCCATCTGACACTCATTTACACGTGTATTTTATGAAGTTTCATGTTATCTGGAACGTACTTGCATGGGCATGGAGGAAACGCGATGGTTATCTTCAGACCTGCTGGCCACATTCAGTACAATCCTACCCATTGTTTTAGATCAATGACCTTTCATCAGAACATTGATCTGAAACATTAACATTGTTTCTCCTGTTACAGATGCTATCTGACCTATAAGGTATTTCCAGTATTTCCGTCCTTGCTTCAGATTTCTATTAGCTGTAGTACTTTACGTCTGTAAGCTCAGGCTTGTGATGGATAGGTATGACAGCCAACAGTTTAGTCATTGGCTCCCAGATGTATGCTTCAGTTCGTGAACCACAGGTTAAGCTGAACAGGTGTTAGCACATTTCTTAAATGTGAATGTGAATGTGCCATTTGGAGGCTTTTCCTTAACAACCAGTGGGGGGGTAGGCGATTTGGAGGGGTGTTAAGGCTTTAGGGTTTGATGGAGGTATTGGGGACACTGAATAGTTGTGGTAATAGGTGGGGAGGTAGATTGGAGCCGATTGCTTTATTGGTGAAGCGGAGGCATGAATTGAAGGACATTTACTTTGGGGCTCTTGAGATGAGAGAAGAATGAGATTGGGGCTTTGCTCTTTGAGTCTGGAGAGAATAGTCAAAGGACAATGCTCCTTGAATTAGTGTATCAGGGAGATAGAACAATGGCCCAGATGATCTCCTGACGGTGAAATCAAGGACAGGTCTGTACAATAAGCGAGTAGCTGGCGGATTGCACTTTGAGGTTTCCAAAGAGATTCTTGGAGGTATATAGGATTGTGTGATTGAGAGATGGGTGGTCAGGACCTGTGCTTGTGCCTTAGTGGTTGGAAGTGGGTGTTGTAGGTGTTTAACTAAGGGCTGGGATCAGGATTAAGATGGTGTGTGGGGCGGGGGGGGGGGGGGGAGTTCAGTATAGTTTAGTTTAAAGATACAGGCATGGAAATAAGCCCTTCGGCCATTGAGTCCATGCCACCCATTGACCACCTGTTCACAAAAGTTTTGGGAATTAGTTGCTGAAAAATATATGGCAATAAAGTGAGTAGGGTCTCAACCCTGAAACGTCACCTATTCCTTTTCTCCAGAGATGCTGTCTGACCCACTGAGTTACTCCAGTTTTTTGCATCTATCTTTGGTAATGAAGTGACATTGGAACCCTGTGTAGTGCTGCATACGAAAGACCATTTATTCCTGGGATGGCCACCAATGTTTAATCCAGGACAACAGTTCCCAAACTGTTCCCAGTTCCAAGCAACTTGGAATACTCCAACAGTCGTACCATTCTCTGGGAAATGATTGCAAATCATTTCAGCAACACTATGATGACTCTTTTCCAGAGAGCCAACCAAATTTCTGTGTTGATGTGAAATTATTTGGAAATGCTGGTCAATGCACTTCACTGAAAATACACTTGATTTCATAAGTTCATGGGTTCTAGAGCAGGAATAGTCCATTTGGCCCATCAAGTCCACTCTGCAATTCAATCATGGCCGATCTATTCTTTCCCTCTCAACCCCATTCTCCCGCCTTTGCTCCATAACCCCTGAACCCGTACTAATCAAGATCTGCCAATCTCCACCTCAAAAATATTCAATGACTTGGCCTCTACTGCCATCTACATAATACAACTACATAATGCTAAACAAACAGTGTAAAAATAATTATATTTATTTCAAAGTTAATCTTCATATGGAGGCATACCTTGGCAATGATCTTAGAGCAACAATATCCTCAAGGCTATCCTTTCATCTGAAGTATTGATGTATCAATTTTAGTTTGCTTGCTGACATCACTGATTCTCTTTGGTGAGTCTGGATTATTTTCGACACAATTTTCTGCAGCTATGACTATTGATTTTATTGAGCTACTGATTAAAAATGAAAATGCATCTCAATTCACCTTCTTTCTGGCGTGTGGATTTGAAAAGAGAAAAATCAAACCTGTTGTGGGAAAGGGACTGTTTTCCTTCAGCCCGATCCCTGGCTGCAATTCCAGTTGTGTGCTGAACAGAATTCTGGCTTGGGTTATCTACTTCCCATGATCATTTCCTTTGTAATGTCATCCTCTCTGGCCTTCGCGTGGAACACAAATGATTTTTTCGCTGACACTAGCAGATTTCGATACTGTTAAGCAGGTTAAAGAGCAACGTTTGAGCAGGAGAAAACAACATTGACGTCTATCTCTTGCAGTTAGATATATGAAGAGAGGAAGGACATTCACAAGGGGTTGACATTTAGGAAGCAAACTGGATATTGACAAGCTCACAATCTAACAATCCTCTATGAATTATCACTTGGCCATTTGTTGGACTGAATCGTGAGATTGTTTTTAGTGGAAATCCCTAAAAGTGCAAGAAAGGAAAACATGTTATTGAAAGAAAAACATGAAGATAGACAAAAAGCTGGAGTAACTCAGCAGGGCAGGCAGCATCTCAGGAGAGAAGGAATGGGTGACATTTCGGGTCAAGACCCTTCTTCAGAATGGACCTGAAACGTCACCCATTCCTTCTCTCCAGAGATGCTGTCTGTCCCACTGAGTTACTCCAGCTTATTGTCTATCTTCGGTTTAAACCTGCATCTGCAGTTCCTTCCTACACATAAAGAAAATTATGAGTTTGAGTTTAGTTTATTGTCACATGTGCCGAGGTACAGTGAAAAACGTTTGTCACGTGCAAACCAGTCAGCGAAAAGCTATCCAGTCCGTGGAACTCCAAATGTTTAGTGAATTATATCTTCTGCACTGGTAGATTTGAAATCATGAGTTTAAGCTATATGTAGAGACAGTGCCAAGTTACCATATGGTGCGAATGAACTTGTTATTATCTTCACCTGTTGAAAATAAAATAAATGGTTGGGGTTGCTCAAACAAACTGTTGGCGACCCAACTGATTTACTGACACTGTTGCAAATGAATGATAGCATTGCTTGTCAATCCTTTTACTTTCATTAACAATTCATTATATTTTCTAAAATTGATTCAAAAGACTGTTTTTTTCCTTATGATTTATAAAATAATAATCGTAAGATTATAAGACATCGCACCTGAATCAGGCCATTGAGCTCATCGAGTCTGCTCTACCATTTGATCATGGTTGACCTATATGTCCCTTAAAACCCCATTCCCTTGCCTTCTCCCCGTAACCTTTGACATCCTTACTTTAAAATAATTAGTTTTTAATTGTCTGATGTACATCAAGTTTTTAACCATGTATATCGTGTTTTTACCATGCGCGAGCAAAGCATCAAGTTAAATTCCTTGTAGATAGATAGATAGATAGATAGATAGATAGATAGATAGATAGATAGATAGATAGATAGATACTTTGTTAATCCTTTTCTCAGGGAAATTCAGAGCAAGCAGTGGTACAATAAAAAAAAGGACACACAATAAAAATTTAACACAAACAAACATCCACCACAGCATTCATCACTGTGGTAGAAGGCACAAAAATTGTCCAGTCTCCTCCATTATCCCCTGTGGTCGGGATCACAACCTTCCGCAGTAGCCGTTGCGGGCGTCCAGATGTTCAGACAAGGTAAGTCCAGGTAAGTCCTGAATCGGTGCCTCCCCACCGGTAACCGCGGCTTCAAGATGGTGTAGGGCGCAGGCCGGTGGTCGAAGAGTTAAAGTCCCTGCCGCGCCGCATTCAGAAGCACTGCAGACTGCAGGGCCGGCGGCCGGAGCTCCCCTCCAGGGATCCCCGGCGAGGGACCCCGCTCCAGATGATAAGTCCCCGCCACGCCCGGGGTAGAAGTAGGCCGTGGGCCGGCGGTCGGAGCTTTTCTCCTCCCGGGTCCCCAACGTGGGATCCCAGGCTCCGGACGCAGCGCCAGCTGGTGCTCCGCAGACCGCGGCTTCAGGCTGCCGCGGGCCAGCGAACGGAGCGCTCCCCTCCGGCGAGGGCTCGTCCACTCCGCGACGAAAGAGTCCACGCTGTGCCCGCAGCTGAAGCCCCAGGCGTGTCTCCGGGAAAGGCAACACCGATCCTCGTAGTTTGGCCACGGGGCAGGCGACATGGAAAAAGTCGCCTCTCCGTGGAGGAGGCGACCGAAGCAATTTCCCCCTTACCCCCCCACACCACCCCCCGCACAAGACACACAGAGAAACATTAAAAACATACATTGGGACACACTAAAAAAAACAAAAAGAGTAGAAAAACAAACATGCTACTGGCAGGGCAGCCGGCCCTGCCAGTAGCGCCCCCACCGTTGTATGTATACATACTTGGCTAATAAATTTATTCTGTCTTCTGTCGAATCAATGATGTATCGGATATAACTTCTAAAGGTAAAATTATGGATTTAAAAAAAGCTAGTGCTCCAAATATTTAATCACCTAAAATGTCACTGATCAATTTAGAAGCTCCCATGCTTGATCCTGATTTATCATGGACACTTAAGTCTTTAACAGGCTGATGGTAAGTTGATACAATATCTTGTGTCAGGAATAGGAAGATACGCTGCCATTCCTGTTCCCCATCAATAATCCTGGTTCAAAACATGTAAATATGAATTAGGGGAGGACAGGTTAACTCTGATATGGCCCAGCCGACTGACTCCCAATGTCTGTCGAGATACATGAACGTAATTTGTAGGATTCTATTGGTTTTTGTTTCAGAGATCTGGCAGCAGAATGAAGGAATGATTGCAGAACCATGGGTCACTACTGGTTGGAATAATATATGAATATTGTCCATGAGGGTGTTATACTGGAAGCCATGTGCCATCTGTATTTAGTATAACTCACCATCTTAAGAAACATAAATAATAAAACTGGAGATGGAAAGTGAACAAGTTGGGAAGTGAATAGGGGCTGCACGGTGGCACAGCTGTAGAGCTGCTGCCTCACAGCGCCAGGGATCCAGGTTCGATCCTGACCTCGGGTGCTGTCTGAGTGCAGTTTGCACATTCTGAGACCGCGTAGGTTTCCTCCGGGTGCTCCGGCTTCCTTCCACATCCCAAAGATGTGTGCGTTTGTAGGTTAATTGGCCTCTGTAAATTGCTCCTAGTGTGTAGGGAATGGATGAGAAATTGGGACAACCAGTGTTGACGGGGTGAGCAATGGTTGTAGTGGATTCTGTGGACCGATGGGGCTGTTTTGTATCTCCAAACTAAACTAAATGTTGGAAGCTGGAAAAATATTTAAGACACAAATTGTGTATCTTTTTTACATTGGTGACACCTTCTAATCTAAAGAGCCATCATAGAGTATTATTGAATATAGAAATCTGTTAGAAGGAAGAGTTATTAAGCTAAGAGGGTTGGTAACTCAAACACCCATGAACTCAATTATAAAAACTTGAAGAGCAGAATAGATTTATGAGCCTTCACCTTTGTCACTACATCCAGCAATGTTCTCATCCACCCCAAACTGACCACCCCTCCTCCCCAGCACCACATTTACTTTTAAATTGCCTGAGAAGTGCTTTATTTAGAGACCGGACTGTGGAGTACAATGTCATGGCCAATCAATCCTAGCATTCAAACCACACACAATGATATCTGGCTTAGCATACTGAGTACATAACAGCTCAGTCTTCCATTGAATTTCTAAACGTCATTCAATTTCTGCAATATTGAATCTAACTTACATACAAAAGACGGTATAGGTATTAAAAAAATATGCAGATAAAGATTAGAATTTGAGATATGTTCTGAACCAAAGCTTCAGAACTCTGAGCAATAAATTTAACATTTGGAAAGAAGTTATGTGTTTCATATTCTTGCAGGAACCATCCCATATGGAGCCCTACCTAGGTTTATAATAAACTTATGTTAAAGCATGTCAGCCTCTTTTCAGGCCTTCGTTAGTCAGGGTATTGAGTATGGAAGTTGGGATGTTATGTTACAATAAAATGTTGGTGAGGCCATATTTGGGGTATCGTGTTTAGTTTTAGTCACCTTGCTCTTTGAAGGATATCGTGAAGCTGGAAAAGAGTGCAGAGAAGATTAACGAGGATGTTAGAAACATAGAAACATAGAAACAGAAAATAGGTGCAGGAGGAGGCCATTTGGCCATTTGAGCCCGAGAGCCGTTGGAGAGGTCGCAGAGGGAGGAGCTACACCCGAGCGGTAGGATTTAAAGAGGGTGCGCGGGGCTTGCTTCTACAGAGGCCCGAGAGCCGTTGGAGAGGTCGCAGAGGGAGGAGCTACACCCGAGCGGTAGGATTTAAAGAGGAGCGCGGGGCTTGCTTCTACAGAGGCCCGAGAGCCGTTGGAGAGGTCGCAGAGGGAGGAGGAGCCCAAATCTGCAACGTTCCAAGTTCCACTTCAAAAACAAGTGGGTTTGAGGAAGCCGCTGATTGGCGGAAGCAGACAAGAGGGAGCAGCTGATTGGGAGTCAGATCCCTGCTGATTGTACTGTATTGTAGCAGTTTGTTTTGTATTGTATCCAGGGTAAGGGGGGGAGTATGAGGGCCAGGGCAGTTACTGTTCTGGATGTCAGATGTATTGTATCCTAGGGAAGGGGAGTATGAGGGCCAGGGCAGTTTACTGTTCTGGATGTCAGATGTGGGAAGTCATGGAGTCTGATAGCCCTCCAGACGTCCACATCTGCGCCAGGTGTATCGAGATGGGGCTCCTAATGGACCGTATTAGGAACCTGGAGCAGCAGCTCGATGACCTCCGTCTGGTCAGGGAGAGCGAGGAAGTCATTGAGAGGAGTTACAGGGAGGTGGCCACTCCAAGACCACAGGAGGCAGGCAAGTGGATCACGGTTGGGAGAGGCAAGGGGCACAGGCAGGGACTAGAGAGTACCCCGGTGGCTGTACACCTTGACAATAAGTACTCCTGTTTGGGCACTGTTCGGGGGACAGCCTACCTGGGGGTAGCGACAGCGGCCGGGCCTCTGGTATAGAGACCGGCCCTGTTGCTCAGAAGGGTAAGGAAAAGAAGAGGAGGGCAGTAGTAATAGGGGACTCTATAGTTAGGGGGTCAGATAGGCGATTCTGTGGACGCAGTCGGGAGACCCGGATGGTAGTTTGCCTCCCTGGTGCCAGGGTCTGTGATGTGTCTCAACGTGTCCAAGATATCCTGAAAGGGCAGGGAGAGGAGCCCGAGGTCGTGGTACATATAGGTACCAATGACATAGGTAAAAAAAGAGAAGAGGTCCTGAAAGGAGAATTTAGGGAGTTAGGAAGGGAGTTAAAGAGAAGGACAGCAAAGGTAACAATCTCGGGATTACTGCCTGTGCCACGCGACAGTGAGAGTAGGAATGGAGCGAGG
>CM075983.1:15288422-15340678 GCA_038087875.1 Malacoraja senta | reverse complement strand
AACCAAAGCACTTGTTTAACTGTTCTGTCATTTCCTTGTTCGCGTTATAAATTCACCTGTCTCTGACTGTCAGGGATCTACATTAGTCTTCACTAATCTTTTCCTTTTTACATACCTAAAGAAACTTTTACAGTCAGTTTTTATGTTCCCCGCAAGCTTCTTTTCATGCTCTTTTTTTCCCCTCTTAATAAACCTCTTTGTCCTCCTCTGTTGAGTTCTAAATTTCTCCCAGTCCTCTGGTTTTCCGCTTCTTCTCGGATATGCCTCTTCCTCGGATTTAACACTATCCTTGACCTCCCTCGACAGCCACGGCTGAGCCGCCTTCCCAGTTTTAAATTTTTTTCGCCAGACAGGGATGAACAATTTCTGGATTTCTGGACAATCCAACTGGTTGGAGATCTAGGAAGGAGGAGGGATGGAGAATGAGGAAAAGTAACGGTAACTGAGTTAGAGAAGTCAATACTTGGCTGGCGTGTAAGCTGCCCAGGCAATATATGAGGTGCTGTTCCTTCAATTTGCGATGGGCCTCACTCTGACAGTGGAGGAGGCCCTGGACACAAAGGTCAGTGTGGGAATGGGAGGAGAGGTTAATTTGATGGTCTGGAAGTAAGTTATCCTCAAAGGCAGAGGTCCTTATTTAGAGCATTGATAGAAACATCTGTAATGAATTTGCATGTAGTATGGCTGATATAATTGTAAAATCTTTTCAGTATTTGTCTAGGTGTGCTGTTTATAAATTGTATATATTTCATGCAGCAATATTATGAATTGCGGCATCGTCCCATATCATAAACATAGAAACTTAGAAAATAGGCGCAGGAATAGGCCATTCGGTCCTTCGAGCCAGCACCGCCATTCAATATGATCATGGCTGATCATCCAAAATCAGTACCCCGCTCCTGCTTTCTCCCCATATCCCTTGATTCCGTGCAAACCTTTCAATAATCAATGGTGACATCCGGTGCAGCACTGAGAGAACCGGATGGCACGTTGGCGTGGTGGCAGAGCTACTGCCTTAAAACGCTGGAGACCCGGGTTCGATCCTGACTATGGGTGAAGTCTGTACGGAGTTTGTGTGTTCTCCCCATGACCTGCGTGAGTTTTCTCCGAGATCTTTGGTTTCCTCCCACACTCCAAAGACCTACAGGTTTGAAGGTTAATCAGCTTGGTATAAATGTAAAATTGTCCCCAGTGTGTGTAGTATAGTGTTAATGTGTGGGGATTGCTGGTTGATGTGGACTCGGTGGGCTGAAGGGCCTGTTTCCGTGCTGTATCTCTAAACTAAACTAAACTGGGATCTCTCTAGGATGAGATGTAAAACTTAGATCCTGCCTACTCCTGGGTGGAGAGATCCCATGGCTGTATTTCAAAGCACAACATGAGTGCCCGCATATGTAATATGTGCAAAAGAATTTCACTGTGCAGTTGCACGTGTGACAAATAAAGCACCATTGTGAAACGGGTGGCGTTTCAGGTCGAGACCCTTCTTCAGACTGAATATCCAGATTGCATATCCTGAACCTCAAGATCAATCTACAATCCACAGTTACTGATTTACCACCACCCTATAGAAACATAGAAACATAGGTGCAGGAGTAGGCCATTCAGCCCTTCGAGCCAGCACCACCATTCAATATGATCATGGCTGATCATCCAAAATCAGTACCCTGTTCTTGCTTTCTCCCCATATCCCTTGATTCTAGTTCAAGAGCTAGTTATTATGGTTATTGATATTCTCTCTGTCTCTTCCCATGTCTGTACCTAATTGACTCTCAGAAAACCTGCGATCACCTACTTAGGGCAATAAACCACAACAAACGAGTCTCCTCTCCCCGGTGGCCGCAAGCTCGGGAACTCACAATTGCCTGTGCCTGGACTGTGGCCTCTTCTGGCAGCTCAGTCGGGATGACTTGGGAGTGAGGAAACCTTTGCAAAAATATACACGCCCATTGAAAGCAAATCTCCTCAGCTTTCTTCAAAATTCCCACAATGCCTGTTCCCATCATTTGGAAATTCTGCCCCAGTAAAGGTTGAAGCCACAAATGGATCAGGAAAGAAGCAAGGAGGAATATTGGGGGATGGAGAGATGGAGAGAGGGAGAGAAGAGGAGAGGAGGAGGGTCGGAGAGGTGGAGGGGTGGAAAGAGGGAGGGAAGGGGGGAGGGGGAGAGGGGGAGAGTGGGAGGGAGCGAGTGAGAGAGGGAGGGAGATAGGGAGGGAGATAGGGAGGGAGATAGAGAGGGAAAGGGGGAAGTAGAGGAAAGAGGAGAAAAGTTTCAGTGAAGAAATGACAGACTCAATTACTATTTATGTTCGATAAAGTCCAAGACACTCACAGAAAATCCCCAATTTTATCTTTCTCACTGACATTGTTCCATTGAAACCAATCTTGCTTTACCGAAATTTAAATATTCCTGTGGTTGGCAGATACACAAACACTGTTGTCAGCTGTGTAGGGGAGAGAGTTTTAAGCTCAGTGACTCCATTTGGCTGGAGGATTAGACTGACATAACCTTCCCCAGCTGCTGTGGCCTTTCAGTCAATTCTTCTGAACGCCAAGGGAATAACAAGCTCACAAATCATGTTGCATTATTGTATCACAGGAGCTGTTATCAATAAAGCATCGTGTTGCTGACCAACCATCCTGTTTTGTTGCTGGGTTATCTTCTAATGGATTGGTACACACTTGCTGAATCTACAAAGGGTCAAGCAATCATGAACTTGTTACACTTATCAGGTACTCACTGTCACCAAGACAACAGAACATAATAACTATTGGCTCCCTTGGGGCTGACCTTCTCTCTCCTGACAGACATCACTGAATCTCTAGAATCCATTTTCTCTTGAACCTGTCTTTGAATTCATTGTAATTGCTTTGTGGGGTTTCATAACCAGTCATAGGCTGCCGCAAACCAACTCACAATTTGAATTTAAAGGGGAGCTTTGCGGATACTGTTAATTTGCCTCAATGTGTGCGTATACACACAGATGTTCTTTGGAAAGACCGAACTGCCAGAACAGCGATGTCTCTCACCTGTGATTTATTATGTCATGACATCTTGTGTTTGTCAACCATTCAGTCTTTAAACTTTCGAGGTACAGTTTGGAAACGGGCCCTTCGGCCCATGCCAAGAAGCGATCACCCCAGACACTAGCAATGTCCTACACACTGGGGATAATTTATAGAAGCCAGTTAACCTACAAACCTGCACGTCTTTGGAATGTGGAAGGAAACCGAAGAACCCAGAGATCGCTGGTCAGTGCGGGCTCGGTGGGCCGAAGGCTCTGTATCTCTAAACTAAACGAAATATTCTTTTAATGCACAGAATCTTTTACCCAGAGTAGGGGAATCAAGAACCAGAGGACGTAGGTTTAAGGTGAGGGGGGGGGGGAATAATTAATAGAAACACAAGGGGCAACTTTTATTTTACACAAAGGGTGGTAGGTATATGGAACAAGTTGCCGGAGGAGGAAGTTGAGGCAGATACTAAAACAACATTTTAAAAACATTTAGACAGGCACATGGTAGACCAAAATGCTGGAGAAACTCAGCGGGTGAGGCAGCATCTATGGAGTGAAGGAAATAGGCAACGTTTCAGGTCGAGACCCTTCTTCAGACTGATGTGAGGGTGGGTGGGGGGGGGGGGGGGTGGGAAGAAGAAAGGAAGAGGCGGAGACCATGGGCGAGAGCTGGGAAGGGGATGAGAAAGCCGTGACTACCTGAAATTAGAGAAGTCAATGTTCATACCACTGGGGTGTAAACAGAGGATTGGTGTAGAGGGACATGGGCCAAATGCAGGCATGGTGAGACGAGTGTAGATGGGACACGTTGGCCGGTGTGAGCAAGTTGGACCAAAGGGCCTGCTTTCATGCTGTATGACTCTATAACTATTAGTCTATGGTATTCAGACAGATATATGGACAGGAAGGGGTTAGAGGGATATGGGCCCAAATGCGGGCAAATGGGACTTGGTCGACAGAGACAAGGTGGGCGGCCAGAAAGCCTGCTTCCGTGCTATATGGCTCTATGATTCTAAGTCAAATAAAAAAAGAGAGCCATTGAAAAACTGTGTAGAGGCTCTGTGTGGCAGTTTACAGTTCCTTTGGTACAGGTCCAGAAAGGGGCTTGTGTATTACTGGAAACTCCTGTGTGACATTATAACATAAAGAAACCTTGAATGCCAGCTGACATATTTTGTGAAGTTTTCACCAATCATTTTCATCAACCATTTACCTGTGGGGTTTGGGTTCAATTCAAAATTGATTGCAGTGAAAGTCTGTCTAACTGAAATGAGTTTCAGTCATCTTAATCCAGCTCCCTACAGGCACACAGAGACAGCATGAGACTGGCTCTAATTAATACTAATTGGGCAATCCTACTCAGAGGACACAGGATGGCTGGTGTGTGAATCGGATCAAAGTCAATCAATAGAGAATAGTCTTCTGACTTTCGGGTGCACAATATAACCTCAGTAACCAAACTGATTTTTGTGCCGAATATACTGAGTGAAGGCAGACACACGAGCCAGCCAATTATCAGAATGTGAATTCCATAATGGAACGCAGGCCTTGGTTTGTGACTTAGATACCACTAAATGTAAAGTTTGCAAATGGTGCTAAGTGCAAGTTTAAAACACAGTTCCAGGGAGAGGGCACGGTGGCGCAGTGGTAGAGTTGCTGCCTCACAGAGCCAGAGACCCGGGTTTGATCCTGACTGTAGGAGCCATTTATGCTTAAGTCCGTATATTATAGTCATAGATAGATAGATAGATAAACGTTTATTGTCACATACACCAATTGGTGCAGTGAAATTTGACTTGCCAATGCAGCACACAAATAAAGATAACATCCAAGAATTTAACAACAACATAAAAACATCCCCCCACAATGGTTCCCACTGTGGGGGAAGGCAGCAAAGTCCAGTCCCATCCCCAGTTCACCCATAGTCGGGGCCTATTGAGGCCTCTGCAGTCGCCGCCACGGCAGCCCGATGCTTCAGGCCCTCTCGCCGGATGATGGAATTCTGGCGTCGGGTGAACACTCTCAGCGGCCCGGAGTGTCTGGAGCGGCCGCTCCCTCCCAGTAGACCACGGCTCCCGAAGTCCACGAGCCGCGAGCCGCGCCGGTCGATGCTCCGACTCTGGCGACCTCGTCGTCAGATCCCAGGCTCCGCGGTGTTTGAAGCTCAGCGCCGCCCGCGGCTGGAAGCTCCACTGACCGCAGACCGCTGACCGCAGCTCTGCAATGTTGGTGCCGGCGGTCACAGCACTCCGGAGCTTGCTGCACGGCGACCCGGGTTAGGCATCGCCCGCTCCGCGATGGTACTTCAGCGCTGTGCCGCCGCCGAAGCTGAAGTCCTGGCCGGTCCCGGCAGGAAAACGCCGCTCCAGTCTGCCCGTAGGCCGCGAGGAAGGGGCGAAGATACGGCTCGGAGAAAAGCCGCATCTCCGACCAGGTAGGGACTGCGAAAATAGTTTCCCCCTTTCCCCCCCCCACTCCCCCACATAAAAAGACTAAAGACCTCCAAAAACAAACACTTTTAACTAACTAAAAATAAAAAAAAAGGGTGAAAAAACTAACAGCTGCTGGCAGGGCAGCCATACTCGACGGCTAGTTTCTAGTTCTTATCTGTATGTAAGCTGGTAGGTGGGATTTGATACGTCGAGGGGTGTGTCTACATCTGGAGAGGCTAGTGCAGACTCAGAGATTCAGAGTTTAGTTTGCCTCGAGGGATGGTGAGGACAACAGTTTGTACCATGATCACATTCCCAATCACGTTCAGATTCAGATTCATATTCAGATTCAATCTTTAATTGTCATTGTGCAGTGTACAGTACAGAGACAACGAAATGCAGTTAGCATCTCACCCAGAAGAGCGAACATAGAATAATGAACCGTAATATATATATATATATGTACAAACAGTAGCAGTAGTGCAATTTTACTGGGGGAAGGAGTGTTCGGGGGGGGGTGACTGGCAGTCACCAAGGTGCAGAGTTAAGTAGTTTAACAGCCGCCGGGAAGAAGCTGTTCCTGGACCTGCTGGTCCGGCAACGGAGAGACCTATAGCGCCTCCTGGATGGTAGGAGGGTAAACAGTCTGTGGTTGGGGTGAGAGCAGTCCATAATGATGCTGCGCGCCCTTCGCAGACAACGCTTGCTTTGGACAGACTCAATGGTGGGGAGTGAGGAACCGGTGATGTGTTGGGCAGTTTTCACCACCCTCTGCAGTGCTTTCCGGTCGGAGACAGAGCAGTTGCCATTCCATACTGTGATACAATTGGTAAGGATGCTCTCGATGGTGCAGCGGTAGAAGTTCACCAGAATCTGAGGAGACAGATGGACCTTCTTTAGTCTCCTCAGGAAGAAGAGACGCTGGTGAGCCTTCTTGACCAGTGTTGAGGTATTGTGGGTCCAAGAGAGGTCATCGGAGATGTTGACCCCCAGAACCCTGAAGCTGGAAACACGTTCCACCTCCGTCCCGTTAATATGGATGGGGGTGTGCGTGCCGCCCCTAGACCTTCTGTAGTTCACAATGAGCTCCTTGGTCTTCTTGGAGTTAAGGGCCAGGTTGTTGTCAGCGCACCATGCTGCTAGGAGCTGAACCTCCTCCCTATAGGCCGACTCATCGTTGTCGCTGATGAGGCCAATCACCGTTGTATCATCTGCATACTTGATGATGGTGTTAGAACCATGTACAGGTGTGCAGTCGTGGGTGAAGAGGGAGTAGAGGAGGGGGCTCGGTACACAGCCCTGTGGAACACCGGTGTTCAGGGTGAGGGTTGAAGAGGTGTGCTTGTCCAACCTAACAGACTGGGGTCTGTTAGTTTGAAAGTCCAGTATCCAGTTGCAGAGGGAGGGGTCGATCCCCAGGTCACCGAGTTTGGTGATCAGTTTGGAGGGGATAATGGTGTTAAATGCTGAGCTATAGTTGATGAACAGCATTCTCACGTAAGTGTCTCTGTTGTCGAGGTGGGAGAGGGCGGAGTGAAGTGCCGTTGAGATGGTATCCTCCGTACTCCTGTTCTTGCTGTAGGCAAACTGATAGGGGTCCAATGTGGGGGGTAGGCAGCCTTTGAGGTGTGCCAGGACCAGCCTCTCGAAGCACTTGGCGATGATGGGAGTAAGTGCAACTGGGCGGAAGTCGTTGAGGCTCGCCGCAGTGGAGTGTTTTGGCACCGGCACGATGGAGGTGGTTTTAAGGCACGTGGGCACAACTGCTTGGGCAAGTGACAGGTTGAAGATGTCAGTCCAGACGTCTGTCAGTTGCGCAGCACAGGCCCTGAGGACACGCCCGGGGATGCCGTCAGGGCCAGCAGCCTTACGTGCATTAGTCCTACTCAGTGCCACGTACACGTCGTAGGGGGTGAGTGTGAGGGGCTGGTGATCAGCATGGAGAACAGCCTTGATGGCTATCCCTTGATTGTCCCTGTCAAAGCGGCCATAAAAGTGGTAAGCTCCTCAAGGAAGGAGGCGTCGCTGGGTGTGGGGGTGGTGTTGGTGGATCTATAGTCCGTGATGGCCTGAAAGCCTTGCCACATGCGTCGGGGGTTGGAGTTGTTATTGAAGTGCTCCTCAATCCTTAGCTTGTAGCTATGCTTGGCCTTCTTGATGCCCCTCTTCAGGTTAGCCCTGGATGAACTGTAGGCACGAGCATCGCCTGACCTGAAAGCGGTGTCCTGTGCTTTCAGCAGTAGCCTGACCTCAATGTTCATCCATGGCTTCTGATTCGGGAATGTGGTAATCCGTTTGAAGGAGGTGACACTGTTGATGGTGGAATTGATAAAGTCCAAAACAGAAGATGTATAAGAGTCAATGTCCGTGTGGGAGTCAAGGGTGGCCTGAGCTGCAAACGCATTCCAGTCAGTGTTTCCAAAACGCTGCTGAAGCGTGGAGTCCGCCTCCTCTCACCAAACTTTAACTGTCCTCACTGTGGGTTTAACAAAGGGACGGATTGCATCTTAACAGGTGTGGGACCAGCATTCTGGCAGGCAGGTTTGCCACTGCTACACGGGTGGTTTTAAACTGAATAAGGGGGGTGGGGTGTCGAATGGGATAGTGGAGGATGGAGTTAAAGGGAAAGGGTTTCTTAAATGTGTGAGCGTAGAGACAGAGGAGTGTAAAATGAGGGTAGAAGCAATAGGTAGCAAGGTGAAAAGTAAAAGTGGAAGACAGACAAAACCAGGGCAAAAATCAAAAAGGGCCACTTTTCAACATAATTGTATAAGGGGTAAGAGTGTTGTAAAAACAAGCCTGAAGGCTTTGTGTCTCAATGCAAGGAGCATTCGTAATAAGGTGGATGAGTTGAATGTGCAGATAGCTATTAATGACTATGATATAGTTGGGATCACGGAGACATGGCTCCAGGGTGACCAAGGCTGGGAGCTGAACATCCAGGGATATTCAATATTCAGGAGGGATAGAGAGAAAGGAAAAGGAGGTGGGGTAGCGTTGCTGGTTAGAGAGGAGATTAACGCAGTGCAAAGGAAGGACATTAGCTTGGAGGATGTGGAATCGGTATGGGTAGAGCTGCGAAACACTAAGGGGCAGAAAACGCTGGTGGGTGTTGTGTACAGGCCACCTAGCAGTAGTAGTGAAGTTGGGGATGGCATCAAACAGGAAATTAGAAATGCGTGCGACAAAGGCAAAACAGTTATAATGGGTGACTTCAATCTACATATAGATTGGGTGAATCAAATTGGCAGGGGTGCTGAGGAAGAGGATTTCTTGGAATGTATGTGGGATAGTTATCTAAATCAACATGTAGAGGAACCAACGAGAGAGCAGGCTATTTTAGACTGGGTATTGAGTAATGAGGAAGGGTTAGTTAGCAGTCTTGTTGTGCGTGCCCCCTTGGGCAAGAGTGACCATAATATGGTTGAGTTCTTCATTAGGATGGAGAGTGACATTGTTAATTCAGAAACAATGGTTCTGAACTGAAAGAAAGGTAACTTTGAGGGTATGAGACATGAATTGGCCATGATTGACTGGCAATTAATTCTAAAAGGGTTGACGGTGGACATGCAATGGAAGACATTTAAAGACTGAATGGATGAACTACAAAAATTGTTCATCCCAGTTTGGCAAAAGAATAAATCAGGGAAGGTAGTGCATCCGTGGATAACAAGGGAAATCAGGGATGGTATCAAAGCGAAAGATGATGCGTACAAATTAGCCAGAAAAAGCAGCATACCAGAGGACTGGGAGAAATTCAGAGACCAGCAGAGGAGGACAAAGGGCTTAATTAGGAAAGGAAAAATAGATTATGAAAGAAAACTGGCAGGGAACATAAAAACTGACTGCAAAAGTTTTTATAAATATGTAAAAAGAAAGAGATTAGTTAAAACAAATGTAGGTCCCTTGCAGTCAGAAACAGGTGAGTTGATCATGGGGAACAAGGATATGGCGGACCAATTGAATAACTACTTTGGTTCCATCTTCACTAAGGAAGACATAAATAATCTGCCGGAAATAGCAGGGGACCGCGGGTCAAAGGAGTTGGAGGAATTGTGTGAAATCCAGGTTAGTCGGGAAGTGGTTTTGGGTAAATTGAATGGATTAAAGGCCGATAAATCCCCAGGGCCAGATAGGCTGCATCCCAGAGTACTTAAGGAAGTAGCTCCAGAAATAGTGGATGCATTAGTAATAATCTTTCAAAATTCTTTAGATTCTGGAGTAGTTCCTGAGGATTGGCGGGTAGCAAACGTAACCCCACTTTTTAAGAAGGGAGGGAGAGAGAAAACGGGGAATTACAGACCAGTTAGTCTAACATCGGTAGTGGGGAAACTGCTAGAGTCAGTTATTAAAGATGGGATAGCAGCACATTTGGAAAGTGGTGAAATCATTGGACAAAGTCAGCATGGATTTACGAAAGGTAAATCATGTCTGACGAATCTTATAGAATTTTTCGAGGATGTAACTAGTAGCGTGGATAGGGGAGAACCAGTGGATGTGGTGTATCTGGACTTCCAGAAGGCTTTTGACAAGGTCCCACATAAGAGATTAGTATACAAACTTAAAGCACATGGCATTGGGGGTTCAGTATTGATGTGGATAGAGAACTGGCTGGCAAACAGGAAGCAAAGAGTAGGAGTAAACGGGTCCTTTTCACAATGGCAGGCAGTGACTAGTGGGGTACCGCAAGGCTCAGTGCTGGGACCCCAGCTATTTACAATATATATTAATGACCTGGATGAGGGAATTGAAGGCAATATCTCCAAGTTTGCGGATGACACTAAGCTGGGGGGCAGTGTTAGCTGTGAGGAGGATGCTAGGAGACTGCAAGGTGACTTGGATAGGCTGGGTGAGTGGGCAAATGTTTGGCAGATGCAGTATAATGTGGATAAATGTGAGGTTATCCATTTTGGTGGCAAAAACAGGAAAGCAGACTATTTTCTAAATGGTGGCCGACTAGGAAAAGGGGAGATGCAGCGAGACCTGGGTGTCATGGTACACCAGTCATTGAAAGTAGGCATGCAGGTGCAGCAGGCAGTGAAGAAAGCGAATGGTATGTTAGCTTTCATAGCAAAAGGATTTGAGTATAGGAGCAGGGAGGTTCTACTGCAGTTGTACAGGGTCTTGGTGAGACCACACCTGGAGTATTGCGTACAGTTTTGGTCTCCAAATCTGAGGAAGGACATTATTGCCATAGAGGGAGTGCAGAGAAGGTTCACCAGACTGATTCCTGGGATGTCAGGACTGTCTTATGAAGAAAGACTGGATAGACTTGGTTTATACTCTCTAGAATTTAGGAGATTGAGAGGGGATCTTATAGAAACTTACAAAATTCTTAAGGGGTTGGACAGGCTAGATGCAGGAAGATTGCTCCCGATGTTGGGGAAGTCCAGGACAAGGGGTCACAGCTTAAGGATAAGGGGGAAATCCTTTAAAACCAAGATGAGAAGAACTTTTTTCACACAGAGAGTGGTGAATCTCTGGAACTCTCTGCCACAGAGGGTAGTCGAGGCCAGTTCATTGGCTATATTTAAGAGGGAGCTAGATGTGGCCCTTGTGGCTAAAGGGATCAGAGGGTATGGAGAGAAGGCAGGTACGGGATACTGAGTTGGATGATCAGCCATGATCATATTGAATGGCGGTGCAGGCTCGAAGGGCCGAATGGCCTACTCCTGCACCTAATTTCTATGTTTCTATGTTAACACGTCTGATGAGTGGGGAGTACTTTGGGAGCAGGAACAATGAGAGGTGATCAGACTGTCCAAGGTGGGGGAGGGGGACAGCTTTGTAAGCTTCAGCCATATTTGTGTAAACTTTGTCCAGTAACTTGTCTTCTCTAGTGGCGAAGGAGACATGTTTTTTTTTATTTTATTTTATTTTATTAGAAGTATTGTACATTACAGTAATCTGCAATAACGTAAGTTTATACTTTTCTTGTACCACTTCTTATTTTAAACTTTAATAAGAGAAAAGGATAGAAAGAGTTAGTAAAGATAGTAAGTGAGTGATTGAAAGAGTGGGCCAGGAACACCCATATGGACCTAAACCACAAGAAATAGTTTAAAAAAAAACAAAAAAAGAGAAAAACCAAAAGGAGGAAAAATAAAAAATAAAAAATAAGATAAGATAGGACAATATGAAAGGGATGTACCTACTTCATATCTTTACTCACCCCTCGCCAGGTCCTGAAACCATTTATTATCAACATTTTGTTGCACCCTATGTTTGTAATAAGTCGATAAATGGAGACCAAATCTTTTGGAATTGGTCGTTTACCTGCTAGGAGGAATCTCATATCTTCTAGGTGTAACAATTCCGACATATTAGAAGTCCACATTGTTATTGTTGGCGTGGGAGCGTTTTTCCAAAATTTCAGTATCAGTTTTTTTGCCGTTATTAAGCCATAATTAAGAAAACTACTTTGAAACGAAGTCAGCTCCAAACTTGCTTCTATTGTTCCAAAAATAATCAGTTCTGCATTCGGTTTCAGGCGAAGGAGACATGTTGGTGGAATTTGGGGAGTACAGTCTTCAGGTTGGAGTGATTGAAGTCACCCGCAACAATGAAGGCTGCCTCGGGGTTGTGAGTCTGTTGTTTGCTAATGGCAGTATGCAGGTCTTTCATTGCAAGCTTAGCATTAGCATCAGGTTCACGTTCACGTTCATGTTCACGAGACGCCACACAGAAGAAACAGTTAGTAAGAACGAAAAGTTATGAATTATTTCTTTGTTTTGTATTACTTCAATAAAAGACCAATTTATTATGAAACAACGACTAGAAGATTCGTTTCTGCTATCGACGAGTGTGTAAACTATATCTCCACCACATCCCTGAGTAGGAATAGCTATCAAATGTTGACATTGAGAAAGTTAAAGAAACTGCCATTATCCTGACTATGGGTACTGTCTGCATGGAGTTTGTACTTTCTCTGCATGGCTACTCCGGTTTCCTCCCACACTCCAAAAATTGTAAATTGTTCCGAGTGTGTGTGGGATATTGTTGGTGCACGAGGATCGCTGGTCGGCGGGGACTCAGTGTGCCGAAAGGCTTGTATCCACGTTGTATCTCTAAACTAAACTGAGAACAGTTGGAAACTGTGGTTAGATGATTAGAATGCCCTCTCACTGGCACCACAGTTTGTGACTATTGGAAACAGGCAGCCACTCTGAACCAAGTGTGGGTGTCTTGGCTGCATTCAGTGTTAAATCAACCTTGTAATCCTCCGTAGGATCTGTGCCAGAAGTCATAAGACAATGTAGTCTATTGATTTAGAAAAATAAATCGTTCTGTCTAGTAACACCTCCCAAGCAGCTTCTGGTTACATAGAATATGTGATAGAGAGTTAAAATGCTTTACTAAATTAAACACTCCCATGCAGCTTGGCATGGACACAAAGCCAGATGCCTTGATATGCTAGATTGATATTTTGGGGTCAGAAGCAAGTTTTGACACTGAATACAGAAGAATACAACATTTGAATAGACCTTATGGCCCATGATGTCCTTGCCGAACACGTTGCCAAACTAAACTAATGTCTTGTTCTTTGGCAGTTTTTGTTCTTCTTCCCACCCATATGTTTTTATTAACCTCTGATGAGAAACTTTGCCTGGTGGACGGTATTACAGTTTCCTTGCAAGCCATTCTCAGCATCTTTGAATAATACCATCTCAGTAACTATTTGTAAATGCATCTCTTTGTTCCCAAATCATTTGTAGACTTTAGACTTTTAGACTTTAGAGATACAGCACGGAAGAAGGCCTTTCTGCCTGCAGAGTCTGCACCGACCAGCGATCAGCCCGTACACCAACACCATCCTACACACTAGGGACAATTTACAATCTTTACCAAAGCCAATTAACCTACAAAACTGTACGTGTGGGAGGAAACCGGAGAAAACCCACATGGTCACAGGAAGAACCTACTACAAACCACATGGTCACAGGAAGAACCTACTACAAACTCCATGCAGATAGTATCCGTAGTCAGGATCGAACTCAGTTCTCTGGTGCTGTGAGGCAGCAGACACTGCCACTGTGCCACCGTGCCGTAAAACATTTGGCCAACATAGGATCTAGTTTGCTCATTCTGGGGCAGGTTTGTGTCTAAGGTCCAGAGGATAATGGATAAATCATGTTTCCCAACCTAGGCCCCACATTTACAGACTTATTTAATTGCATTTTTTGTTTATTGTGTCACCCACAGCAATATTTTTAGTATAGTATTTTAATGACCACACAGCCAAGCTGGTGGAATTTTTGGGTTGTCAGCAGCGATACAATAATAAAGAACACACAACCACAATAAAAAAAAAATGTAACACAAACATCCACCACAGCATTCAACACTGTCGTGGAAGGCACAAAAATTTGGCCAGTCCTCCTCCATTTCCCCTCCGTGGACAGGACCAGAGTCCAGAGTCAGTCCAGGATCGGCTCTTCCTCACCGGAGACCGCGGCTTTAAGTTGTTGTAGGCCACAGGCCGGCTGTCGAGATTTAAAGTCCCCGCCGCAGCCAGAAGCACCGTAGACTGCAGGGCTGGCGGTCGAAGCTCCCCTGCAGGGGTGTTGGTAAGTCCATGCCGGCCCCGCGGTAGAAGTTGGCCGCGGGCCGGCAGTGATGGCTTCTTCTTCTTCCCCCGGGTCCCCCACGAGGGATCCCGGGCTGTAGATGCCGCACCAGCTGGAGCTCTGCAGACCGCGACTTCAGGCTGCGACTTCAGGCTGCCGGCAGCCCCGGGCCAGCGAAACGGAGCGCTCCCCTCCAGCGAGCCCCAGCGAGGGCTCACCCGCTCCACGCCGAGAGTCCACGCTGCGCCCGCCGCTGAAGCCCCGGGCGCGTCTCCGGGAAAGGCCGCGCCGATCCTTGATGTTAGGCCACGGGGGAGGCGACCTGGAAAAAGTCGCCTCTCCATGGAGGAGGCGACCGAATCGATTTCCCCCTTACCCCCCCACACCACCCCCCACACAAGACACACAAAGAAACACACCATACATACTTTAAAACATACTAAAAAATAAGAAAAAGTTGAAAAAACGGACGCGCTGCTGACATGGCCGCTGCCCAGAGCAGCGCCCCCTACCCCCTCCCACAGGTTAAGACAACATATGGGCTGATATCATCATGTGGTCAACCAGTCATCTGAAACCCAAGGAGAACCTCAAACTCAAACGCAAGATGACCAAGAGACATGCAATT
Organism: Malacoraja senta; assembly: GCA_038087875.1. Classification (NCBI taxonomy): domain Eukaryota; kingdom Metazoa; phylum Chordata; class Chondrichthyes; order Rajiformes; family Rajidae; genus Malacoraja; species Malacoraja senta. Next base: position 15,326,031 of record CM075983.1, on the reverse strand, counting down.
GCTGATTCAGCCCTCCTAAAAGATTAATTCAAACTGCAAGCTTATAACACATGAAAGCAAATAGTTCTGTGAAGGGTATAACTTCAGTTGTAGATAAGTGTTTATCATGAGCGATTGGAACTAACTACAATGTAGAACAGTATGTTCTATCCTGAAACATTGACTCTTTTTCTCATTCCACGGTTACTGATGGACCTCAAGGTTTCCAGCATTTTCTGCTTTAATTTCAGATTATCAGCAGATTTTTGAGTTTCACGTTCTATAGTCCTTCTGTTGAAACCAATTGACTGGCAACTACATTTTTAGCATTTTTCAGTGCACTGAATCAGCACTGCCTGTTGTGATGGTGCCCATTCAAACCCCTGGCAAAGATGGTGAAATGGATCAGAAAGATTTTTGACAACATTGTCTTTAGAACTGTACAGTACAGGGACAGGCCCTTCAGCCCACAATGTCTGTGCTGAACATGATGACAAGTTAAACTAATCTCATCTGACCGCATGTGATGCATTTCCCTCCATTACCTGCTTATACATGTGCCTAAATAAAAGCCTTTTATACATCACTATCATATCTGCCTTCACCACCATCTCTGGAACAGGCATTTTGAAAAACTTGACCTACACAACTCCATGCATTACCAATATAAATACAAAAAGCTAGAGTAACTCAGCGGGTCAGACTGCATCTCTGGACAAAAGGAATAGGTGACGTTTCGGGACGAGACCCTTCTTCAGATTAGGGTAAAGGGAAACAAGAGATATAAGGTGATAAGGAATAGGAGCAGGATTAGGCCATTACGCCCATCAAGTCTACTCCACCATTCAATCATGGCTGATGTATCTCTCCCTCCTAACCCCATTCTCCTGCCTTCTCCCCATAACCTCTGACACCTGTACTAATCAAGAATCTATGTATCTCTGCCATAAAAATATCCATATATCGGCGGCGATATAGAGAGATATAGAACAAGTGAATGGAAGATATACAAAAAAGTAATAAACGATAAAGGAAGCTAACGATGTTAGCTGTGGTGTAGGGGAAATGTGGCCGCATAGACGATGTAGAGAATTTCTACAGTGATGCACAATGCGGCTGAGAACCTGCCCTTGCAGGAAATATTAATATAGCAATAACTGCATAACTTACAAACATAAACCAGGAGATCGCCTTGAAAGGAAAACATTTAAATGAATAAACTGCACTTTCTTAAATATACTAGAACACAAAATGAAGACTGGGGGGAATAATGGGCGGCGCGGTGGCACAGCGGTAGTGTTGCTGCCTTACAGCGCTGGAGGCCCGGGTTCGATCCTGACTACAGGTACTGCCTGTACGGAGTTTGTACTTTCTCCCCATGACCTGCATGGGTTTTCTCCGGGATCTCCGGTTTCCTCCCACACTCCAAAGACGTACAGGTTTGTAGGCTAATTGGCTTGGTAAAAATTGTAAATTGTCCCTCGTGTGTGTAGGACAGTGTTAGTGTGCGGGGATCACTGGTTAGCGCAGACTCGGTGGTTCGAAGGACCTGTTTCCGCGCTGTATCTCTAAACTAAACTGAAACTAATTTAGGACTGAGATTTACCACACATGAACTTCATCAAATGCTAAATATCAGAGTGGGATCGGTAACAAATGATCCACTTTCCCTTTCATTCTCCCATCAATGCCATCTATTTTTTTCATCTTTACTTTTCATTACCACTTTGAACTGCAACTGATGCTCCTGCAGGGATTCTGGATATTGTGGAGTATGTTGAGGAATTACTCTTCTGCCGAGATATTTGACTACATTGAGTGGAGCCCAACAATGCCTCTGGTGTACAGGACTCTGAGGTCAGGCTCACAGAGTCTTCAACAGAACTACCTCATGCATCACAGGTGTAAATCTGACTTAACTCACCACACAGATTTTCTGGGTATTTGATTGTGGGCCAACAGGGAAGTTCAGAGGCTTCTGAATGTCTACAATTGCCCGGCATTGGAACGTGATGGCAAAGTTAGCACTTGAACTTCGGTAGCGAATTAAGAGTCAATAATGCTGCTAAAATCTGCAAGCTCCACTGGGAGAAAAAACTGATGTGTGAAACTTTCTTCTGGTAATTCCATGTGGACTGAACTTGATTAAACTACTGATTGCCTAATTCAAAGAATGCCACGGATACGTTTCAGTGTATTTTCCGCATTTTTAAACAACGTTGAAGATTGCAAGGTTGAGAAACTCTGCATTGTAATATGAGAGAATTTACTTGCCAAGAATTATTATGCTTGGATTAAGATAATGAAATGCAAGTAAGACAACTTTATTCCACTGCCCATTTAATTGAAACTATCAAATACAATGAATTGTATATTTCATACAGAGAGTCAAATTTTGTTTAATTATAATTGTAGATTAGGAATTTGATTGTCGTATGTGCTTGGTTAGGTAATTTTATCCATTATGGATTAGAAGGGGGAAAGGGTCCATATACTGTACCTCCATGATCGAAAATAGGGAAAGGGAAAATTATGCAGGTGTTCCTATTTAATTTAGTTTAGTTTAGTTAAGTTTGGAGATACCGCATGGAAACATGTTTCAGCCCACCAAGTCCACACCGACCAACGATCCTGGAGAAAACTCACGCGGGTCATGGAAAGAATGTACAAACTCCTCACGGGGAAAATGTACAAACTCCTCAAATATTCTTGATTTATATCTAGTCAGCACTGTCTGAAATAATATCCATATGAGTATTAAGTAGAGAACAGCTTTCAGGTTTAAGGGAGGTATGATGGCGCAGCGGTAGAGTTACTGCCTTACAGCGCCAGAGACCCAGGTTCGATCCTAACTATGGGTGCTTGCCTGTACAGAGTTTGTACGTTCTCCCCATGACCTGCGTGGGTTTTCTCTGGGAGAGGCGGCTTTCTCCCACACTCCAAAGCCGTACACGTTTGTAGGATAATTGGTTTGGTATCATTGTAAATTGTCCCTAATGTATGTAGGATAATGTAAATGTGCGGGAATCACTGGTCGGTGCGAACACTGAGGGCCAATGGGCATTCCGTGCTGTATCTCTAAACTAAACTAAGATGATGTCTGATGGCTGAACAACTGGTCGAGGCTTCCCGCTAAGGTTACCTCAGGAAGAATGTTCAGTGTAGGAATGTTGGAACACATAAATTATACAGTACCATAAAAGGGGAGAAATGTAAGAGAAGTGAATTATGAATTATGTGGATGAGATTGGAATGCTATGTAATAGGAAGAACAAATTACTTGTTCTATTGGAATTGTATACAAAGGTAGTGAAAAGTGAAGGACTGACTCATTGGGACAATGGTGTCAAATTTGAACATCTTTGTCATGGGTCACAGTCAACAAGGTAGTCCATCAGAATTCATCCAATTAAAGACTTCACGCGGTAATAGCATGTCAACATCCAACTTTAATAGCATTTAAAAACACTTGCGCTGGTACATGGATAGGAAGGATTTAGAGGGATGTGGGCCAAATACTGGAAAATGTGACTAGCTTGGATGGGGGACCCTGGTTGACATGGACAAGTTGGGCTGAATGGCTTTTTCTTTAGAGAAATAGTGTGGAAATAGGCCCTTCGGCCCACCGAGTCCGTGCCGACCAGCGATCCCCACACATTAACACTATCCTGCACACACTAGGGACAATTTTGTACACATACACCAAGCCAATTAACCTACAAACCTGTACATCTTTGGAGTGTGGGAGGAAACCGAAGATCTCGGAGAAAACCCACATGGTCACGGGGAGAACCTACAAACTCCGTACAGACAGCACCTGTGGTCAGGATCAAACCCGGATCTCCATTGCTGTAAGGCAGCAACTCTACAGCAGTGCCACTGTGCTGTTCTTGTTTCTGCCTTACAGTGTACAGAGTTGCTGCCTTACAGCGTCAGAGACACAGGTTCAATCCTGACCATGTGTGCTGTCTGTACAGAGTTTGTACGTTCCCCCCACGACCTGTGTGCGATTTCTCCGGGAAGCTCTAGTTTTCTCCCACACTCCAAAGACGTACAGGTTTGTAGGTTAATTGGTTTGGTACAATTGAAATTTGTCCCTAATGCTTGTAGGATAGTGTTATTGTGTGGGGATCGCTGGTTGCCGCGGACTCGGTGGGCCAATGGGCCTGTTTATGCGCTGTAGCTCTAAACTAAACTAAGCTATAACTAAAACCTGTTTAATAGGAATTACTGTAGTTGTCCCTACACTTCAAACTCACAAATGCCAATGTTGTGATCTTCAGTCATGGTTAAATCTCAGGAATGTTGGGTCTCTAAATAAGACAAGTTTGGTAACAACATCAATCATAATCCACTCGTTTTACATCTTAAACTCTACCCATGGGTTAAACAGGATGTGAATTTTGACATCACTGACAATGCAGCAATCTCTCAATAATTAAAATATGGGTCAGCCATTCAGAACTGAGTTGGGAAGGAATTTAAAATGCAATGAATCTTTGAAATTCTTTGCACAAGAGGATAGGGAGGACTAATTGCTGAAATTGGGCGGAACTGCTGGCATCAATTCATCCCTTCCTGATGAGTTCAATGCATTAACAACAGAAGGTCAATAAGATGACGTCACCCACCCCAACAGTACTGGGTGCATCTGTACCCACAGTCAACATTGCAGACCATCAAATCAGCCTTCCTGAGAGTGAATCCGTGGAAATTAACTGGCCCTGATGAAGTCTCCAGCCGTGTCCACTGAACCTGCATGGATCTGCTAATAGGGGGGCATTCACAGGCATCTTTAACCTCTCCCAGCTCCAATATCACGTTCCTACTTGCTCAAAGAAAACCACTATCATCCTGATGTCAAAGAAACACAAGGTAAAATACCTTAATGACTATCATATGGTGGTTCCGGCATCTACCATCGTAAAGTGGGCAGCACGGATTATGTGTTGGAAGATGTTGGTGACTGGAACTAATTGTTGATTAATTTGGGAAGGAAAACAGTATTGGCAATGCAAAATACAATCTCCTGCAAGATGGCATCACTATGATAACTCCAGTAAAATCATCACATTGTCGCTATATTTGCCTATTACCGTACTGCAGTGGATAATATTATGTTTTACATCAAAGTCTTTTTCTTTTCACTCTCTTGTGTAATTTGTGTATAATTCATGTTCTTATGTGACATATGCCTGCAAGCAAGATCTTCATTGTACTTAAAAGAGACACAAAATGCTGGAGTAACTCAGCGGGACAGGCAGCATCTCTGGAGCGAAGGAATGGATGACGTTCGTGTCGAGACCCTACCATCCCGAACTTATACATATGGCAATAAACTTGATATAGTTCTAAATGTTGCTCATCAAAGTAAATCACCGATATCTTCCTGCTGAGATATGACTCCACATTACGTTTGGAGGCTCCTTATCAGGAGACTGGAAAGGAAAACAAAATATATGGAAAGTTGACAGGGGCAGTGGAGCTGAAACACTCTGCTATATGAGAACTGATTCTTGGTGAATTACACCATAGTCCTGTATATTAAAAACCTTTTAACAATAAGATAGAGGAGGATTAGCACATAACTAATGCTTCAGTTGGCTTTTTTCTAATATGAAAAGACTGGGAGCAGGAATACATTTCATGGCTTGTCAATATGTCTGTGAGAGAACGAAAAGCTAAGAAAACATTAAACCAGACAGCGTGACAACATGTCACTTAACACAAAACTGAACTACCCCTTTCCTCCTTAACAAGGTGATTGAAGGGGTTGACTCTCGATGAACCTTGACGTATTGCTGTTCTGAGTGTTCTGTTTTGAACTCATCTGTCATATTCAGGCAATCTTGACTTTTCCAGGGGTTTGCACAAAAACACAAAGGATCTTAATTCAAATTATATGTGGCGGGAATAGAATACATCTTTAATGGGGACACTTAAGTAAAGTGTCGATATTATTTTGTTGCAAGAAAGTCTGGCAGATTACATTTGCTTTGTAAAGATCTGGCGCAAAAAGACATATTTTCAACTTCTGACACCAGAGACCACCTCAGGGACAACAGGGCTATTTGAAAAACTTTTTTTGATGAACATGGTGTTTGCAAAGATAAATATTTTGGGCCTTTGTGTTGCTACAACCAAGAATCTAAATACACTTGCACAGCATTAATCCTGATATATTTGTCCTCAGTCTCTTCCGGTAAACCTAATGGTAATAGCCATGCCTTCTGCACCTCTTCTGAAGTTATTCCATTAAAGTCAAGTGATATGCTCCACCTCAAAGCCAGTACCTTAAAGTAGCTCCTCTCATCTTCAGAGTGTCAAAAAAGCCACAAGTCAGGTTCCATTGTCTCCTTCTACATCTGCATTAGCAAAGTAAAAACATGTTTGGCCAGGTGGAACTCATCCATAAAATAGATATTGACTACAGGTGATGGGATTTGATGGATATGAGCTAGCAATTAAAAACTTCACAGCAACAATGATATTAACAGCTATCATCCTTTACTCTCTTCAAAGTGATTCTATGGTCTGGTTAGAATAGATTAGATTAGATTAGATTAGATACTTTTATTCTCACATGTGACAGTTCACAGTGAGATGGTTTGTTTTACATAGGCACACAAAAGTGCTGGAGAAACTCAGCGGGTGCAGCAGCATCTATGGAGCGAAGGAAATAGGCAACGTTTCGGGCCGAAACCCTTCTTCAGACTGATAGGGGGTGGGGAGAAGAAAGGAAAAAAGGAAAAAAGGCGGAGGAGGAGCCCGAGGGCTAGGGGATGGGAGGAGACAACCAGAGGGCTGATGAAGGGGAGGGGACAGCAAGGGCTAGCAGAATTGGGAGAATTAGGTTTGTTTTACATACCTAGGCATACAAAGGGTGCTGACAAAGTTCTAAAGTACCCCTCTTTTTGCCCCAATGGCTCCCCCCTCCACCCCCCTCCACTCCCTTAGTCCTTTCTCCTTGATGGTCCCCCTATGCGACCTCAGCCTCCGATGTCAGGACTCCGGCCTCCGACCTCCGATCTCAGCCTCCGATCTCCGGACTTCGACCCCGGGGCACCGACCTCTGACCCCGGGGCTTCAACCTCCGACATCGGGACTCCGGCCGGTTGCAATGCAGTGCACTACTCTGTCACAGGATAACTCAATCTCCACATACATGTCCGCATCTCATGGACAAGGTCAAAGATTAAAGCCTTTGGCTATGTAGATGAATGAAAGAGAATGGGTGGTTGTTCAAGTGGTCAATGCACCAACTTTGTCTGCATCTAATTATTTCCCATTTTCCCCTCCAATATCTGCAATTGGACAGGGATTCCCATTTAAAAACCCGTAAGTGTGGTGACGGCTTATTATGACAATTATTCTGGACAATAATTCTGGACAACAGCTGGGCGATGCTAACTTATGATTTCAATCAATGATTTTTCACTGTGTAGGAAGGAACCGCAGATGTTGGTTTACACTGACGATAGACACAAAATGCCTCGAAATGAAGGAATGGGTGATGTTACGGGTCGAGACTGAGTCTGAAGAAGGGTCTCGACCCGAAACATCACCCATTTCTTCTATCCAGAGATGTTGCCTGTCCTGCTGAGTTACTCCAGCATTTTGTGTCTATCTTCAGTGATTTTTTCACTTTTTTGCTTTGTTAACTTGCACAGTAAAAACCGCTGGTTTAAATTTATAGCAGAATCTCCTTTAGATGATTTTAGGTCCAATCATCTGATGTTCATTTCATTTAGTTTTTAAGCAACTGCATCATTAAGTTGGCACTGAAAGTACATTATTTGGGCTATCACTTAATTAAAATATATTTAATTACAACCATCAGACTTCCCTACAATCATCAGGCTATTAAACACTACAACTTCCAATTAAGCTCCAAACTACGTAGATTTGGGAGCATTATCTTTTTATTTGCACTATTATTGCTTGTTTATTTGTTTGCTTATTATATACCGACACGGTGGCGGTGGTAGAGTTGCTGCCTTACAGCGCTTGCAGCGCCCGAGACCCGGGTTCAATGCCGACTATGGGTGCTGTCTGTACCTAGTTTGTACGTACTCACCATGACCGCGCGGGTTTTCTCCGCAATCTCTGGTTTCCTCCCACACTCCAAAGATGTACAGGTTTGTAGGTTAATTGGTTTGGAAAGTGTGAATTGTCCCTGGTGTGTGTAGGATAGTGTTAATGTGAGGGGATCGCTGGTCGGTGCAGACTCGGTGGGCTGAAGAAACAATTTCCATGCTGTATCTCTAAACTAAACCAAACTAAATACACATCTGTAATGCTGTTCAAGGTAGGAATTTCATTGCTCCATTTCAGGACATATGACAGTAAAACACTCTTGACTCTTGACTCATGAGTCTATCATATATTTGCTATAACCATTTAGCCGGCAGGCTTTAAGTTTCAGAAATTACCTCCACATTATGCCATGTCAAGAGCAAAGGAGGCTCATCAGACTTCAGTGTGGTTAATATTGACCATGCAGAGCGCTTCGAAACAAAATGTTAGCCACTTCTGCCATTAAATAGAGTGGCATAGGGACGGGAATATGTAATGTTGCAAATGTGGACTACTCATTGGAAAATCTTGCCCTTCAATAGAATTGGAAAGATCACTCCCGCTGCTGCAAGAGTCCTCAAAGTAAAAATTACATTTTTAAGATATCTGAACCTTAGGTGATCTGAATGCTTGTGAGCGTTGTCTGGAGTTTGGGAAATGTGATGCAAATCTCTGTCTGTTGCTTTCACATAGCAGTTTTGCAGCCTCTGAATGAGATATATTTAGCCTGGAATTACATTTCCACTTGAAGGCCATATCGTTGGCTTTACGGGAAGAAAGATACATAAGTGGTGTGCGTGTGTGTGCGTGTGTGTGCGTATGCGTGCGTGTGTGTGCGTGTGTGTGCGTGTGTGTGCGTGTGTGTGCATGTGTGTGCGTATGCGTGTGTGTGTGTGCGTGTGTGCATATGCGTGCGTGTGTGTGCGTGTGTGTGCGTATGCGTGTGTGTGCGTGTGTGCGCGTGTGTGCATGCGTGCGTGCGTGCGTGCGTGCTTGTGTATGTGCGTGTGTGTGTGTGTGTGTGTGTGTGTGTGTGTGTGTGTGGTTGTGTGTGTGTGTGTGTGTGTGTGTGTGTGCGTGTGTGCGTGTGTGTGGTTTTTCACTTTGTCTGCCTTAAACATTCCCAGATGCTCAATTATACACAAACATAGGAAGCTTGAGAAACATGTACACAAATGCACAGAGATATGAAGGAAAATCTATACAGAGATGCATGAGCAATTCAGACGAGCAATTCATTAATGCTGATAATTTGCTTCTTTCCCAGAGTTAGTCGCAATCAGATATTTCCAACATTAAGTTGATGAAAAGGAAGATTTGGTGAAATTAATCCCACTTTCTTGCAAGTTGGGATCCATCATGTCTGGTAGTGCACAGCTGTTTATGCTACTAGAGAAAATACATTATCATGTGGGAGATAATGAGGCCCTTTGTGGCCCTAACTGACTGCGGTTTTACTCGCCTAATGCATGGTAAATCTTTCGAGTGGTTTGTTTTAATGGTGAACAACAGGGTTTCTAAGTGAGACATATATTATGCATAAGGACATCTGTGTCACATTATAGTGATAATGTTTTCAGTTACATACTGCGGCTGCAGTTGACAGTTTTTCTTATGTTTTCTCCTCCTATCCTTTATTAATTGAATACACAGGGTGCTTAGGAGTCTACACACTCTCTCTCTCAAGTCAAAGAATGAGTTCTGTGTATTGTGCTTGTCCTTGCCAAAGAGAGGCATGTTAATATTGGGGAAATGAATATTTTTCCATTTTGGATATCAAGTACTTTCAGGTGCTGCCCAGGTTGCAAGTGACTGAAGTCATCTTTCTTTCCATAATTAGCTTCTTTAAGCTTCGAAAACGCATTTGCCTGACGACGTGCAATTTTGTTTTGAGTCAGATTTTCAACTGAATGCCAAAATGAGGGAAAGCGCTGTGCTGTTTCTCCTTGCCAACTAGAAAATGAATTTAAACTTCTGAAGGTCACTTTATTTACTTATAGATATCGGGGAAAGCAGGCTTTTAACCCATCTGTCTGGCTTGTATTTGAACACAGTCTCAAGGACTCGAAAAGACAAGTGTCTAATTTACTGCATCCTGAAAGTATGTGCAGATTGCACATTCGTTGCAGACTCTGTCAAGGCCTTTCAAATATCTACATATATATATATAAGCAGTAACAATCTTTGACAAGCTTATCATCCACATTCAGACAGGTGGCTTGATTCAGACAGAAACTAGAGACACAAAGCGCATTGGGTCAAACGTTACTCTTCCATGATTTATCATCTCTGAGTATTTAAAGGAGCAGTAACATGCTGGGATCCCCATCAGCTTCACATAGCTGCAAACAATCCAGAAAAGTTTACAGGTTTACAGGTACATTTGACGGAAGCAAGCTGCAGAATCACTTGACGTGGCTGGGGCCACAGATTTAAGAGTGTCCAAATTAGACAAGGTCAATAACTCAGTAGAAAGATATTGTGATGATGCTTGTTTTCTGTTCTCTCTCCTTTTAGATTAAATGATAGTATGAGCAAAATCATAACCGGTTTATTCTAAAAATATGTTGTTTCTCATACGCTGAATTATGTATTTCCTCTTTCTTTAAAAAAATATATACATTAATGAAAAGTCCGCTCCAGTTATCCTATAAATGCATTTTGGAATAATCAACACCATGTGGCCCAGGGAAGAAAGCTCTGATTCTTGTAAAAATGCATTTGACTTACCAAGGGCAATACCACAGGAAACCCACCAGTATAATTACAGTAGCTCATGAATTTGGTTTTTGCTTCATTCATGTTTTGAGAGCTATATTTTGATGGATGTCATGACTCACTGCATTAAGTCTTCATTGCCATTGCCGGCTTCTCAATAAAAGTACAATCAATACATTATTCACAACTGCTGACCACAAGCAACAATCCCCAGAGAGCACATACAAAAAGGACTCCTCACCTGAGCTACAGTGGGTAACCACAGGAATTCTACAATCAAGCAAGGTGCCAAAAATGTCGATTGTTAACAAGGACTTCATCGCTGTGGAATGCCGACATGTAGCTGGAGGCTTTTTAAATGGTGAGGTGATCTGTACGCAACGACTTTTTCATCATGTCAGGTGGACTTTTCCAGCTAGTTCACTGTTTACTGTACGGTGCAATGAGACAACCAAAAGATGAATGTATCAGAAGGGAGAGAAAAAAACGAGCAGTATAAGCCAATCCCCGGGATTCCGAATTTAGGCAGAGTTGGGTTTTGAAAATGCTGGTTATTGTGAAGCATTAATGGCTCAAAGATCAGAACTGTTACCTCATCTAACTAAATGGGCGGCACAGGGGCACTGCGGTAGAGTTGCTGCCTCAAAGCGTCTGTGACCTGGGTTCGATCCTGACCACGGGTGCTGTCTGGACGGAGTTTGTACGTTCTCCCTGTGACTGCGTGACTTTTCTCCCGGTGATCCGGTTTCCTCCCACATTCCAAAGACGTGCAGGCTTGTAGGTTAATTGACCTCTGTAAGTTGGTTCCTAGTATGTTGGATAGAACAAGTGTAGGGATGCTTGCTGGTCGGCACGGAGTGGGCCAAAGGGCCTGTTTTCATGCTGTGTCACTAAACTAAACTAAACTCAATTGGCAAAAAGGAGGATAAATCAATGCTTAAAAAAATGAGGTATGAAGGCAGAAGTTGTCGTTTGTTAACACTTCTTACAGAGTAGCCGGATGGACATCAAAAAGGGAATTATTTGTGACTGAAAGATGGTTACTCTGTGGCCACATAAATTGGGTTTTCTATATACAAACCTAACTAACTTCTTGTATATCATTTAATTTACCCAATGTCTTTTAGCTTGGAGAAATTGATCCTGGAATGTGGAAATAAATATAGACCACCACAATTTTGTTAGAAGATTGGGAGAAACGGATACATAATATTTCATGATTTATTCACAAAATTAATGTTGATCAACTGGACAAGGGCCATGAGGAAATTCCCAATTATTAGCATTTAACCTGCACCGAAAGATTATAGGATGTACTAGGGTAGTAGCTAATTTTGTTTTTGGAAAACTTCTTAACCTAAAACTCTGTTGCATCATACAATGATTATTTACACTACACAATTGAACATTATTAAGATTGACTGTTGAATGGGAATGGGACCATTCCCAAAATGCTTCTAGGTCATCCATGCATATAAACGTGTAATGCCCTGACAATGGCCTCCTACCGCATGCCCCTGGAGATGCATTGATGCATGTGTGATCAGTGATAGGCATACAGAATAAGGCATTTTTGATAAACATGAGATCTGCTTTGGTAATAATTAAAGGAATTATATTTAGGTTAAAATATTAGATTTTCTAACCAACTGTGATTTGAAATAAAGATGACTCCGATTTAATTTATGCTGTCTGTGACATTGCAAATGGCCGATGAATACGATGAACCATCATCGAAGGACCTATATTTTGTGTGTAATTTCTGCTTTACCTGCCTCAGATGGAGTAATATTGGAGGAACTTTCCTCAATCTTGCATTGCATTGCACATGCATTTTCTATTGGAGCATATAGCATTAACAAGGCCAAGGCTTTGGTACTCCTGGCTGTACATCAGGGTATCACAAGGTTAAAGTGGAAAAAAAACTAATGGACTGTGCTCCAAGGAAACTACATGTACACTACACTGAACCATCAGAAGTTTAATAAATGTGTATGAATAAACTTTAGAGAATCAAAAGACACGCCATCTCATCAGACTGAATGCCTTCATTGATGTACAGCTTTATTATATGGAGGGTTCAGGGTCTGTGTCCATAGCTCTCTGAAAGTGGCCACACAAATAGATGGAGTCAGGTCAAGTCAAGTCACATTTATTTACAGTATATAGCACATTTAAAAAACAACTCTCGTTGGCCAAAGTGCTTTACATTTGTTATAAGAATAGTGGTAAAGAAGGCATGTTATATGCTTTATAGGACTTTGATTAGGCCGCATTTGGAATATTGTGCATAGTTCTGGTTACGGGAAGAAGGATGCAGAGGCTTTGGAAAGGGTGCAAAAGAGGTTTACCCGAATCCTGCTATAAGGAAAAGTTGAAGAAACTTGGATTTTGTTTTTGAGGTTTGGGTAAATACTTTTATGGGAGGCATGGGTGAGGTAGACAGTCAGAACCTTTATTCCAGGGTCGAAATGTCACCAAAGTCTAGATGACACAAGATGCATATAAATGAATTTTAGAATAATCAACACCATGTGAAGAGAAAGCTCTGATTCGTGTAAAAATGCCTTTGACTTACCAAGAGCAATACCACAGGAAATCTATTAAAAGTCTGGATGTTTTGAGGGGAGAGGGACAAAGTGTAAAGGAGATGAGCGAGGCAAGTTTTTCACACAGAGATTGCTGGATTCTGAGAATGTGCTGCCAGGAGTGGTGATAGAAGAAGATACATTTAAGAAATTTTTAGATAGGCACATGGATATGCAGGGAATGGAGGGACATGCAGGCAGAGGAGATTAGTTAAACTTAGGGCCGTGTTTGGCACGGACATTGTTGGTCGGAGGGGCTATTCCTGTGCTACATTTTTCCATGTTCTCTTCATGTCTGACCACTACCCTGAGTAACGTTGAGAATAAGGAATCCCATACTTACTTCCTTTACTATAGTTTAGTTTAGAGATACAGTGTGGAAACAGGCTCTTCAGCACACTGAGACTGCGGCGACCATCGATCACCCATTCACACTAGCTCGATCATACACATGTGGGACAATTTCACAGAAGCCAATTAACCTACAAACCTGCACGTCATTGGAATGTGTGTGGAAATCAGAGCACCCTGAGAAAAGCACGCGGGCACAAGGAGAATGTAGAAACTCCATACAGACAGCACCCATAGTAAGTAATTGGCCAAGTATCCACATACAAGGAATTTGCCTTGGTGCTCCACCCACAAGTTACAACATGGCATACATTGACAGTTACGAATGACTCAGAAAACACTAAACATTAATAATAATAATAAAACATTAATGATGAAACACCATTGATCAAGCATGTGAACCAACAAAATACCAGATCAAAGGGCGGCTACAGATTTTTGGCTGTTGATTAGAGCAACTACTCATGGAATCGAACCCAGGTCTCTGGCGCTGTGAGGCAGCACCTGTGCCGCTGCAACAGTGTGTCGCCCCTTCATTGCTAAAAACAAAGACGTTGTGCATGCTTATCAGTATTAGAATTGGTTCAAAATGTTTGATGACTTCACTAAATTTGTTCTTTTCATCTGTATAACACAGAACTCTGCTTGATATAGAGCACGGCAAAACCATGCATGGGATTGGATGCCTGCAGGAATATCGAGAGCTGAGCAGTAGACCAGTCTCATTGATGGAACCACCTCTCAGTACAACTTTAGTGAACATCAAGAGTGCCTGCAGCATTGCAACGCTAGTTTAAGTATCTGATTACAATGTCCATTACAAAGGAATAACTTGATTCAGAACTTGCGTTAACAGATGCACCATCCCGGAGGCAAGACAATGTTAAACAGACCCAATCTCTTACCTCTTAGGGAGGATGATCACCTGTTAACCATTAGACAACCGACGAGCATGTGTGCTTGAGCTTCTGCTATGTGTACCAAAGATAGCAAGGGTCCCTCATGAATTGTGTGGTGAACAGGATGATTTACATGAAGATATGTGCATGCATTCCGATCATCTTATTCACGATAGCTTACAACCAATGAGACAAGGTTGAGTTTTCGTTAATCATTTTTAGTCTCCTTCTAAAGTCCTCAATATTCCTGAAACCAGATTCAGGGAATACAAGGTAGAGAAAAATGCTGGAGAAACTGAGCGGGTGAGGCAGCATCTATGGAGCGAAGGAAATAGGCAACGTTTCGGGCCGAAACCCTTCTTCAGACAATTCACTCCATTATGAAAGTGCTGGAGTAACTCAGCAGGTCAGGCAGCAGCTCTGGAGAACATGAATAAGTGATGTTTCAGGTCGAAACCCTTGTCACTCCACATGACAATAAGAAACACAGCAAAGCCGTTTGCTACAACAATTTCCAGCCTGTACTATTGTAATCTTGTAGTCCAGCTAGCCATGCCTTCAGCTAAGATACCCTACACATCTGCAACACTGGCATCCAGTGGAAATTTGGCCAGATATTTTCTTTAGACTTTACTTTAAACTTTAGACTTTAGAGAGTGTAAAAACAGACTCTTTGGCCCACTGAGTCTGTGCCAACCAGACTCAGTATAGTCTGTATCAACCTATACATTAGCATCATCTTGCACACCGGGGATAATTTACAATTTGCAGAAGCCAATTAACCTATAAACCTGTATGTCTTTGGAGAGTGGGAGGAGACCGGAGAAAACTCATGCTGTCACAGGGAGAACATACAAACTCTGTACAGGCAGCACCTGTGGTCAGGATTAAACCCAGGTCTCTGGCGCCGTAAGGAAGCAACCCTACCGCTGCGCCACCGTGCCGCCCCTTTGTGTTCTGTGCACAAAGTGAAGGACAAATCCAATGCAACCAATTGTCATTTTATCAGGCCACTCAAAATCATCACTTTGCCAGTGACAGCAGCATCCTGTGAATGATTAAAAGGACGAGTCTCACCCCGGCCACTCCCTCCTCCCATCGGGCAAAAGGTATAAAAGTTTGAAAACGCACATCTCCATATTCAGGGATAGTTTCTTCCCAGCTGTCATCAGGCAATTAAACCATCCTACCAACAACCAGAGGCAGTCCTCAACTACCATCTACCTCCTTGGAGACCCCCGGACTATCTCTGATCGGACTTTACTGGCTTTATCTTGTACTAAATATTATTCAGGTTATTCCCTTTATCATGTATCTGTACACTGTGGATGGCTCGCTTGTAATCATGTATTGCCTTTCCGCTGACTGGTTAGCACGCAACAAAGGGTTTTCGCTGTACCTCGGTACACGTGACAATAAACTAAACTCAAGTTGTGGTTTCACAAGCTGAAGGTGCAAGAGCTCCCGCAGTTGCTTTCCTTTCTGCAAGCCTTCGATGTATTGAGTGCACTTTGCTACATCTGACCTCCACTAATGCCTTCCTCTTGCTGGTGAGCAGATGGACCCATGGAATATTGGGCTTCACCAAGGAGGCACTGCCTTCAGGAGATGAAAAATTGGCAACAAATATGGACACAGCAGGAATAGATAAATATGGCCAAAGGCTGAATGGAATTCAATCTGTTCAAAGCTCACTCTAATTTCTCACCGGTGAAGTGGATTTTTCCAATCTTTGAGCTGCTGCCTTGGAGCTGTGGGATTTGCTGCTGGGAGCCCTCTGTACATTTGGATTGTAGCCAGTGTGGCTTTGCAGAGGGGGGGGAGGGGGGGAAGGAAAGGGTCTCACCTGCTGGCTACAGTCCCTGGGAGAAAACAGCAGAGGCTTTGCTGGAGACTGTGGAATTGTCATGACAGATTGACAGACGGTATTAACCTTACCCCCTCACCTCTCCTCTTCCCAAGTCAGCAGGGGGCCATCGGGGGGGAAAAAAAAAATCTGCTGTCCCACTTGAAATCGCAACAAGATGATAATTTTCCGTGGTTATTCCTATGTTTTGTTGGACAACCTACTAAATGAAGACATGACCACAGTTCTATTTGTGTGGGAAGGAGCTGCATGCAGATGCTGGTTTAAACCGAAGATAGACACAAAACGCTGGAGTAACTCAGCGGGACAGGCAGAATCTCTGGAGAGAAGGAATGGGTGACCTTTCACACTGAAGAAGTGTCTCGACCTGAAACGTCACCCATTCCTTCTCTCCAGAGATGCTGCCTGTCCTGCTGAGTTACTCCAGCTTCTTTTGTGTCTACCTAGTTCTATTTTTTTCGCCGCCTCTCATACTGCGGTGAATCACTCAGCAGTCTGAATAAAAACTTGGTCGAGTCTGGAGAAATTTGCCCGTAAAATCCACAAACTATTTCAGTTTTTCTATTCCACTTTGTTGGGATTTTATTCCCCCCTCTAAAGAACCACCACAAGATTAAAAAAATGAGTTCAGTCATCCCAACACACCCGCTTCTTTTCCCATTCTTCCCTAGGAATTCCGGTTCCAATAAAGGGGCTGTCCCACTTGGACGACCTAATCCACGAGTTCTGGCGAGTTTGCCCTCGACTCATACTCGCAGCATGGTCGACACAAAATCGTAGGAGGTCTTTGTAACTCTCCTTCATGCTCGAGAGTAGTCCCCGTGTACTCGAGGCCTCAGCTAGGTGGTGGCATATTTTTCAACATGTTAAAAAATGCCTGCGAGTAAAAAAAGGTCGCCATGGAAAAAAATCAATACTTTTTTTACTCGTAGGTTTAGTCGTAGTAGGTCGGCATGTTAGTCGTAGGTAATCGAGGGTAGTCGATGGTAGTCTAAGGTAGTCATAGATAGTCTTCATCATAGTCGAAGGGAGCTCGAAGGGAGGTCGAAGGAGATCGAAGGAGGTCGTCTTCACTCTCCACTTTTCGGTGTCCAATTTTCCCGAAGTTAGTCGTAGCTAGTCGAAGCTAGTCTTCAACATAGTCGAAGGAGGTTGAAGGAGGTCTTCTACATAGTTGAAGGAGGTCTTCAACATGACATTTTTTCAAACTCTCCTAAACACTTCTAAACTCGCCAATTAAGTTGCCCCAGTGGGACAGCCCCTTAAATGTGCCACCCTCGGTAACTATACCTTTACACTCGACTTAGGTCGCATTTGACACAAGTGACAAATTTCAAAATGTGTTTTACTATCTTCCCTGATAGTCTGCATTCCAGGGAGCTAAAGGATGTGGCCACAGAGATATTAGTAGATGCATTAGTGATAGTCATCGAAAATGATCTGGAGCGTCCCCTGTAGATTGGAAGGAGGCAAACGCAAGCAACACTGCTGTTCAAGAACGAACAGAGAAGAAGATAAGGAAACGGAGCCTAGAAATAGGTCACAGAGCATTATTTTTGAAAACATCAAAAATCAATTTTACCCAGCAGTGATCGTTTCCAGGTGAAACTGTGCCAGTCGCAAAATTGGATCAAGTACCTCTCTGTACATGATCCACTTTAGTAAGCCTGATTGTTTACCCAGAATCGGGCACACGCAGCTAATGACATTATTAGTCACGCACCGCACAGTGCCATCTGTACCAACATAAATTGGAGTTCAGAACTCCACGCAACAATCGCCATGCATAGTACAAAGTCAGGAGCATGTTCTCCTACCTTCGTGCTTTTCTCACTAATTAAAGGGACACTGCTGAAATCAGGAGAGCAGAATGGAGGGCATCAGTAATGCCATCAGACTGCTCAAAAATCTGTCAAAGTCCGAGATGTGCTCAAATTATTTTTTTCCCCTCCAAGCATTTAGCTGTTGCACTGTTCACTCAATGGGTAATGCCACTGGCGGCTAATTGCATTACTGGAGGCTTTGCAGCAGGTCTGTCAGGCTACTCAGGAAGATAGAGATGGGTGCAGTCTGTGCAGAGTTTGTAAGTTCTCCCTGTGACCTTGTGGGTTTTCCCAGGTGCTTTGGTTTCCTTCCACACATCCAAAGACGAACAGGTTTGTAGGTTAATTGGCTTCTGCAAATTGTAAATTGTCCCTAGTATGTAGGATGGTACACGTGAAGGATAGGGCCGCAGGGCATGTTTCCACGCTGTATCTCCAAAGTCTCAAGTCTAAATCTGCAGGGATGTGGGAGGAAACAGGAGCACCTGGAAGAACCCATGCAGTCGCAGGGAGAACGTGCAAACTCCACACAAACAGTCACCCATAAACTCTGTGGATGCTGACTTCAGGACCTGCTTTGTCATCATGAAGAGCTTTTGAAATGTTGTAATAAATTAGCTTAGTTTAATATTGTTACATGTTCTTAGGTAAAGCGAAAAGCATTTTTTTGCATGCTATCCAGTTGAATAAAGCATTATACATGATTACAATCAAGCTGTCCACAATGCACAGATAAAGGTTGAAGGGTACAACATTTAGTGCAGGATAAAGTCCAATAAATTCTGATTAAAGATAGCTCAAAGTCTTCAATGAGATATATGAAAGGTCATGACCGCACTCCAGCTGGTGAGAGAACGGTTCTGTTGCCTGATAAAAGCTGGGAAGAAAATGTCCCTGAATCTGTTGGGCCTGTCCCACTTAGGCAACTCTTTAGGCAACTGCCAGGAACTACTTTTAATGGAATTCACCTATGACATTTGGCGACAACCTACGACAGCACCTACGTCAACCTTCGACAACCTACGGCAGCTAAATTGTTGCCACTGTCGGCGAAAAACTTTCAACATGTTGAAAATTTTGCGGCAGTCGCCTGTGGTCGCCCAAAATATCGCCTAAGTGGGACAGGCCCATAAAGGTTTGCATTTTCAAACTTCTGTACCACGTGCCTGATGGGAGAAGAGAGAAGAGGGAATGACTGGGGTGAGGCTGGTCTTTGATTATACTGGTGGCCTTGCTGATGCAATGGAGCTGGACAAGTAGGTAAATCGACCCCAAGCTGCAACACTTCCACCATGTTAGTGGTAGCAGCATGTGAAATTTGTTTCACTCAGGCATTTCGAGCTGGTGAGAGGGATGAATACATACTCTGTTGAGGAATTTCTCTCTGTATCGTCAATGCTTCCAGAGCAAAAATTTGAAGAGGATAAAACAGAAGGCCGGTGAATCGCATGGTCAATATAAATCAGCACTGTAAAAGTTCCTCAAATTTTGTGAGTTTCATCCTATAATGCCAGAAGAAATAATCAGAGTCAGGCTTGTGTTTTGGAATGCAGAATTGAGGATGGAAGAGAGATTGCTCCTAAAAACTAATCTGACCTTAGAGAAAACAGATGAGATTTGGCACGTAGCAGAAAGCATGAAGATTCAACTTAAGGCAATTAGTGAGCCAACAGGACAAAATGTTAGTGCAATAAATAAACCCATGGAAATCTCTAGGGGTGACAGAAAAAAAGCTGCAAGTTAAAACTAAGGGAACCCCAAGGACATGAGAGTATTAAAACTGTGGGAGGAAACATGAGTTTGACAGAAAAGAATCATGCCCTGCTTTTATAACAAGAGTGGAAAGAGCAATCACGTTGCAAAGAAATATCATGGAAAAATGATATAAATGGAGAGGAACACCTAACGCTGTTGAACGAGATCCAACTGTTTGTTGTCATCAATGCTTATGGTTTAAGTGATGAAGAGTGTTCTACACTAGGAATCAGGCTACCACCTAGGCTTTCAAATAGTTCACGTTCACAAGTTATAGGAGTAGAATTCGGCCATTCAGCCCATCAAGTCTACTCCGCCATTCAATCATGGCTGATCTCTGCCACCAAATCCAATTTTCCTGCCTTCTCCCCATAACCTTTGACACCCATTCTAATCAAGAATTTGTCTATCTCTGCCTTAAAATTATCCACTAATTTGGCCTCCACAGCCCTCTGTGGCAATGAATTCTACAGACTAACTAGCCTCTGACTAAAGAAGTTCCTCCTCACCTCCTTTAATTCAGAGGCTATGACCTCTGGTCCTAGACTCTCCCACCAGTGGAAACATCCGTTCCACATTCACTCTATGGCTTTCATTATTCTGTAAGTTTCAATGAGGTCCCTGTTCAACCTCCTAAACTCCACAGAGAAATAGATACGGGAAACCAATATATTGTAACTGCTTCACCTGTGCAGAATAGAAGTGAAGATTTTAAACTTGCAAAGATGAAATTACTTAAATATAATATTATAGATAATGGTAGAGCTCTTTTTTCATGTTAGAGAATAGATATAATTGATTCAGTCTGGAGACTTTAAATATATGTTGCATTGTAAGCTTCTAGATTATATGTCGCAGACTATAAGATCTCTGTTGGGCAGAAAGGAATGGATGTAAATCAATTTAAACATCTACATTCATAACGAAAACAATGCAATTAATAAAATACTGTCTGCTAAAGTCAGTTTTATGCCAGTATTTAATGTGTTTAGTTATTGTTCAGTCAGACAAGATATTCTAGTTCTGGCAACAGAGGCAACAATGGTTTGGACATGTTCAATGTTAATAAGATGGATCATTGCATGTATGTTCAGATCTTGAGCACTTGAAAAAAATCTATTTAGTTAATGCATTATCTAGTGCCAACAATAGATGTGGATACATTTCTAGAAGATAGACACAAAAAGCTGGAGAAACTCAGTGGGTCAGGCAGCATCTCTGGAGAACAGGAATAGGTGACGATTCAGGTCGAGACCTTTCCACTGACATTTGTAGATGATGCTAACATTTTAATGAAAGCAGACGTTCAAGTTGGGTTTTGACATGTATTTTTCTTCAGTTGAAAAGCCATTACATTTAGTTGCCACACCTTTAAGGAGTACTGTTGGAAGCATGTGCCAGAGGAATGCTACAAGTTTCTAAACGAAAATGCATGAGTTGGTGGAAGGATGACTGGGAATAGAGTCATTGCTAAAGAATGCGTGTCTGTCCATTTGGAGGAAAGTTGGAAGAAGAAAAAAACACAAAAAAAACATTTAGATGCATTTCTTCAAAGGTGCAGTGATGTTAAATAAAAATAAAGTGACATTTTGGAGTCAAAACATGACTTTTATTTGGGACATTGATTTGTGGGACTATGCATAGATGCAGCCAAAGTTGAAGGAATTTTGGAGATGTTAACTTAGACCAATGTGGCACAGATCCAAGGTTAGCTTAATATCTGAATATGTTTCTCCCACGTCTATCAGACATGCCTGAATGTGCTCAGAATTTTAATAAAGAAAGTTTCAAAGTGGTACGGAGTAGACAAGCCACTGCAAACATAAAGTTGTGGTCACTGGCACATTCGTTTTTAGTTATTATATCCTCAAGGTGAAGTTTACAAAGTTCAGCATCTCAGCATTAACCTGGAATTTACAATGTGCTGCATCTCAGTTTTGCCCATCAGTAACAACAATGCAGAATTGACAATGGTTTGTCCACATAAGGCAGATGGTAATGGAAGCAAAAATGAGATCAGTGCAAATCTAAAAGGAACTTCTGGCAATTTTAGTTGTCTGTGATGTTTTAAGCTACAAATGGGATGCAGAGAATGGTGAGACAGTTAATTGACCATTTTTCTCACACCTTAAGTAATGCGACCAAGAAACTTCCGAAAAGTGGAAGGCATTTATACAATAAATATGAAAGAATCACACAAAATTGAGGACTTAGTGGTTCTATGAACTGTTCACAATTTCCAAAGCAAGAAACTGTAACTAAAATACCAATTGTGCATCCCCTGAGTTAAACTGCAGAAACTGATTGTAGATCTCCAAGGGACTGCTCGCCTCACCACCAGTGTGATTGTGTTTTTATTATGCATGGCGGGGTGTTTGCGTTTGCTTCGGCTAAGCACTGATTTTTTTTCAAAGGCGAAATATATAAAGGGATCTATGAACTCACTAAGTAAACACTGTTGCAGATGTCCGCAGTCTCCTGGGTCGATTCATTTATTTACAATGTTCGAGGGAGTTTGTGGGAGTGTTTCTGTGAAAGCACCAAACATTTCGTGAAATGCTTGTCCCTCCAAATTTTACACAGTTACTTTATCATGATGTGAAGGAATGAACTGCAAATGCTGGTTTAAACCAAAAATAAACACAAAATGCTGGAGTAACTCAGTGGGACAGGCAGCATCTCTGGAGAGGAGGAATGGGTGACGTTTCAGGTCGAGACCCTTCTTTGTCTCGACCCGAAACGTCACCCATTCCTTCACTCCAGAGATGCTGCCTGTCCCACTGAGTTACTCCAGCTTTCTGTGTTTATCTTTACTTTATTGTTATTTTAGATAAAGTCAATTTATTTTTGTAACAAATCTCAACTATGATTATAATTAAGGAGCAGTCGATACAGTTTTACTTGGATCAGTACAAGGTCATGCACAATCACAATGAGACATTGTTAATGTACGCGCTTGGCAGATTTCATGCAGTTCACATTTGTTCTATGCCATCCCACTTTTGTATCCACTTTCCACACATTGGAAGATATTACAGGCCAATTAATCTGCAAACCAGCACACCTCTGTGATGTGGAGGGGAATGAATGTGAATGGCAAGTGAAGAAAGCGAATGGCATGTTGCCCTTTATAAGAGGAGTCGAGTATAGGAGCAAAGAGGTCCTTCTGCAGTTGTACAGAGCCCTAGTGAGACCACACCTGGAGTATTGTGTGCAGTTTTGGTCCCCTAATTTGAGGAAGGACATTCTTGCTATTGAGGGAGTGCAGCGTAGGTTTACAAGGTTAATTCCTGGGATGGCAGGACTGTCATATGCTGAGAGAATGGAGCAGCTGGGCTTGTACACTCTGGAGTTTAGAAGGATGAGAGGGAATCTTATTGAAACATATAAGATTGTTAAGGGTTTGAACACGCTAGAGGCAGGAAACATGTTCCCGATGTTGGGGGAGTCCAGAACCAGGGGCCACAGTTTAAGAATAAGGAGTAGGCCATTTTGAACAGAGACTAGGAAACACTTTTTCTCACAGAGCGTCGTGAGTCTGTGGAATTCTCTGCCTCAGAGGGCGGTGGAGGCAGGTTCTCTGGATGCTTTCAAGAGAGAGCTAGATATGGCTCTTAAAAATAGCGGAGTCAGTGGATATGGGGAGAAGGCAGGAACGAGATACTGATTGGGGATGATCAGCCATGATCACATTAAATGGCGGTGCTGGCTCGAAGAGCTGAATGGCCTACTCCTGCACCTATTGTCTATTGTCTTTTGTCTATGTCTAACTGGAGCACCTGGAGGAAACTCACACAGTCACAGGGGAACGTGCAAACTCCACTCAGACAGCACCCGAGGTCAGAATTGAAACCATGTCTCTGGCGCTGTGAGACAGCAGCCGCCCCTATACCTTAGCAACCATGTGTTGTCCATTCTCCGAGGCAGATGTAAAGTTATTATTTTTCTTCTGCTTCACACAGGGCAGTTCCCTCTATTTTTAGAGACATTAAATATCGGGGCCACAGAAGGTGCACTGAGTTAGAATGTTGCTTTCTGAGAAGAGAAGTCCGTCATCCAGCGGCCAAGGGCTTTTCCTGGAATTAGAGAGGAATAAAAAATATTATTTTTCCCAGTCTTTCTCTGAAGTGGCAACTGCAGGGGAGTTACAGCTGCAGCTGAATGAATAACAACACCCTTGATAAGAATGCAACATTTCTAAAGGTTTGTACTAACATCAGTTCTTCAAACAATGCTATATTCTCTGAGAAAACTGAAAGATGCAGAATTTAATTCTAATGATTCTAATCTAATTACAGCAGCCTTCTTGGGGAAGGGGGTGGGGGGAAGGGGGTGGGGGGAGAGTGGGGGAGGTGGGGGTTTGTTGGAGTTGGGGATTGGGGGATGGTGTGGTGCATGGAAACTGTCCTCGACTAGTGTCGGGATAATATTACTTCAGTACATCAGTTAAATGGATAAATAGTGTTTTGTTCTAATGGTACTGCAGCTCTATCACACTGAGTGTCTGAACAAAGCACTCCTCAGTAAAAAGATTTGACTGCACAGCTTAATGAGAGGTTAATTGCTCCTGTAACTTTCCACCCCGTGTTTCTTGTGCTGCATTAGTGTACCCCTTAGGACCACTCAGCGATAGTTTTGAAAGCTGAAAGCCAGCACTGAGATACTAATTTAAGGATTTATGAGAAACCATGTTCAGGATTCAGACACAGGGCTGATTGTATTTCTGGTATTTCAGATGCTATCAGCTTCTCAAAACACTGTCATTTTTGTGCCCAGTTTCTCACATGGAGAATGGGCATCAAGGGAGGCAAACTTCAACATGGTGCTACTGTCCTAAAGCTGAAGTGGCATCGTCATTGCAAGGGTACATGTGAGGAATATTTATACTGGAGGTTACATTACTGTGGGCGATGGTCTGCACACAGTGTGAGCCACCTGCGGAACAGTTCAGTTCAGTTTAGTTTATGGTCACGTGTACCGAGGTACAGTGAAAAGCTTTTGTTGCATGCTAACCATTCAGCGGAAAGACAATACATGTTTACAAGCGAGCCGTCCACAGTGTACAGATACATGATAAGGGAAAAACGTTTAGTGCAAGACAACACTTGTAAAGTCCGATCAAAGATCATCTGAGGGTCAACAATGAGGTAGATAATAGTTCAGGACTGCTCTCTAGTTGTGGTCGGATGATTCAGTTGGCTGATAAAAGCTGTGAAGAAACTGTCCCTGAATCTGGAGATGTGCGTTTTCACACTTCTATACCTTTTGCGAGATGGGAGTGGGGAGAAGAAGGAGTTGGCAGGGTGCGACTCGTCCTTGACTATGCTGATGACTTTGCCAATGCTGCTTGAGGTGTAAATGGAGTCAAATGGAGCAATCATCATTCTATAATGTTTTGGGTCCAGCATTTCCATCTGAGCTCAACTCTGGTTCTTCATTACACTCCCCACCTTCCCTTTCATATCAGATTCCAACAACCATTTTGTCTTTTACACTTATCATTTCTAGCCTGGGTTACCATCTCACCCTTCTCTCCCCCATCTGACTTACCTGCATGTCAGCTCCTCCTTACCTGCCTTTCACTTGGGAAATGGACAGATGCTGTTTTGGGTCGGAACACTCCTCCAGGCTTAAAGACAGTGAGAACATTTTTTCCAGGGTGAAAACATCAAATACTGAAGGGTATAGGCGCTGGTAAGGCTGCATTTGGAATACTGTGATCAATTTTGGGCACCATATCTGAGGAAGGATGTGCTGGCTCTGGAGAGGGTCCAGAGGAGGTTTGCAAAAATGATCCCAGGAATGAGTGGGTTCTTCTTCTTATCGAGTTCACATACAAGATTAGAAGTTGTTCGGCCAGAGCTGAACACACTTCTCAACATCTGCATACAATGGTGTCTGTCAAGTCAAGAGAGTTTATTGTCATGTGTCCCAGATAGGACAATGAAAATCTTGCATTGCTGCAGCACAACAGGATATTGTAGTCATAAATACAGATCAGATCAGTGTGTCCATATGCCATAGAATATATATATACACACATCAGTAAACAGATAAAGTGCATTAGGTTGTTATAGTTCATTGTTTGTTTGAAGTTGTGTTTAATAGTCTGATGGCTGTGGGGAAGTAGCTGTTCCTGAACCTGGATGTTGCAGATTTCAGGCTCCTGTACCTTCTACCTGATGGCAGCAGAGCGTTGAGTGTGGGGCCAGGATGGTGAGGGTCCTTGATGATGCTGGCAGCCTTTTTGAGGCAGCGACTGCGATAGATCCGCTCGATGGTAGGGAGGTCAGAACCGATGATGGACTGAGCAGTGGTTACAACTTTTTGCAGCCTTTTCTGCTCCTGGACGCTCAGGTTCTTGCGCTTCTTCTGCGTGGTGGTGGAAAGATTGGTGAAAACAGGGCCGCGACGTGAACACTCTTTCCTTGACCCCATGAGTGGATTAACCTATGATGAGTGTTAGTCGGCACTGGGCTGAACTCGCTGGAGTTTAGAAGAATGAAGGGGGACCTCATTGAAACATACAGAATTGTGAAAGGCTTGGATAAAGTGGATGTGGAGAGGATGTTTCCACTAGTGGGAAGCTCTAGGAGGTCATAGACGCAGAATTAAAGGAAGTTCTTTTAGGAAGGAGATGAGGAAAAATGTATTTAGTCAGAGGGTGGTGAATCTGTGGAATTCTTTGACACAGAAGTCTGTGGAGGCCGTCAGTGAATATTTTTAAAGCGCAGATAGATAGATTCTTGATTAGTACAATTGTCAGAGGTTATGGGGAGAAGGCAGGAGAATAGGGTTAAGAAGGAGAGATAGATCAGCCATGATTGAATGGTGGAGTAGACTTGATGGGTCAAATGGCCTAATTCTACTCCTATCACTTATGACCTTATGACATCTTTAAGGTTAGAGGGACAAAGTTTAAAGGAGATGTGCAGGGCAAGGTGGGGGAGAAGGGGGAAGGGTGTTTGCGAGGGTAGTGAGAGGTTACTGAGGTGCCGTGTGGCAGAGGCCTTTCCGAGGTACAGCGGATACGGTGCCTGCCGGAAGCCCCGAAGGCTCGACAGACTGGGGGACCGGGAACCCAACTGGAAAACCGGGATGCTTCCCGAAGGTACACATACCCTAGGTTTGCATTGATGGCGGCAAAGTAGAGATGGTTGAAAGCCTGTTCCTCCAGTATGCGTGTGCACCCCTCTCTACAATCAGTCTGAAGAAAGGTTTTGACCCGAAACGTCACCTATCCATGTTCTCCATGCTCCTGTGTTTACTCTAGCACTTTTTTTTAATGTATTAACCAGCATCTACAGTTCTTAGTTTCTACTATCTAATAGCTGGTCCATATGTACACACACATTTTTATCTGCATTTGCAGTTCATTTCTACACACTGTTACATGTTCAGTTCTCCGCGTGCTCTTTGATACTCCGTGATCCTGTGGTTGCCAGCTTGTAAAGATCTAAGGCCGAGTTGCTATACTTCAAATTGAGCACCCCCTTAGACTGCTGAGGTCACTGATCACTCATACCCGCTCTGAAGTGGCACCCCTGTCAGTGCAATCTGGATGCGTCCCCAAATGTGACTTGTGAAGTGAGCCATCTGAAGAAGGTGAACGTGTGGATATGAAAGTCTTTATTCATCGGAGAAGCAAACAGTTCCCTCGATGACCCACTCAGTAGAATCTCCAAACTCAAAATACGGTCAGTTTTTGTATTTTTTTTAACTCAAAGACGACAATAAAATATTACCGAAGATAGACACAAAAAGCTGGAGAGAAGGAATAGGTGACGTTTCGGGTCGTGACTCCTCCTTCTTCAGACTCCTCCTTTTCTCCAGAGATGCCGTCTGAGCCACTGAATTACTCCAGCTTTTTGAGTCTATCTTCGGTTTAAATTAGCATCTGCAGTTCCTTCCTACACAATTAACTATTACCTGCAGTTTCAATGGCTATAATTGCCTACTTAACTTGAGCATTTGTGTGTAGACAGAGACGTTTGTGGTGTATATTTACGATGGGAGCGCACTGTAACTGCCAATACATCTCTGAATGTCCAAACACCTTTGCTGGGACAGAGCAATTCACATAGAAGGACTAAAAGCTTCTGAGGTTAGAGAACCACGCCACCCAAAATGTATTTATTTTGTTACCGTACTGAGGGATGGCTCCCTGCATATATATATAAATATTATGAAACAAAGAACCGACAAAGAACTGCAGACACTGGTCTATAGGAGCAGGGAGGTTCTACTGCAGTTGTACAGGGTCTTGGTGAGACCACACCTGGAGTATTGCGTACAGTTTTGGTCTCCTAATCTGAGGAAGGACATTATAGCCATAGAGGGAGTGCAGAGAAGGTTCACCAGACTGATTCCTGGGATGTCAGGACTTTCATGTGAAGAAAGACTGGATAGACTCGGCTTGTACTCGCTAGAATTTAGGAGATTGAGAGGGGATCTTATAGAAACTTACAACATTCTTATGGGGTTGGACAGGCTAGATGCAGGAAGATTGTTCCCGATGTTGGGGAAGTCCAGGACAAGGGGTCACAGCTTAAGGATAAGGGGGAAATCCTTTAAGACCGAGATGAGAAAAAACGTTTTCACACAGAGAGTGGTGAATCTCTGGAACTCTCTGCCACAGAGGGTAGTTGAGGCCAGTTCATTGGCTATATTTAAGAGGGAGTTAGATGTGGCCCTTGTGGCTAAAGGGATCAGGGGGTATGGAGAGAAGGCAGGTACGGGATACTGAGTTGGATGATCAGCCATGATCATATTGAATCAGTATGATCAGGCTCGAAGGGCCGAATGGCCTACTCCTGCACCTATTTTCTATGTATCTATGTATCTATACGAAAGATAGACAAAATGACCTGAAACGTCACCCATCCTTTTTCTCTGGAGATGCAGCCTGACCCGTTGAGTTACTCTAGCACTTTCTGTCTATCATCGGTAGATGATTAAATTGTGCATTAAGTGGCAGGGCTATGCCTTTAACGACGTGTTACCACAGGAGATGGCCACTTAATGTTTCTTCCTTGATCTTATCACAGAGTTTCAATGAGGGTCAATTAGCAGGAACATTCATCAATCATCCTTAATGATACAGTATTGGAAATGGCTGACGCCCAATGATTGGTTTCGGGTAACTGGCAGTCTGATGAAGAATACGACCCAAAACGTCACCTATCCATGTTCTCCTAAGACGCTGCCTGAGTCGCTGAGCTACTTGATGTATTCAAGAGAGAGTTACTCTAGATATAGCTCTTAGGGCTAACAGAATCAAGAGATATGGGGAGAAAGCAGGAACAGGGTACTGATTCTGGATGATCAGCCATGATCATATTGAATTGAGGTGCTGGCTCAAAGGGCCGAATGGCCTACTCCTGCATCTATTTTCTATGTTTATATGTTCCTGCACTCAGTCGTCTCATAAATCATGAACAGATGATTTTCTTATCTTGAAAATCGATTGGCCGATCCACATGATTCTTTATCTCTTGCATATAGTCTAACACACGTGACACGCATACACACTGAGGCTGCAGGTGGCAATGAAGTGATTGTTAAAGAAACTGCAACTGTATTTGACATCTTAAAAAATGTAAAAGGTG
Source organism: Malacoraja senta (assembly GCA_038087875.1). Taxonomy (NCBI): domain Eukaryota; kingdom Metazoa; phylum Chordata; class Chondrichthyes; order Rajiformes; family Rajidae; genus Malacoraja; species Malacoraja senta. The sequence goes on along the minus strand of CM075983.1, from coordinate 15,296,367 downwards.
AGGCCTTTTGAGGCCTGCGAGTGGCATGGCCACTTACACCAACATTGACGAGTCGGGGATGTTTTGTTATTAGTTAAATTTACGAAGACGTTGCTAGGACTAGAGGAGCTGGGCGACTGGGAGAGGTTGGGGGAGGCTAGGACCTTATTCCTTGGAGCACGGGCGACTGTGATCTCATTGAGGTGTATAAAATCATAAGGGGAATTGATAGGGTTTACTCTAGGTAGGAGAATCAAAAACTGGAGGACATAGTTCGGAGGTGAGAGGAGCAAGATTTAATATGAATCTGAAGAGCAACTTTTTCACTCAGAGGAGGTAGTGGAGGCAGGTACTATGACAGAATTTAAAAGACACTTGGACAGGTACATGGATAGAAAATATTTAAAGGGATATTGGCCAAACATGGGCAAATGGAATTAGCTTAGAAAGGGTATCTTGTTCGGCATGGACGAGTTAGGATGACATGTTTAAGAAGGAACTGCAGATGCTGGAAAATCGAAGGTAGTCAAAATGCTGGAGAAACTCAGTGGGTGAGGCAGCATCTATGGAGCGAAGGAAATAGGCAACGTTTCAGGTCGAAACCCGGTCTGTTTACATGCTGTATGACTCCATGACTCTATAACTAGTTTGGACTAAAGAGTTTGACTTGGAAATTTTGTACTGAAACAGCATTGCATTAATATGAATGACTATTAATAAGTGCAACCTTTTCCATAATGCTTTTCCTTTTCCTTTTATTTCCTATTTTCTGATTTTTTATTAGATCAGTAATTTCAGTACTATCAGTAATTTTCAGCATTCCTTTTAATTTAATTTAGTTTAGAGATACAGTGCGGAAACAGGCCCTTTGGCCCACCGACACCAGGACAATTTACAATTTTACCAAGCCAATTAACCCGCAAAGCTGTTACGTCATTGGAGTGTGGGAGGAAACTGGAGCTCCCGGAGAAAATCCCACAGGTCACTGGGGGAAGGCACAAACTCCGTACAATCAAGCAACCATAGTCAGGATCGAACCCGGGTCTCTGGCGCTGTAAGGTCGCAACTCTACCGCTGCACCGCTGAATTCCATCTTTCTCAGACCTTCATCAAAGATTACTGATGCTAACACAGTCTAATCTTTAAAAGCATGCATAGCTATGTCACATTGGTCTGTTGCAAAATGTCCATGGTGCATCTCCGATTAAACAAAATCCATTTGCATTACGCAGTGCTGCAATAATCTTTTATTCAGTTTTGTTTTTTTATATATATAAATTATGCGGCGACATGATTACAATTATGAACTGTCAGTTAAAATGGCTTCCAGGAATGCACCTCAAAATAGCTCGCCAGACATCAATTAGCTTCAAGCAGTGGGAGACAGGTGCTGAATACAGACTAATTAAAATGTAGGGCCGTTTTGCTTTCATATAAAACACTGACAATTGCTGCCTGTGATAAGCTGACAAGACTAATTATACTGTAGGAGAGGGCTGAAAGTGCAGACATTGAGCAAACTTTTCAGGAATTATCTCATCTTGTTCATTTGATGCTTGACATTTTCACTCTTTAATAATGCTAGTTGAAATAATCAATGTGATCATGGTTGTGATTTTTTTTTTTTTTACCCTTCTCCTTTTCAGAGCCTTACTTTCCATTCTACTATTTTGATGGATCACCTGTTTTACTCCGAAGATAGATACCAAAAGCTGGAGTAACTCAGTGGGTCAGGCAGCATCTCTGGAGAAAACGAATAGGTGACGTTCCGGGTTGGAACCCTTCTTCAGATGGAAGGTAGAGGGAGGAAATAAACTGGAGGTCAGAACAAATCAGGGGTGGCAATAGAAGATCCCTGGAAGGGGGGAAGCCCATAATGGCCTAGGGTTGGCTGGGAAGATGTGATAAGAAGAGGGGTACAAGGGATGTGAAGAGTGGAACTAGGTGGATGACTAGGGTGGGACTAGTTCCACCGTTCGCATGATATCAAATGATCTCTCTTCCTTCATTTTCGATGGAGGAAAATTCCACATCCAGGAAACCTTCAACTTTGCACATGTACAGTGCATTCAGAACGTATTCAGACCCCTTCACTTTTTTCACATTTTTTACGTTACATCTTTATTCTAAAATGGATTAAATTCTTTTTTTTTTATCATTATCTACACACAATACCCCATAATTAAAAAGCGATTGCAAAGCAATTAAAAATAAATAACTGAAATATGACATTAACATAGGTATTCAGACCCTTTACTCAGTACTTTGTTGAGGCACCTTTGGCAGCAATACAGCCTCAAGTCATCTTGGGTATGACGTTACAAGCTTGGCGCACCTGTATTTAGGTAATTTCTCCCATCTTCTCTACAGATCCTCTCAAGCTCTGTCAGGTTGGATGGGGAGCGTCGATGCACAGTTATTTTCAGGTCCCTCCAGAGATGTTCGCTCGGGCCTCTGGCTGGGCCACTCAAGGACATTCACAGACTTGTCATGAAGCCACTCCTGCGTTGTCTTGCTGTGTGCTTACGGTCTTTGTCCTGTTGGAAGGTGAACCCTCACCCCAGTCTGAGGCCCAGAATGCTATGGAGCAGGTTTTCATCAAGGATCTCTCTGTACTTTGCTCCGTTCATCTTTCCCTCGATCTTGACAAGTCTCCCAGTTCCTGCCGTGAAAAACATCTTCACAGCATGGTGCTGCCACCACCATGCTTCACCCGTAGGGTATGTATTGGACAGGTGATGAGCGGTGCATGTTTTCCTCCAGACGTGACGCTCGGCATTCAGGCCTAAGAGTTCAATCTTGGTTTCATCAGACCAGAGAATCTTGTTTCTCATGGTCTGAGAGTCCTTTAGGTGCCTTTTTGCAAACTCAAAGCGGGCTGTCATGTGCCTTTTACTGAGGAGTGGCTTCCGTCTGGCCACTCTACCATAAAGGCCTGATTTGTGGAGTGCTGCAGATATAGTTGTCCTTCTGGCAAGTTCTCCCATCTCCACAGAGGAACTCTGGAGCTCTGTCAGGGTGACCATCTGGTTCTGGTCACTTCCCTGACAAAGTCCCTTCTCCCCCGATTGCTCAGTTTGGCCGGGCGGCCAGCTCTATAAAGAGTCCTGGTTGTTCCAAAGTTCTTCCATTTAAGAATGACAGAGGCCAATGTGCTCTTCGAGACCTGCAATGCTGCAGAAATTGTTTTATACCCTTCCCCAGATCTGTGTCTCGACACAATCCTGTCTCGGAGGTCTACGGACAATTCCTTCGTCTTCATCGCTTGGTTCTTGCTCTGACATGCACTGACAGTGGGACCTTAATGTACACAGGCGTGTGCCTTTCCAAATCATGTCCAATCAATTTAATTTACCACTGGTGGACTCCAATCAAGTTGGAGAAATATCTCAAGGATAATCAATGGAAACAGGATGAATCTTAGCTCAATTTTGAGTGTCATAACAAAAGGGTCTGAATACTTATGTAAATGTGATATTTCAGTTATTTCTTTTTAATTACTTTGCAATAATTTCTAAACACCTGTTTTCGCTTCTTCATTCTGGGATATTGTGTGTAGATTGATGATAAAAAATGAATTTAATCCATTTAAAATAATGGTTGTAACATAACAAAATGTGGAAAAAGTGAAGAAGTGAAAAAGGGAAAAGTGAATGCACTGTAATTTTTTTCCCAACATCACAACGCCCTGTGCCAGGTTTAATGCCCATACAAGATATACATCCTCTATTCCCTGCACTTCCATGGTTTAATTGATGGAATAAATGTTAAAGAGCCTTGATATGTTCAAATTTCTCCTCCAGTTTCTCTGGAAACAAAACTACTGAGGAAAGCAGGCCGTGAAGTCAATGGGACTGAGACTGTGGGGAAACAAAACTGGCTGCAACATTACCGTTCAGTAGTGTAATGAGAAGACTATCTCAATTGATGCTCTTATTAAACGCCAGGAATATATAATGTGTGGGAGAGCACTGTAGATGCTGGTTACACCGAAGATACACACAAAATGTTGGAGTAACTCAACGGGACAGGCAGCATCTCTGGATAGGAATGGGTGACATCTTGACCCGCAACATTACCCATTCCTTCTCCCAGAGATGCTGCCTGTCCTGCTGAGTTACCCCAGCATTTTGAGTCTATGTTAGGAATATATAATATTACATCGACATATCCCACATTTGCTTCAGTTAATAAAGGTGAAACAATTAAAATAGATGGAGGGAGGTTGGGTTAATCCCACGTACTTTATTGTTTGCAAATTAAGTATGAGTGGGAGAAGCGCAAGCAGCCAAGCGGAGTCATAAACCCACCTCTGGAACTAAATTGGAAACCTTAGGTCAGAAGTGAATATCTCATTCTAGTGGAGGTGACATTTAATTAGATCCTCTCTGAGCTTCACACCTCAGGTCTGTCCTTGGAGTCTCTGAAAACACAGTGCCATTTGATACCCTACTCAATTAGATGTTGCCTTTGAAAAAAAATAAAACAATGTTCCCTTGAAAACATTTCACGATAAAGCTTAAAAGAATTGCGTGTTTTCTCAAAGGATTATCAGATTTAAAGAAATCTTGGATAATTTGGATAGAAATGTTCGGCATATTAGCAGGGCTCTCGAGAGGTCAGAGATTATCTGTGATTTTTTTTTCCTGAATTACTTTTTTTTGTGTCAATTTTCCACTGTTCAAATGAATGGAGTCACTACAGGGGTTGAATAATTTATTACTTTAAAATGTGGGTAGATTAAGAATCCAGGTCCTTCGAACAGTCCATCAAATATTCCTAGGTAAAGTTTAAATATTTATTTTTAATGCATTTTTAATAGTTTTGGAGAATTTATAGCCATCAACTAAATGCGGTATAGTGTGTGTTCCAATTTGAGGTACCAGTTCCAAGATCAAGACGCGGCACGGTGGCGCAGTGGTAGAGTTGCTGCCTTACAGCTCCAGAGACCTGGGTTTGATCCCGACTACAGGCGGTATCTGCACCCGTGTTTGTTCATTCTCCCCGTGACCGTGTGGGTTTTCTCCAGGTGCTCCGGTTTCCTCCCACACTCCAAAGATGTACAGTTTGAAGGTTAGTTGACTTTTGATAAAGATTGTAAATTGTCCCTAGCATTGGATAGTGCATGTGTAGGGAATTGATGGTCGGTGCAGACTTGGTGGGCCGAAGGGCCTGTTTCCACACTGTATCTCTAAACTAAACTAAATCAAGAACTTGATTGATTTCCTTTTCTCAACCAAATCAAATAGCATTGATCAAGTGGTTGTGCCTTGGATGTGGACATATTTTTAATTGCAGTTACAAAGGAAGGAAGATATGTTCAACTATAAAGTTCCTGGGGATTTATCCACCTTAAAGTGCTTAAAGCCACCCAGTACCTCCTCTTTACTAATTTGTATATGATCTTAGATTTATCTACCTTTATCTATCTTAAGACATACAGCTTCTCCTTTTCTGTAATGTGGAGTCTCTACTGGTGTTATATACTCTCTCTCTCTCACAATTATATATCCAATTAAGGCAAGTGAAACTTGTCCATCTTGCATAAAACACATAATGCTTGCTGTGAAGGGAATGGACAGGGGATGTTTTGGGTCGTGGCCTTCTTCCAAATGATCGCAGTAGGGGGGAGAAAGCTGGGAAAGAGGTGGGGTAGGGCAAAGCCTGGCAAGTGATAGGTGGGGGGGAGGAGACTGAAATAAGAAGACATTTCTTCTGCAGAGGCAGCTAATTTTGTTTGTGGAAATCTGTTGCAGATAAAGGCTGATAGATTTTTTACATATTTAGGGAATTAAGGGATGTTCGGTTCATTAGGGAAAGTGGTGCTGAGGTAAAGATGAGCCATGATCTTACCGAATGACGAAGCCAATGTAAGTGGCCAAACAAGCTTCTTTGCTTCTATTTTCCAGTGATCCCTCTCTCTGCCTTTTGTGTTGGTCAGTGGGTTCCTCATTTCTGTGCACAACTGACCTCTCACTCTACTGCGAGTCTCAACATCAGGGCCTTGTTTAGGGTGGTCACGGAGGCGCAGTGGTAGAGTTACTTCCTTACAGCGAAAGCAGTGCCGGAAACCCGGGTTCGATCCCGACTATGGGTGCTGTCTGTACGGAGTTTGTACTTTCTCCCCGTGACCTGCATGGGTTTTCCTCCGAGTTCTTCGATTTCCTCCCACTCCAAAGACGTACAGGTTTTAGGTTAATTTGCTTGGTAAATGTAAATATTGTCCCTTGTGGGTGTAGGATAGTGTTAATTTGCAGGGATCGCTGGTTGGCATGGACCCGGTGGGCTGAAGGGCCTGTTTCCGCGCTGCATCTCTAAACTAACATAAACTAAATACCAAAGGAAGACAAAAATGCTGGAGAAACTCAACGGGTGAGGCAGCATCTATGGAGAGAAGGAATAGGTGACATTTCGGGTTGAGACCCTTCTTCAGTCTGAATTTGCCTATTCCTTCGCTCCATAGATGCTGCTCACCCGCTGAGTTTCTCCAGCATTTTTGTCTACCTTTGATTTTTCCAGCATCTGCAGTTCTTTCTTAAACTAACACACCAGTTCTGAGCTGTGGAGCTGCATACATTTTCATAGATTCACAGATGGATGCAAGCCGATTTCTTTAACATTAATAAACCTTAATTAAACCTCAACTCTCAACCACCAGGTTTCCACTGACCATCAAGGATCCATTTTTACCCAAAACATTTTATTCTTCTCAGCATCTTGCCACCATCACTCACTCTACCTCATTCCCATATTCTATCACTCATTTAGTTTAGAGATACAGCGTGGAAACAGGCCCTTTGGCCCACCGGGTCCGCTCTGACCAGCGATCCCCGCACATTAGCATTATCCTACACCCGCAGGGTCCATTGTTCATTTACCAAACCAATTACCTACAAACCTGTACGTCTTAGGGATGTGGGAGTAAACCGAAGATCTCGGTTCACAGGCCTGGGGCAATTTACATTAACCTGCTCAATTAACCTACCAACCCATATGTCTTTGGAATTTGGGAGGAAATTGAATCATGTATGGGAAATCCACGCGGTTACAAGGAGAATCTGCAACTCCACACACTTAGCACGGGAGGTAAGTATTTCATTGTTCTATCTGGGACATATGACAATAAAACAATCTTGACTTGACTCTGCCTTGAGGTCAGGATCGAACCTAGGCTGCCGGAGCTATGAGGTAGCAGCTCTACCAGTTGTCCCACTGTGCTGCAAGCAGTTTGTATTCAGCCCCTCAGCTTCACACGAGCCATGGTTAGTGTACGTGGCAAGACTCTGATCTTTCATTAGGCCCCTGGCCTAGAGAAAAAAGGCGTGAAGTTAAGTGGTTTGGATCTGTTTCTTTATTTTAAATAATGTTAACATTTTAAATTTATTTATGTGGAGTTGAATGGGTTTTAAATATTTTTATTGTTTGCATTATTCGAATTGTTTAAATTTAATTTGAATCTTTACAAATGTCTTTGATCTTCAGAGGCACGAGAGGCAGCTGGAAAGGTCATTGACCAAACAAGCCATGTAAAAGCCATCGGGGCTCTCAGGGGAAAGAGTTTCAAATCTACTGCCTGAGGCCTAGCACAGCTTTCGCACCCCTCCACTCTGTAGGACAGATGCAACTCCAAGGCCTACAGCTCGATTCGACCTGTAAGGCCGAGAAAGGTCAGTGTAACCACGAGAATTGTTTGATAAAGAAGTTTAGTCCAATTGAGCATGAATGGGTCCATGCAATCAAGTATCACTTTGACGTGGTTGCCATGGATTTTCAATTTAATCATAGTTTTGATTCAAGCTCCATTCGGCCACATTTTCAGGGCTTGCAGTACTGAGAGTATATTGCATTGTCAGAGCTCTCTTTAGTCAAATTGATGACAATTATATGTTCAGGCAAGCATCAAAATTCCTATGCTCTATATTTGAGGAAGACTGATGATTTTTTTTAACCCCCCAGAGTTATACTT
>CM075983.1:15232018-15288222 GCA_038087875.1 Malacoraja senta | reverse complement strand
ATTTTTGTTTCATCCAGAGACTGTTCATTTCCATCAGCTCTATACTCATCAAAATCTACATAACTAATTTAAATTAGTCCTAATCCGTTTACTGGCTGCTCTTTTTACGTAATTTATTGTAACCTTTTCTTACTTATCATTCTGTTACAACTTCAACTGTCTTTGATTATTTAACTTTTAGGTCTTTATCTCACACCATTAAAGTTAACCTTACCAAATTCTATACTCTTAGTTATCATGTTAATGATCGCCACCTCAAAGATAACATTCAATTCAATTTTATTACAATTGTTGTTAGATAAACGTTAATTATTAACCATGTCTGACTCATTACTCAGTGTTAAATGTACTGTGGCCTTTCCTTTTATTGCTTCTAACGAAATTGCTTCAGAAAACTATAGCAAGTGCATTCAAGGAAATCTTTCTAACGGGTTATCTTTCTCTTCCCAATCTGAAAAAAAAGTCTTAATTGAAATAAATAACTGCATGTAAAGTAAGATAGATAAAGATGGAATATCTTTTAATATACAACTTTTAAAAAGACATGAAACTAGTACAATAAAGGTTTTAACTAAAGGAAGGAAGTGGGAAAGAATAAAGAAAGCAATACATTTACAGCTTTTTTTACTACCTTGGGTATGAAAATGAAACATATTTCACGTGATCTAGGAAATATGGCAACTAATTTGTGCACAGCGTTCTCCCACAACAACACTGCAATCATGCCTAGATCATCCATATGAGCAAAGATAGACACAAAAAGCTGGAGTCACTCAGCGGGTCAGGCAACATCTCTGGAGAAAAGGGATATCGAGATCCTTCTTCAGACTACGTTGATCGAAGGATAAATATTGTCCTGGACACATTCTTCTTCTCAAAGTATTATGATATAGTCTATGTAACCATCTGAGAGAGCAGATGTGGCTTCATTTAATTGTTGCACTTGATAAACAGCACTTCCATCAGTGTGGCGCTCCAGCAATATTGGAATGTGTGGGGTTGAATGTTGTGGGGTAGACTGACTCCCCCACCCTCCCCAATTTTTGTACATCCCCAATCCTTTCCACTCATCACTTTAATTTCATGTTTCATGTATCTTGTGTTTTATGACTGTTGGCAGATCAATTTCCTTCCTGGGATAAATAAAGTTCTATCGTATCCTATCGTATCGTATGTCGGACTAAATGTTTATGCTTAAGTCCCTGATCCTCTCATATTCTTCAATTTGAATTATTGAGTCAGCGCAGATTGTTTTCACTTGCTTATATCCTTTATTAGTTATTTGGTAATTGTGTCAGTGGTGATTATCCTTACTCTTTAAAAAAAAAACATGGTAACCTGCATCAGCCACTGATGCCTCAATAATGATCATTTCAAATCCTCTTGAGCTTTAAATTATCTATAGAATGGATTCTGCATCCTGCCCCACATCCGCCCAAAATCCATTTATTTAGGCAATAATCATCAAAAATGATTTCATCCAGTGCAAATCACACAGGTCACAGGGGGAACGTACAAACTCCATACAGCCAAGCACCCGTGGTCAGAATCGAACCGGGTCTCTGGCGCTGTAAGGCAGCAACTCTACCGCTGCGCCCCCTTGCTGCCTATTACGCCATCGTGTCACCCACATGTTGCTTAAGTGAGTGTAAGTTTATGTAAATTAACTGTTACATAAGTCGGGAAGGGCCTATATAGTGAATCAGACGGCATTTTGCTAAGCGGGGTAATTAGACCACTGGCACAACCCTTTCACTATGGGAGTCAGTATGGCCATGGCAAGGCACTCAGTGTGGGTCAAGGAGCAAAGACATATCTACCTGCAAGGAGAATACTCCCACAGAGAATTAAATGTCACAACATCTTACCTGGACGTCTCAAGAAAACAATGCCTTTGCAGGCCAAAGTTGTTCAAAGTTATTATCAGTGGAGATGCAAAGATCTGCAGATGCTGATTTGCAAAAAAAGACATAAACTGCTGGAGTAACTTGGGTCAGGCAGCATCTCTGGGGAACATGGACAGGTGACATTTTGAATTGGGACCCTTCTTCTGACTGATTGTGGTGGGAGGGAGGGATTGTGGAGAAAGCTTGAAGAGAGGTGGGGCAGGAGGAAACCTGGCGAGTGATAGGCGGATACAGGTGTGTGTGTGTGTGGGGGGGGGGGGGGGGGTTGTATAGGAAGATAGTTGGTCAGAGATGAAAAGACAAAGTGAGAGGTAAGGGTAGAAGAGATGTGAATTCTGAAACCAGAGGAAAGAATATCGGTGGGAGGGGAGGGAGAAAGTGAGAAATGGGTGTGTGTTCAGGTGGGTGTGTGACAGCCTGCAGAAATACCTTCAGTCACAATCTCCTGGATTGCTCTCTCCATGGAGATTAAAATCACCTTGATTCTCAACTTTCTCACCATAGCAACTGAAGCAGATCACTGCCATTTCTTCCAATTTGCTGCTCACAGCTGCATTAGCTAGGTCACCCAGGGTCTGTATTTGTGAAGAAAGGAATTCATCTCATTTACTTTCAGTGGAGAGCAGGTGGCGGCTCAGGCAATTGCTGGCTCTGCACAAGTCCGGAAAGCCATTAGCTGCACTCATGCTCACATAAAGAGTTGCATGAAGAGTTCAGACCGTCTCATCAACAAGAAAGGTTTCCATTCTCTGAATGTGCAGCTTGTACAGATGATGGGAAGAATCTCCTCATGTTGAAAGCCATATTTCCATGTGGTACATGTGAGAGAGTTCATAATCCAGGACACTTTCAGTGACCCGCACTCCACAAGGGGGTGAATCCTAGGGAGCTCAGATGAACTTCTGAATCTCCAGCTGTTTGCACTAGTCCAGATTCCACCGCTACAGCTAAGCACAGATACTGTCAAAGTACCAGCATAGTAGTGGAAAACACTATTGATCCATTCAAGATAAGATACGGTTACCTGCATTAATGCAGAGGTTGTAGAAACAAGGAGAACATGGTGGGTCTTGACTCGGAATGTCACTCATTCCTGCTCTCCGGAGATGCTGCCTGTCCCGCTGAGGCACTCCAGCATTTTCTGTCCATCTATGGCGCAGATGCTGATTTACAAAAGAAGACACAGAGGGCTGCAGTAGTCCAATGGGTCAGGCAGCATCTCAGGAGAATCTGGATATGCAACATTTTGGGTTGGGATATCGCCTATCCATGTTCTCCTGGGATAGACACAACAAGCTGGAGTAACTCAGTGGATCAGACAGCATACCTGGAGAAAAGGAAAAGGTGACATTTTAGGTCATGATCCTTCCTGAGACTGAGAGACATGTTGAAGTTGTATAAGACATTGGTGTGGCCGCACTTAGAGTATTGTGTTCAGTTCTGGGCACCAGGCCATAGGAAAGATGTTGTCAACCTGGAAAGGGTACAGAGAACATTTATGAGGATGTTGCTAGGACTAAGAGGGTCTGAGCTATAGGGGGAGATTGAGTAGGCTGGGATTCTATTCCTTGGAGCGCATTAGGATGAGGGGTGATCTTATGGAGATGTATAAAATCATGAGAGGAATAGATCGGGTAGATGCACAAAGTCTCTTACCAGAGTAGGCGAATCGAGGACCAGAGGACATAGGTTTAAGATGAAGGGGAAAATATTTAATAGGAATCTGAGAGGTAACTTTTTCACACAAAGGGTGGTGGGTGTATGTAACAAATTTCCAGAGGCGGTAGTTGAGGCAGGGACTATGGCAACATTTAAGAAACGGTTAAACAGCTACATGGATAGGACAGGTTTGAAGGGATATGGACCAAACGCAGGCAGGTGGGATGAGTGTAGCTGGGACATGTTGGCTGGGCAAATGGGGCCAAAGTGCCTGTTTCCACACTGTATCACTCGATGACTCTATGAAACCTTATTGTCATGTGCTGAATGCTAACAATTACTACTGGAAAAGCAACAGGAACATGAACAAATGGGTCCTTCAAGGGTTATCCATGTTCAACATCTATGCACACATCTCATGAGTGAAGTGGGAAAGGAAGTGTCTTCAGCCATGATCATATTGAATGGCGGTGCAGGCTCGAAGGGCCGAATGGCCTACTCCTGCACCTATTTTCTATTTATCTATGTAACATTGGCTATGAGGTGGTCACACATAAAGGGATGGGTCTTCAAAATCTTTGTCTCCAGTGCATATGAAGTGGCCCTTTACCTGATCAACATAGTTGCAGGTCCACTTGCAGTGATGATAACATCTAAACAAATTACTTAAACGTTTTCTACAGCATCACTGTATGCTAATCAAATATGCAATCTGTAACGAGTAGCTGATGAATGATTAATTATTTAAAGAGTGCAAACCTTATCACCAAACAGAGTTTTCTGTGAGGTTTTCCACTCGTAGGTACACTTGCTATCTGTACGACACAACTCTTTATATGCAGCACCATTATGCAGGGAGTTTCTCTGCAGTAGACACATCCTGCCATCTCTTTTTACATTTGCTCGGATGTGTGGATCAACGGTGGATGCGATCAACAGATCAACGGTGGCTGCGATCCCGGTGGCCCTCCACTCCGCTCTGGACCACTTGGACAACAAAAACTCATATGTCAGGCTGTTATTCATCGATTACAGCTCGGCATTTAACACAATCATCCCCTCCAAGCTGGTTACCAAACTCGCAGAACTGGGTCTCTGTGCATCCCTCTGCAATTGGATCCTCGACTTCCTCACTCTCAGACCACAGTCTGTTCGTATTGGTGGAAATGTGTCAGACTCGATAACAATTAGCACGGGAGCACCTCAAGGCTGCGTGCTCAGTCCCCTGCTGTACTCACTCTATACTCATGACTGCGTAGCCGGACATAGTGCGAACTCCATCATCAAGTTCGCTGATGACACCACTGTTGTGGGACGTATCACTGATGGGGATGAGTCAGAGTGTAGAAGAGAGATCGAGCAACTGTCCATATGGTGCCAGCACAACAACCTGGCCCTCAACACCAGCAAAACCAAGGAACTGATTGTGGACTTTGGAAGGAGTAGGATGGGGACCCACAGTCCCGTTTATATCAACGGATCGATGGTTGAAAGGGTCAAGAGCTTCAAATTCCCGGGCGTGCACATCTCTGAAGATCTTTCCTGGTCCGAGAACAATGATGCCATTATTAAGAAAGCACATCAGCGCCTCTACTTCCTGAGAAGATTACGGAGAGTCGGTTTGTCAAGGAGGACTCTCTCTAACTTCTACAGGTGCACAGTAGAGAGCATGCTGACCGGTTGCATCGTGGCTTGGTTCGGCAACTTGAGTGCCCTGGAGAGGAAAAGACTACAAAAAGTAGTAAACACTGCCCAGTCCATCATCGGCTCTGACCTCCCTTCCATCGAGGGGATCTACCACAGTCGCTGCCTCAAAAAGGCTGGCAGCATCATCAATGACCCACACCATCCTGGCCACACACTCATCTCCCTACTACCTTCAGGTAGAAGGTACAGGAGCCTGAAGACTGCAACGACCAGGTTCAGGAACAGCTACTTCCCCACAGCCATCAGGCTATTAAACCTGGCTCGGACATAACACTGAACTTTACTAGCCAATACTGTTATTTGCACTTTATCAGTATATTGACCATTGTGTATATATTTATAGAATGCCTTGTAGTAAATGCCTACTATGTTCTGTTGTGCTCAAGCAAAGCAAGAATTTCATTGTCCTACCAGGGACACATGACAATAAACTCACTTGACTTGAGTTGACTTGTGTGTCTTCTGATTCCACTCATTGACCCTACACCCTAAATCCCAGGACCTCCCAGATCCTCTCTCCTGAAATCTTGTTGCCAGGATTTGTATATCCCATTGAGTGAAAGCAGATGCTGCCACAATCTCCCCTGTAAGTTGTGTCTTTTCCACAGCAGCCACAATGTGTGATGCTGCTGTCTGGCTGCTGGGCGCAGTGAGTCTGTAGGGACTGATAGCCTACTCTGCTTGCTGGCCAGTTAAAAGTCAGGCAGTACACTATGCAAGTCCCATTTAGCACATATTAGAGTGTTCACAATGGTGCTTGGCTAAAGCTATAAAGTTTTACAGTGTGGAAAAAGGCCCCTCGGCCCAACCTGCCCACACCGGCCAACACCGGCCAACATTTACACACCATCTACACTAGCCCCACCTGCCTGCATTTGGCTCTAAACTTGTCCTATCCATGTACTTGTCTAAATCTTTCTTAAACGTTGTGATAGTACCTGCCTCAACTACCTCTTCTGGTAGCCTGTTCTATAAACACACGACTCTTTGTGTGGAAAGGTTACCCCTCAGGTTAAATCCTTCCGTTTTCATCTAAAACCCATGTCCTCTGGTTCTTGGTTCCCCTGCTCTGGGCAAGAGACTCTGTGCGTCTACCCGATCTATTCCTCTCATGATTTTGTACAAAAACGTTGTGATATTTTGCAGGTCACTCAATTTGATGCTAGTGCTAAACGCAACCAATAATAATCTAATTTCTAGATGTTTATTAAGATTAATTCAAAAGATTAATGTATACAATTCCTAATTGGGCACGAGGCATTGATCTATGCTTTTGACCTGATACTCTGTCTGTCTCACAGAGTTTAATATAACATGTTTCTCACATGTCATTTCTTTTGTAACTACTTTAGATATTTCAGTACTCCCTTTTCCTGCAGTATATATTTCACTAACCGTGTTCTGAACTCTGCTCTTATTCTTGTTTTATTCTTTAAACTGTCGTATTTACTTTTGTTTCAGACGGAGCCTCTCGCACTTCTCTGATGGATGCTCAACCCCGTTGCCAGTGGCTCCATGTCAATGATAAACTAATACTGCGGACTCGAACTCTGCCTCCAAAACCGCACTGCAGATCAAATTGTCCACTGTGATTGAGGAGAATAATTCACATTAGCCAAATAATAATTGCCTTTCATTCACTTTGCATCCGTGCCAAGTTGTAATGCTTTTCCCTCAAAGAAGTTTCATTTAACTACTACCATTGCTGTTCCCTGGTTACTTCAGATAGGCCATTAGTGGGGGGTCACAAGCAAAGCCAAGTTACCAGCCAGCTTCCAGATGCATTGTTGACAATAAGTTTAAAGCATTGCCGCAAATATCCGGTTCAACTGAGTTCAACCAACTCTTCCTGTCTCACGTGTAGAAAGGAACTGCAGATGCTGGTTTACACCGAAGATAGATACAAAATGCTGGAGTAACTCAGCAGGACAGGCAGCATCTCTGGATAGAAGGAATGGGTGATGTTTCAGGCCAAGACCCTTCTTCAGACCCTGAGTCACACCCCGAGCGTCACCCATTCCTTTTATGCAGAGATGCTGCCTGTCCGCTGATTTACTCCAGCATTTTGTGCCTATCTTCCCGTGTCATGTTTTACAATGTCTGCAACTCTCCTTGTTTGAATTCCATCTTTTAGCTGACTGCCGACCCTCTCATATGCAGCATTTCTCCAGACTGTAATGGCAATAGAGATATGCTTTGACCTTGCAAAGTTACAGAGTTCAGCAGCAATCAGATAAAAAAAGCTTTCGAGCTCTAACAGATTGCAAACTGTTTATTTAGTTTCTGAATTCTTCAGATTGCTACACTCAGTAGCTGGGCTGTCTCATAAATAACTAGGTCCGTTCATTTATTACTTTTAGACACATCAACTGGCCCGAGGCAACTCTCTGGAATCGGGGAGGGACAGTTTTCCCCAAGAACCCATCGTACTACCTGGCTGTGTCACAAAGATTTCAAGTTGCCTGCTTCTTCTTTAATACACGTGCCAATGGTTTGTGTCATCTGATCAGTTTAACACCTCTGTGTTCTGAAGACGAAGGAAATTGCTTATTTTCTATTTGTAATGGCTATTTACTGGCACCTACTGGAATGCAGGCTTGTACCAACCAACATTATGAAAGCAAGATGTGTAGGAAAGAACAGCAGATGCTGGTTTAAATCGAAGATAGACATAAAATGCTGGCGTAACTCAACAGGACAGGCAGCATCTTTGGAGAGAAGGAATGGGTGACGTTTTGGGTCGAGACCGTTCTTCAGACCCTTCTTCCAGCATTTTGTGTCTATCTTATGAAAATAAGAGATTGTTTGACTAATCTACCTTACATTGATTTACTGTCACTGTCACTGTCTAACTTCTCACATGAAAAATGACTGCGTAATTATCGTACGAAGATTACCAGCCTAATGTCTGAACTTCTTCGATACTGGCCCAGAGATGAAAATTGCAAAAAACTAAATAAAGTAAAACCTGGAGAAATTCGATTCAGCTCAAACCACAATTACATAATAGAAGTGTGGTTGACCAACAGATGTTAAGTGACTATGTAGCATCAATTCAATATCCAGTGCCGCTGCTGATAGAGCTGATAGAGCCACTGCCCCACGGTACCAGAGTCTCGACTTTTAACCTGAGCTTGAATGCTGTCTGTGTCGAATGTGTCGAAGGGCCTGTTTCTACATTGTATCTTTTGATTAATCAATCAATATCCACTCTTGTGCAAATTATGCTTAAATCCAATGTGGACACCGACTTTTATTTTGGAATTTTCCTTATGTTTATCCTGATCGGCTGTTGTAACTTCTGAAAGAGTCTCCATTAGAAGGTTTCTGTTGATTTTCTGCTGACAAGTGCGGTATTGTTGTAGTCTATCAGGCTGACCTCTGCCATGCTGAGGCCCGGCATCAGCTCTTGGACACCTCATACCCACATGATCCTTGATCATGACCCCACAGACGCATACCAGACCAACATCTCTCAAACCATCACAGATCTTATCTCCTCCTGTGATCTCCCCTCCATAGCCTCCAACCTCATAGTTCCCCAACTCTGCACTGCTCATTTCCGTCTCCTTCTCAAAATCCACAAACAGGATTGTCTCAGCAGATCCATTATCTCTGTCTGCTCATGCCCCATTGAATTCATCAAAAATCTATCTACCCCCCCTTTTCCAGTCCTTTCCGACCCACTTCCAAGACACCTCACATGCTCTTCACCACTGCAACAATTTCCAATTCCTAAGCTCCCATCACTTCATCTTTATCATGGACCTAGTTCCTTTACACCTCAATTCACAATCAAGAAGGCCACAGGACCCTCCGATCGTACCACGAACAGAGACCCAATCAATTCTCCTCAACTAAAACTCTCCTCTTTCTGGTGTAACATGTACTCACCCTTAACAACTTCTCCAACTTTCTTTAAGTCAAAGATGTTGCCATCAGCATTCACGTGGTCCTCAGCTAGGTCTGTCTTTTTGTTGGTTACATTTAATGCTCCTTGTTCCAAACATACCCTGGTACCATTCTCCAACTCTTTCTACGCTACATTGTAGATTCCATGGGCTGCCTCGTGCATCCGTGCAGCACTTGGTAATTTTATCAACTTTATGTCTAAGTTCCACTTTGCACTCAAATTCACTTGGACCATCTCTGACGCCTCTCTCCCTAATCTGTCTGTATCCATCACAGGAGACAGACTATTGACTACAAACCCATTGACTCTCACAGATACCTTGACTACACCTCCTCCCACCCTGCCACTTGCGAGAATGCCATCCCAATTTACCTGTCTCCACAGCTTCAGCTCCTAAGATGAACCTTTCCACTCCAGGACATCCGAGATATCCTCTATATTAAGTGAACATGGTTTCCACCCTGCTGTTGTGGATGAAGCCCTCACCCTCATCTTCTCTATATCCCATAGTTCTGCTCTTGCTCCTTCTCGGACAGAGCAAGTGTAGAATTCCCCTGGTCTTCACCTTTCACGCCACCAGCCTTTGCATCCCACCTCCCTTTTCCAGCACTCTCCCCCTGCTCCATCGGTCTGAAGAAGGGTCCCGGCCCGAATCGTCTATCCATTCTCTCCACAGATGATGCCTGACCTGTTGAGTTCCTCCAGCCCTTTGTGTTTATCCCCAAGCCGCATTCTCTACTCTTTGATATTACTTTTTCCAGCAAGTATTTGATTATTTTAAGATGTTGTGGCCTTTACATAATCAATTTGATATTCTACCTCAAGATTATTTTTATAACCTCCCAATTTTTCTGGTTACAGTAACTGTAGTAGCATTCCATTATTGCCTTACCAGTCAGTGGCAACAAACACTCTTATATAATCTTATAATCTTATAGATCCTGTTCAGGTTACTGTCAATCTTCTCTGTAAAAGTCTGCACTGGCTAAAGACTCTCTTCAAAACATTTACCAACTTGCTCCTGACGGCCAAGTAATTTACCAACTTGCTCCTGACGGCCAAGTAATTTCATTAATTGTCGGTAAATCTTACCATTGTACTTTTAAAAAAATTCAAAATCGTGTCTTCCTCAAAAAAAACTACAGCAAATGTGTGAATTAAATTAGTTTTTCTCATTGCACCCACTCCCCACCCCCACCATAATATTTGATTCTACTCTGAAGGTTAACTGGAAATTAGGATTTTTTAATTAAAAAAATATCTAAAATATATTCAGCTTTCCAACTGTCCTCTAATTGAAGTGTTTGAAAAGTCCAACATACTCCAATTCTGTTCTGCGTCCTTGAGATTGAAAACTAAGGATTCCACTTGACTTTTTTGACATTATTTACTTAAGCTGTCACCTTTAATAACCTGCGTGTCTACATTCCAAGATCCCTTAGCTCCCTTATTTAATTTACGGTATTTTCCTTTATTATTCTTTCAAAATATATTACTCCACAATTTTCTACAGTGGAAGTCTAAAGACATGATCCTCTGAGGAAGACTAATTGCCCACTTTGATTTATCCAACCATAAAGTCTCTACTGCCATGGAACATTTAAGTGTTTGATGCCATATTTGAACCCGATGTATGACTCGATGACTCTGTTAGATAGATATGCAAATCAAATGTTGGAAACACTTTGGCAGAATTTCGGCTAAATCTGTGGAAAAGAGAAGCACGGACAAAGGTGCAGGGCAAAGATGTCAGAAACATAGAAACGTAGAAAATAGGTGCAGGAGTAGGCCATTCGGCCCTTCAAGCCAGGTGATCATGGCTGATCATCCAAAATCAGTACCCCAGTCTTGCTTTCTCCCCATATCCCTTGATTCCATTAGCCCTAAGAGCTATATCTAACTCTCTCTTGAATACATCCAGTGAATTGTCCTCCACTGCCTTTTGTGGCAGAGAATTCCACTTGTTTTTATCAGAAATGGGACAAAGGGAGCAAACTGCTAGGATGGGACCAGGGTCATCATTAGTTGATGAAGATGAACCTTTCCACTCCAGGACAACCGAGATGTCCTCTATACTTAGTAAATATGGTTTCCACCCTGCTGATATGGGTGAATCCCTCACCCTCTTCTGTGTGCCACAGTTCTGCTCTTACAACAAGCCTAGAATTTCCCTAGTCTTCACCTACAACTCCACCAGCCTTTGCATCCCATCTCTCTTTTCCACCTCCCCCCCCCCCCTCCCCACTCTGTCAGTCTGGAGAAGGGTCCCGACCCAAAACATCGTCAGTTCATTCTCTCCACAGATGATGCCTGACCTACTGAATTTCTCCAGCACTTTGTGATACCTCTCTTGCCAGCTGAAAATCCTGCAGAAACCTGCTCACAGAGACTCCTTCTGGAAGTTACAACAGCCGATCGGGACAAAGATCAATGAAAATCCCAGAAGAAAATCTGTGTCTACATTGGATTGAAGCATAATTTGCATAAGAGTGGATATTGATTGATGACTTAAAAGATACAATGTAGAAACAGACCCTTCAACACATTGAGTCCATACCATCCGTCAATCGCCCGTTCACACCGGGCTCTGTATTATTCCATCCTACACATTCGGGAACATTTACAGAGGCCAATGGTTGTTAGGTTAGTGAAAAAGGTAATACTAAGAAAGGAACATCTAAAGGCTGTGAAATGCAGATCTGATGGTAATACTAAGTTAGTAGAGGGGGGGGGGATTAATATTATGGATGGATAAGCTACAGGAGAACTAATCATTTCAGTTGGGTTTTTTTAAAGGGAAAGTGAGTTACCTGAAATTGTTGAATTCACTATTGAGTCTGAAAAGCTGCCACATACCCAGATGGAAGATGAAATGCTTTTCCTCAAGCTTATGTTGGTTCTCATTAAGACCGTGTAAGAAGACACAGACAGATAAGTCAGAGTGGGAGTGTTCATTTCATGTCATAGGAGCTGAATTAGGCCATTCGGCCCATCAAGTCTGCACCGCCATTCAATCATGGCTGATCAATCTTTCCTTCTCCACCCCTACATCCTGCCTTCTCCCCATAATCACTGACACCATTACTAATCAAGAAGTTGTCAATCTCTGACTTAAAATTACACAATGACTGTGATAGAAAAATATCAACACAGCCAACAAGAAGCTCCGAGACATCACTTGTGGACGTCATTTGAAGAATGAACATATATCCTCTGCCAAGTGGTGACCCAGTCTGAATTTGGCAGGCGGAGTTGGGCCTGTTTCTGTGCTACTGTATATGACCCTATGAATCTGTGACTCTAACTGCAATACCCATGTGACAATCTGGTAGTTTCTCTTTTGCCATCCCCCATTTTGTGGCACTTGTAAACAGCATAAATTGGGTGGATGTGCCTATCATGTCAAAAAGCATCTGTCCTAATCCAGCGTGAATACTTTCTCACTCTATGACGTACTAGGAGTTAATCGGCAGCTTTCCAATGGAATGATTAGCCCCTTCAACCCTTTTTGACCAAGATTTTCTCCTAAACTGGACTCACATTTTATAATGTACAGTGGCTTGTAAAGTATTCATACCCCTTGAACTTTTCCACATTTTGTCACGTTACAAAACCACAAACGTAAATGTATTTTATTGGGATTTTATGTGATAGACCAACACAAAGTGGCGCATAATTGTGAAGTGGAAGGAAAATGATACACGGTTTTCAAATTTTTTTACAAATAAAAAACTGAAAAAGTGTTGCGTGCAAAGGTATTCAGCCCCCTTTACTCTGATACCCTAAATAAAATCCAGTGCAACCAATTGCCTTCAGAAGTCACCTAATTAGTAAATAGAGTCCACTTGTGTGTAATCTAATCTCAGTAAAAATACAGCTGTTCTGTGAAGGCCTCAGAGGTTTGTTAGAGAACATTAGTGAACAAACAGCATCATGAAGCCCAAGGAACACACCAGACAGGTTAGGGATAAAGTTGTGGAGAAGTTTAAAGCAGGGTTAGGTTATAAACAAATATCCCAAGCTTTGAACATCTCACGGAGCACTGTTCAATCAATCATCCGAAAATGGAAAGAGTATGGCACACTGCAAACCTACCAAGACATGGCCGTCCACCAAACTGACAGGCCAGGCAAGGAGAGCATTGATCAGAGAAGCAGCCAAGAGGCCCATGGTAACTCTGGAGGAGCTGCAGAGATCCACAGTTCAGGTGGGAGAATCTGTCCACAGGACAACTATTAGTCGTGCACTCCACAAATCGGGACTTTATGGAAGAGTGGCAAGAAGAAAGCCATTGTTGAAAAAAAGCCATAAGAAGTCCCGTTTGCAGTTTGCCACAAGCCATGTGGGGGACACAGCAAACATGTGGAGGAAGGTGCTCTGGTCAGATGAGACCAAAATTGAAGTTTTTGGCCTAAATGCAAAACGCTATGTGTGGCGGAAACCTAACACTGCACATCACCCTGAACACACCATCCCCACTGTGAAACATGGTGGTGGCAGCATCATGCGGTGGGGATGCTTTTCTTCAGCAGGGACAGGGAAGCTGGTCAGAGTTGATGGGAAGATGGATGGAGCCAAATACAGGGCAATCTTGGAAGAAAACCTGTTAGAGTCTGTAAAAGACTTGAGACTGGGGCGGAGGTTCACCTTCCAGCAGGACAACGACCCTAAACATACAGCCAGAGCTACAATGGAATGGTTTAGATCAAAGCATATTCATGTGTTAGAATGGCCCAGTCAAAGTCCAGACCTAAATCCAATTGAGAATCTCTGGCAAGACTTGAAAATTGCTGTTCACAGACGCTCTCCATCCAATCTGACTGAGCTTGAGCTATTTTGCAAAGAAGAATGGGCAAAAATTTCAGTCTCTAGATGTGCAAAGCTGGTAAAGACATACCCCAAAAGGCTTGCAGCTGTAATTGCAGCGAAAGGTGGTTCTACAAAGTATTGACTCAGGGGGGCTGAATACTTTTGCACGCCACACTTTTCAGTTTTTTATTTGTAAAAAAATTTGAGAACCATGTATCATTTTCCTTCCACTTCACAATTATGCACCACTTTGTGTTGGTCTATCACATAAAATCCCAATAAAATACATTTACGTTTGTGGTTGTAACGTGACAAAATGTGGAAAAGTTCAAGGGGTATGACAACTTTTGCAAGCCACTGTACCTGGTGACAGGGGCACCATTCAGTCTGACCTGACATGGATCCCTATTGATGGAGCTCATTTTATCTGGAATTGTTTTTGAAGACTGAAACCGCTTAGTTAGTTTATTGATCTCCTTGTAACTGCTCAGGTTATGCCTGGATTATTTATGCTATTTAAGGCAGGTCTAGAAATAAATTTAATTCCTGTATAATAAAAGGGAGGATAAGAGAATGGAAGAAACTTCCATGAAGCATTTAGTAAACCATCAGAGAAGTTTGGTTCCTTCATGGGACTTACAGATCAATAAGTTTTAAGAAGTATTGTTAGCAAATAAGTAGGATGGTTGATGAGGCCAATGTGACTGATATAGTCTGCATAGAGTTTACAAAAGCTTTTAAAGAGGTTAGTTAAGTGAAAGACCATGATCTTCAAGAAAGAAGCAACTTAGTTTCAAAGTCGTCTAGATGGCAGGAAACAAAGCTAGCGGTGACAGGAAACATACTTGGACTGGGATTCCATAGGGCACATCAATAGGCTCCAAGTTTTTTTGTCAATGATTTAAATAAATGTATGATTGATTATAAGGAGGTTTGCAGATGGTACAGAATTATCTTTGCGATTGATGGCAATGATAAAAGTTAACTACTGTAGAAATCTATCAGGCACTGGTTTGCTGGACAGACGCATGGGGAACAAAATTGAAGCTAGAAAAATTATAAGGTAATGCATCTGGGAAGAAAAAATAGAGCACAAGAATACACAATAAATGGTAGGATACTAAGAGGCGTAGAGAGACATTAGAGTGCATGTCTGTGGATACTGGTAGCAGATAATAAAAAAGATATGCATGATATCTTCCTTTGTTTAAAAAGGCATAAAATACAAGAGAAAGAGGGTTATGCTGGAAGTATATGAAATACAGGGTAGTTTCTCCATGGTCAGGGGACAGTACATATTTCTGATCATTACATTACAGGAAAGATATGACAGGATTATAGAGGGCACAAAAAAGATTTACGAGAACGCTGTGAAGGATAGAGTACTATAGTTTTGAAGAAAGATGAGCTCGGCTGTGTTATTTACATTGGAATAGAAGAGGTGGATAGGATATTTAATTGCGATATATAACTAAGAGATAAAGATAGACTCGATAAGAAGAATCCATTTTCTTAAAGGCATGTCAATAACCAGGAGGCATAAATTGACAGTAATTGGTGGGATTGGAGGGGAGCTGAAGAAATATGGCACGACATATAACATGCTGGGATTCTGAAATGTGCTGCCTGACAGACTGAGAGGCAGAAACCCACATTGCATTTTAGTGTTGATGGATGAGTACTTAACATGCTATGTTAAGGTGCACAGGATTCACGATGACTTGGTCATATGGATTCAACACTGACGCACTCAAAGAAGACAGAGGGTTGTGATGGAAAGGTGATGGCTGGAGGTCTGTGACTAGCGGATCTGTGCAAGGACCTGTGCAAGGACCACAAGGATCTGTGCAAGGACCTCTGTTGTTTCAAATGTGTTGCAAATTGGAGGAACAGCACCTCATGTTTCGCTTAGGTAGCTTACAACCCAGCGGTATGAACGTTGTATTCTCTAAATTTAAGTAACTTCTACTAACACTCCCTCTCCCCTCCCACTTTGCCCCCTTCCTCCACCCTAGCCATTTAACCAGGTCCACAGTTCACCACATTGTATCCATTTTGAGACTTAAGCTTCCCTGGCCAACCGAAGGTAGACACAAAATGCTGGAGTTACTCAGCGGGACAGGCAGCATTTCTGGATAGAAGGAATGGGTGACTTTTGGGTCGAGACCCTTCTTCAGCCAAGACCTGTAATGTCACCCATTCCTTCCATCCAGAGATGCTGCCTGTTACTGAGTTAGCTGAGTTACTCCAGCATTTTGTGTCTATGTTCGGTTTAAACCAGCATCTGCAGTTCCTTCCTACAACAACTTCCCTGGCCAACAATGGGTCATCATGGCTCCCCCCCTGCCTGAGGTCATTTGTTGCTGCCCCTGATTGATCTTCGTCTTTTCCCACCACCAGCTCTTCAAACACATTTGGCCGCACTCAAACTGGAGGAGCAGCACCTCACATTCCACTTGGGTAGCTCACAACCTAACTGGATGAACATTGAATTGTCCAATTTAAGGTAATTAACCTACAAGCAACCCTTTCTTCCACCCCCTCCCATTCTTCCCTGTGCCCCACCTGGATTCACACCTACTCTCCCCCCCTCTCCCCTTCCACCTATCTTCCTTCCTCTGGCTTCACAATTCACACCTATCCTCATCTTACACCCTTTGTATTTTCATCTCTGGCCTTTGTTCAACCATCTTACTTAGTAAAAACCCTTCTCAGCTATCATCTACCTATCATTCGCCAGGCTTTGGCCTGCCCCTCCTCTCTTCCATCTTTCTCCACTCCCACCCCCCCCCCCCCCCACCACCCCTCCCCCAGCTGAATCAGTCTGAAGAAGGGTCCCGACTCAAAACATCACCATTGTATGTTCTCCAGAGATACTGCCTCTCACTGAGTTACTTGAGCACTGTGTCTATTTTGAGCAGAATACTGCTTGGATTAGGGGTTATTAGCTATAAAAGAGGTTGGACAAATTTGGATGTTTTGTTTCTAGAATGACAGAGGTTGATCAGTGACCTGATAGAAGCATATAAAATTATGAGAGGCAGAGATTGATAGGGTCACAATCTTTTTACCAATGAGGAAATGTTAAACATATCATTAGGGTGAGAGGGGCAAAGTTTAAAGGAAAGGAAAGTCAAGTCAAGTTTATTCGTCACATACGCATACGAGATGTGCAGTGAAATGAAAAGTGGCAATGCTTGCGGATTGTGCAAAAAAACCCTACAAAATAGAATGGAACAGAATCAGTAATTACATATTTGTGGAAAAAAGAAAGAAACAACTTTTAAAAAGACACCACACAGCAGTAAATTGGTACAGTAAGTTAGTCCCTGGTGAGATAGGAGTTTACAGTCCTAATGGCCACTGGGAAGAAACTCCTTCTCATCCTCTCTGTTTTCACAGCATGGCAACGGAGTTGTTTGCCTGACCGTAGCAGCTGGAACAGTCCGTTGCTGGGGTGGAAGGGGTCCCCCATAATGTTGCTGGCTCTGGATCTGCACCTTCTGATGTATGGTTCCTGCAGGGGGGTGCAGAGATGTGCGGGGCGAATTTTTTACACAAAGGTTATGCTGGAACGCGTGGCCAAGGGTGGTGGTGGAGGCATATACAACGGTGGTGCTTAAGAGACCTTTAGATAGGCACATGGATATGCGGGGAATGAAGAGGCGTGGGTCATGTGCAGGCAGGTGAGATTAGTTTATCTTGGCATCATGTTCGACGTAGACATTGTCGGCTGAAGGTCCTTGTCCTGTGCTGTACTTTTCTACTTTCTATGTTCTATGTGGCAATGGACCAGGAGCTGGGAAATGGGATTAAACTGTATGAAAGCATTTGGCCAGCATGTACTAAAAGGATTGAATAGTCATTTTTTGTGGTATAAAAAAACGAATGATTCAGATTCTATTGGAAGATGAGTTACCTGGTAAGTGAAGGCTGGTAACCCATTTACAATCAGAGCAGAATTCGTTCATTACCAGTCAAAGTCTGTGCTGCTTTGACTGTGACGTCTTTGCCAATGCAGTCATGCAGGTATCCTTTGGGAACATTGCCCTCAATAGATAAGCATCAGTTCACTGTTGTGCAATGAAGATGACTGCCACTTTCTTTAGGCATGTCTAACTATATCTACTACCCAGTGGTACTGCGTAAAAAGACTGAGAGCTATGCTGTTCGAATGAAGGCAAAGTTTCCACTGATACAGGAGCATTCGAATCGCAACCCATATTTAATTTCATATGAGGGAATGCCTTTCATTTCATTATGTACAGGTTTCGACTATAGACTAAACTTTAGAGATACAGTGTGGAAACATGCCCTTTGGGCCACGGAGCCCTGCCAATCAGTGATAATCTCATACACTAGCACGATCCCACCCACCAGCGACAATTTCACATTATTTATTTATTTTTTTATAAATATTTTTATTAGAAGTCATACACAGTAGTATAAACCAAGAATAATATGTACAACTTCTTGTTTTTAAATTTAATAATAAAAAAGTAGTAGAAGCAAAAAGAGAGAAAAAGAAGGTTAGGTAAGGTGGTGAGAGTGATAGTTCGTGAAAAAGTATAAGAAAAAGAGAGAGAAGAAGCGAAAAAAAGAGGGGAAAAAAAAGGGTTAAAAAAAAAATTAAAAAAAAGATAAAAGGGATATACCTGCTTCGTATCTTTGCGCACCCCTCACCCGGTTCTGAAACAGTTAATTTCCAGGGTTATGTTGCACCATATGCTTGTAATAAATCGATAAAGGGAGACCAAATCTTTAAGAATTGGTCTATTTTACATTATTTTACCAAAACCAATTAAACTATAAACCTGTACGTCTTTGGAGTGTGGGAGGAAACCGGAGCACCCGCAGCAAACCCATGCAGTCACAGGGACAAACTCTGTACAGACAGCACCTGTAGTCAGGATCGAACCCTGATCTCTGGCACTGTAATGATGAGTTCTTGTAAGAATCCGGTCATCCTTTCACAGGGAGAACATACACACTACGTACAGACAGCACCCATATTCAGGATTGAACCCTGTTCTTTAGAGCTGTAAAGCAGCAAATCTACCGCAGCACCACTGCGCTGAGTTCTTGCGAAAATCCAGTCAACCTTTCCTGCACATAAATGTCTGCTGGCTCGATGCTCTCGTCAGGTGACAATCCACCTACTGGCCTTTGTGACTCAAATCCATGTATCAGATGTTGTTTGTTGATCCCAGCTATCCCCTGATGTCACGCCTTAAGATTCTGGTAGGGCTTCTGCAGACAGTAATGCAGCGGATATAATGAGGCCCACGAGTCATTATCAGAGTGACCGACCTCTTCCTGAAGAGCAGTCCCTTAGATGTGAAAAACAGAGGAGCTTGTTTAGCTGCTCACCCATTGACATCCATCCTTGAAGAAATAGCAGCAGAATGTAAAATTGTTGCATTGCTTTGAGAAATCACTTCATCTGGATATGACCCACGATAAATTATCATTGAACTTCACTTACTTCTGGCCAGCTACCATGGTCTCTCTTGTCTGTTTGCCACAATAGGTGGGAAGAAGATTGTGTTAAAAGCTTGTGAGTCACAGAGCTATCTTGCCCTTATGAAGGCCTGCGATACCCATGCTAATGAGAGATGACAAGTGCATTGTTTCATTGGAATGAACTGTCCTTGAACAATAGATGTTACCTGTTGCAGGCAACATATATTAGCAGACTGTTTGGGAAAAAAAAGAGTGCATTAATATTAAGAACCTGATGCTTGCTTAAGTAAATTTCTTTGGGACCTTAAAAAGTCATCTTAGAGCTATTATTATTATTATTATTATATTGTTAATTCTTCAGGGTCCTGCATTGTATAGACGTTTGCAGTGTGTTGGACATATATTGGCAAAGCATCTAAGACTTCCTTTCATAGGGATTAATAATTTAAGGCCAAACAGTTTTGCTTTTATTACACCTAATTTCTTCAAAAACGAAACCTCCATTTTTTTTAGATAAATGTCTAAAGATGTCTTCAGCTGCTTTGGCTCCCAAGGTTGGTGTTAAGAAATTTTGATCACTTTCTCGATTTCTTAGAGAGAGATGGGTCAAATGTGGGCAAATGGGACTTGTTTAAATGGGGCATCTTGGTCGTCATGGATGAGTCGGTCTGAAGGGCCAGTTTCCATGCCTATAAACACTCTCTATGACTTACAGGGACATGTACATTAGTTTAGTTTAGTTTAGAGATGCAGCGCAGAAACAGGCCCTCCGGCCCACCAAGTCCGCTCCGACTAGCGATCCCCGCACATTAACACCACCCTACACAGGGACAATTTAACATTTGTTTAATACCAAACCAATTAACCTACTAACATGTACGTCTTTGGAGTGTGAGAGGAAACAAAAAATCTTGGAGAAAACCCACACGGTTCACGGGGAGAACGTGCAAATTCCATACAGACAAGCACCCATAGTCAGGATCGAACCTGGGTCTCTGGCACTGTAAGGCAGCAACTCTACCGCTGGGCCACCACGCCGTCGTGTAATTCTATAATAATTTAATATATCCAAGGGTGTCCCTAATGCTACCTTAAAGAACTATAACTTCCCAATACCACCTGGGAGTCTCTGGCCTGTGACCATTCGGAGAAAAGAAGGAGCATTGAGGATGGTGTCAAGAACCTCAAGTCCATGCTTCAGGAGCTGACAAATGCTCTCTACAAGTGATGGATAAAGTGTACCACCTCAAACTACCTCTTTTCCTGCCCTGTCAGGCACCTAATGCTCTATCTCGGAAGAGTCTGTAGTTCCCACGTTGACCAGATTGACCATCTGAGAACCTACAAAGCCAGAGTGAATGGACACCATATTTGATTTTGAACCCTTGTCTAGAGAAGTTTAACACATTCCAGAGTCTTTTGTATAATGAATATATTCATATTGCATACTTTACTGCTATGGTTTCATTCTTCCTTGCTACACACTAATATATCTCACTCTCCAAGTTGCAGTATACTCCAATATACTTCGCACACCTCACTGTAATAGATTAAATCACTTTAAACCACCTCGGAAAATCACAGCATGATTATGACCAACATTTTGATGAATATACAATTAGGACTGCCCCTGAAAAAAAATCACAGAAAATGCTTGTTTTCTTATCCCCATGTATGCACTAACGCTTGCCATTTGTCCATCCACTGTACGCGATAGCATTAAGAAGGATTGCAATCCTAGGCACTTTGAATCGAGGGGCAATTTTTGTCAGCTCTTATTTCCACAGATGTTGTGGCAAGTGACTGGCAGCTAAAATGTGGGAAATGCCTCATTTAAGACTGCTGCACCAGGCTCATGAATCCCAAGGAGCCCTTGGTATCTTTTGGGGGGAAAAAAATCAAAGCTCTGCTTAAGCTAACAAGAATGGTGCTCAGTCAAATCACTCCAATCTTTCCAAAAAGATGTCTGTTTAAAATTCGGCAGATTAATCAGAATGCAATCACCTAAACATGAAATGATTCTATGTGTAGGAAGGAAATGCAGATGCTGGTTTAAATCAAAGGTAGACACAAATTGCTGGAGTAACTCAGGAGGTCAGGCAGCATCTCTGGAGAGAAGGAATGGGTGACGTTTCTGATCGAGACCCTTCTTCAGATTCTATATTTTTAGATAATTGGTAAATATTTTTGGCTATGTTATAGAGTCATAGAACCATAGAGTCATATAGTCATACGGTGTAGAAACAGGCCCTTCGGCCCAACTTGCCCACACCAACCAAAAAGTATTTATTGTACAATTGCAGATTTGGGCGTTACAAGAATAAATCTCTATATTATAATTCATCATTGGTTTGCTAATCTCCGTATAAGTGTGAGATAGGAATGTTGTGCTCATAAAATAGAACTGGTACTATGAACAAAACCTTTCACTGTTCAATTATACACGCTGGATTTATTGAGAGAAATATTAACCACAGAAATTGGACTCAACTGGAATTCTCAAGCATAGCGTAATATACATTGAAATGTCATCTTCCTGTAGTATTAGAGTTGGATAGGAGTGGTCAATCTCTTGCTCATAGGAGGTGGGTCAGCCATTGACTATTATAGTGATGCTGCTTAGCTTTAGCTCTTCAGTTTTGAAAACCAAGAGAAAATCTTTCCAAAGACCTTTCCGAAGTCTGGGTTCTTTTCACAGTTGAAACTCTTCATTGGGCAATGAATGTGTGCCATTCAGAATTTTTGAATGGAGATTTATCTTGCTTTAAGAATGCCACTTGCACCTTTCAATATGTGCGACTGCTGCCCATTTGTTTGTGGGATTCACTGTTCAGCGGAAGAACATGGAAAAGCAGTGAAAAACAAAAGGGATTTATAAATTATATAAATGGCAATTTTATCAAAGAAATAGCTAGGTAAAGGAAAGACACGATATTCTGGGGTAACTCAGCGGGTCAGGCAACATCCCTGGAGAACATGGACAGGTGATGTTTTGGTTCGGGACCCTTCTTCAGACTTCAAACTGGGATAAAGCCTGCTTTAATCTGTAATGTTACTTCTAAAAATCTTAATTTTGTTACACTTTATGCATCTCTTGAATGCGTTTTTCTTCAATGAACATATACATGATTTTTCAACTATTTGCTAACTATCTAACTCACAAAGCCCAGTGTTTGGGAGGAGGGTGAGATTTAAATATTTGTACTCACACTAGAATCTTCAGCACACCTTCCCCCTGGTTCATCTTTGAATGTTCAGCATAACATTAAATAATTTATTGATCAACATTTTTTACAAACATTCTGATCTGCATGCACTGATTATTTTACCACTCAGTCAGCCTGCAGCTTGCAGTGTTTATTTTAGGTTTTTGTTGAGAGATACAGCATGGAAACAGGTCCTTTGGCCCGCCAAGTCTGAGCCGACCATCGATCACCCGTACTCTGGTTCTACGTTATCAAACTTTCACATCCTACACACTCGGGGCAATTTACAGCAGTCAATTAACCTACATATCTTTGGGATGTAGGAGGAAATACTGTAAAAGTTGTATAAAATCATGAGAGGAATAGATTGGGTAGATGCACAGTTTTGTGCCTGGAGTAGGTGAATCAAGGACCAGAGGGCATTGGTTTAAGATGAAGGGGAAAAGATTTAATAGGAATCTGAGGGGTAACCTTTCCACACAAAATGTGGTGGGTGTATGGAACAAGCTGCCAGAGGCGGTAGCTGGGACTATACCAACATTTAAGAAACAGTTAGACAGGTACATGGATAGGACAGGTTTGGAGGGATATGGACCCAACACGGGCAGGTGGGACTAGTGTAGCTGGAACATGTTGGCCATTGTGAGCAAGTTGGGCCGAATGGCCTGTTTCCAAGAGAGAACCCACACAGTCACAGGGAGAATGTACAAACTCCGCACAGACTACACCCGAGGTCAGGATTAAACCCGGGTCTCTGGCACCGTGAGGGTGCAGTTCTACCGCTGCGCTACGGTGCCACTTGCTGCACTGGAGTTAATCAGGCAAGTTTATTGTGTAGGTGAAAGATGAGAGCTTCAATCAGCACACTGAAGACCCGGTTCCAAACTGGAAACGGCGAGGTGTGATTTTAATGCATCTATCTGTGTTCTAAATGTCACGGTGCTCTAGTCTTCAGTACTTCTGATCAATATTGTCTTTACTGTGAAGATAGACATAAAAAGCTGGAGTGACTCAGCGGGACAGGCAACATCTCTGGAGAAAAGGAATAGGTGACATTCCTTGTCGAGACCCTTCTTCAGACTGAGAGTCAGGGGAGAGTGAACTGAGACTTGTGAAAAGGTACATAGAACAAATTAATGAAAGATATGCAAAAAGACAGATCAAAGCCAGCGACGACGGTGGAGCCCACAATTACTATTCTGCATTAAATATTGGATCTTTACAGCACCAAAGAGAGATGGACTCTAATTTCTAAGCAAGTGTTCAATTATTTCTTAACACTGAAACCAACTATTTCTGGCAATTCTCTGGAGATATCTCTTAAGTTCAACCACAGATTTAGTAAATTGTAATGGAATTACTAATAGCAGGTGGATCTAATTAATGAGATGAGGTTGGAGGACAATGTCTTACTCACCAGATTCTTGTGGTCAAACTAAATGCCTGGATCTGCTGATAAACAAGTCATGTATGACCTTGCAGTCTGGCTCCGCTCCTTTCGTTCTTGGCCAAGCAGCAGGATATCCACTAAAGTATCTGAGCTGGCGATGGTAATCCGAAGAGTGAATTATGACGTCCTCCCTTCATTCTCCAAGCTGCTCCATGACCATTAGTTGTCCCGCGAGTTACTCCAGCATTTTGTGTCAGCAACTTTGGTTTAAACCAGCATCTGCGGTTCCTTCCTACACAGCTGGTTGTTTTAGTGTGTCTGAATGAAGAAAGACACAAGGGAAGGATTACAGTAATGCCTGCATGCCAACACCTCCTGTGGCTTGTAAATGAGAAGAGATTGTAGAAGGAGGATGACATGAAGAGGGGGATTAAATCTAAGCATGCCCTCGCCTTCAACGATGTCTTGAGTTGCAGCAGACTTGTTTTCAATTGGTTTGAATCTGACTGTGCTGTTCCTTACTGCGAGACGGTGATAAGAGTGTTAGAGAGCCTTTGGCAATGTATCTGGGTGATGTGCCACTGAGAATAAAAAGGCAACGTGCAGAGACTATGAGATGTGCAATGGTGTGAGGCTTGGAATGGTGGTAATTACGGAAGGGCATGTCAGGCATTTTAATGGCTGCTTGGAGCCCATGAAGTGATAGAGAATATCAAAGGCGACTGATAGGTTTATAGCAAAAATGGTGGACTGGAGATGGAATTTGATGATGTTTAGTATTTCCCTTGCCACATGCATGAGTTTTTTCCAGTTCTGTGGTACAGCATCCCTGGGATTGTCACTCATTTTAGTTTTAGTTTAGGGATACACCGCAGAAACAGGCCCTTGGGCTCACCGAGTCTCCACCGACCAGCGATCCACGCACATTAACACTATCCTACACACACTAGGGACAATTTAATAATAATAATAATAATAATAATGGATGGGATTTATATAGCGCCTTTCTAATACTCAAGGCGCTTTACATCGCATTATTCATTCACTCCTCAGTCACACTCGGTGGTGGTGAGCTACTTCTGTAGCCACAGCTGCCCTGGGGCAGACTGACGGAAGCGTGGCTGCTAATTTGTGCCTACGGCCCCTCCGACCACCACCAGTCACTCACACACATTCACACACATTCACACACATTCACACGCAGGCAAAGGTAATTTGAATTTGCACTTATTCTAAGCAAATTCAAACCTGTACGTCTTTGGAATGTGGAAGGAAACTGAAGATCCCGGAGAAAATCCACACCCGTCACGGGGAGAACGTACAAACTCCGTACAGACAGCGCCTGTAGTCGGGATTGAACCTGGGTTTCTGGCGCTGCAAGCGCCGTGAGGCAGCAACTCTACAACCGTGCCACCATGCCACCCTCAACTCATCGCATCTAATTTCCTACCTCCTCCCAGTGACAAGAGGACTTTCCCTGGGCAGAGGACCTCTTTCATTCCCTCCCCTTTGTCTAG
This sequence comes from Malacoraja senta, assembly GCA_038087875.1. Lineage (NCBI taxonomy): Eukaryota > Metazoa > Chordata > Chondrichthyes > Rajiformes > Rajidae > Malacoraja > Malacoraja senta. Next base: position 15,262,651 of record CM075983.1, on the reverse strand, counting down.
CTATTCTTGTACGTTGGAGTGCCCACTCTCATCTGTGATCAGCCTATGTCTTCTGGAAAGATCTAAAGATCTGCGGGAATAATTTCCATTACCTCTAAACCAAGTGATTATACCAGCAAAATCACAGGTAACACTGGCCAATTGTTGAAGTCGCATCCAAGGTTAAGATGTGAATTTCCTATGCAATGTATACCTGGTCACACTGACATGATTGTTCACCCATCGTAATTCCAATATCCAGTTTCCAGAGTTGTCTAATTAAACCCCCCTCTTTCTAGGTCCCTTTTAGTAAATGGTTGTTATTAGAAATTCTTCTCAAAATGTATTTTACCATCAGATACCTCAGAGGGCGGTGGAGGCAGGTTCTCTGGATGCTTTCAAGAGAGAGCTAGATAGGGCTCTTAAAAATAGCGGAGTCAGGGGATATGAGGAGAAGGCAGGAACGGGCTACTGATTGGGGATGATCAGCCATGATCACATTGAATGGCGGTGCTGACTCGAGGGGCCGAATGGCCAACACCTGCACCTATTGTCTGTTGTCTATTGAAACTTCCTGGTTCACACTTCTGAAACCCCCAGCTATTCCTTCATCTCTCCTAGGTATTCCTCCTTGATTTGACTTCTTCAAGCCATCATCACTGCAATTCACTTGGGTAAATAGAGAGCTACAGCATGGAAACTATGGTGACTTGTTCACACTATTTCTATGTTATTCAACTTTCTCATTCACTCTCTACACACTATGGGTGATTTTACAGAGGCCAATTAACCTACAAATCTGCACATCTTTTAAATGTGGGAGGAAAACAAAGCATCAAGAGGAAATCCACATGGTTACAGAGAGAACGTGCAAACTCCACACATACAGCACCCGAGGTTCAGATCAAACCGTGTCTCTGGCGCTCTGAGAGCTGCACCACTCTGCCGAATGGTGATGATGACAGGGCTACCCACAGCATTCTCAGGGACTATAAAACATAGTCTATGTCCATCACTGATGTGGTGTGCTGTACATGAGTTATGGACTACAATTGTACTTCAGGGCTTGTGTGTATACCTGAGGAAAGAGTTCCATTTTACGTTTTAATTCCAATAAGCTAGAGTCCCAGTGGGGAGGTTACGCTGGTGAGATGTATGGGTCAGAGGCAGGGCTACAGAATTGTTCCTCCAACTCTCTGACCTGCATCTCCTGCAAATCCCGCTTCCCCTGTGAATGCAGGTTCATAGACTTAATGGCTCCATTCACGAGGAAGACTGATGTAATAGATGTGTACCATCTGAAGCAGCAAAGTAGCATTTTAACACTTATATGGTCAAAGATCTCGAAGTGAATTTCAAAGTGTGTTTCCGAATGTTCTGTCGTTCGGGCATATATCGTATACTAGTTACATGTTCAATCATTGGGAGGGAACGTGTTGCTATGGGTACATAGGAGCCAAAAAACTATCTTCATGTGCAAGCAATTTAAAATGTGATGGTTTGTGTAATTTCACTTTCTTCAATTTATCTGCGCTGCTTTCTTATCTGAAAGAGCTATTGAGTGAAGACTTTTGTGTGATCATTACTTTTGTGCCAGGTTCCTCAGTGGAGCCTTGAGGTAAAAGATAATCTAGTTGCTGTTGAGATAATGGTCACCCAGACTGATAAGGCTGGAGGCTGGTTTACTTATTGCCTCATCTTTTATACTTACAGATGGCGGAGGCAACATATTACTTCCAGCCAACATACTCGGTCATAGCAAATCCTTGTTCAAGTAAACAATTTTTAGTTTAAGAGATGACTGTGAGGGTACTATTTTCGGTACTTCATCATATGTGGATATCTTGGAACATAGTCTCAGAATAAATGGAGGTACCTTTACAAAGGAGTCGAGGAAGAAATTATTTTGTTAGAGGGTGGTGAATCTGTGGAATTTATTGCCAAGTCGATGGATAGAGTCTTTTAAGGCAGAGATTGACAAATGTTCGATTAGTAAGGGTGTCAGGGGCCAAGTCGATGGATAGAGTCTTTTAAGGCAGAGATTGACAAATGTTCGATTAGTAAGGGTGTCAGGGGTTATGGGGAAAAGGCAGGAGGGTGGCGTTGAGAGGGAAAGATAGATCAACCATGATTGAATGGCGGAGTCGACGATGGCTGAATGACCTAATTCTGCTCCCTGAACTTATGTGTGCAAAGCATAATCTTTAGTCAATTAAGAAAAAGGATACTTGAAGATGAAAACCTCAGACCTGGCAGGAAAGGTCACTGGGCAGTAGTCATCTCTGTCCTGCATTCTACTGAGACTTGGATTAACAAAAATTATGCAAGGCCCTGGAAAAATGTCATTAATGCTCTTTGCGTAAAATCTTCCATATTGCCTAGCGATAAGCAAGCCATCATCACTGTATTCTCCATTCTGCCTCAACTACTTCCTCTGGCATCTCATTTCATATATCCACCATTGTTGGTATGAAAAAGATTGCCACTCATGTTCCAATTACATGTTACCCTCTCACTTTAGACCCATGCCATCTAGCTCTTGACTCCCCTACCCTGGGAAAAAATTCTGGGTATTAACCGTATCTATTCCACTCATGATTTTATTTATTTTTAGATCCCATGAAGAAGTTATAGCTGTGGAGGATTCAAATTTGCATTTGAGTGAAATACTCTCATGAAGCTGTAACAACAATCCAGCTTGTAAATTCTGCCTTTAATAAGAACTAAATGAAACGTGGCATCTTCCTCCTTCTGTCACTCTCCAAATGTTTGTAGACACCCTTATTAATGTTGTTCAGATGGGACTTGATCTGGAGCCAGGCCCTTGGACATCAGGTTCCGAAGGATTTTGTCCCCAGTAAGAATACATACCTGGTCAGCATCATGAGAATCCTTTAAGATCCTTCAAGAACACACTACCTCGGCAAGACCACTAATACAATCAAGAACGAGTTGCATCCCGGCCACTCCCTCTTCTCCCCTCTTCCATCGGGCGAAAGGTATAGAAGTGCGAAAATGGATACTTCCAGATTCGGGGATAATTTCTTCCCAGCTATTATCAGGCAACTGAACCATCCTACCAACAACTAGAGAGCAGTCCTGAACTACTATCTACCTCACTGGAGACCCCAGGACTACCTTTGATTGGACTTTACTGGCTTTATTTTGCACTACACGTTATTCCCTTATCATGTATCTGTACACTGTGAATGGCTTGATTGTAATCACGTATTGTCTTTCCGCTGAGTAGTTAGCACGCAACAAAAGCTTTTCACTGTACCTCGGTACACGTGACAATCAATTCAACTCAAACTCAAACTCAACTCAAACTCAGGTCCTACACTATCAACCTGTGATGGTATCCAGCCCTTCTTTGCCAGTTTGCAAATTTTGTTTATTTTTCAATGGAACAGTTCCCTTTTCTTATCATTGTTGAGAAACTTCTGTTAGGAATGCATGGGGACTGTTGTTGCTTGAAGTCCATCCATGATGTCAAAGACAGGCTTTACATAAGACCAACCCAGCAGTGATTATAAAATGGATGCCCAGTATGGCAATGAGATGGTATGGTCTTGTAAAAATCAGTGATCATTCTGAACAAACACTTTTTATTTGCCACGTTTTAGATCACATTTTATTTGCCAGATTTGAAATTGAATTAAAGACGAAAAATTCTGGGATATGCCAACCTCCAGCTGTACAACCTCAAAGAATCAATCACTCGCGAATGAGTTCCAGTAAAGTTTTAGTGTCAGTTGACTGAGTATTTTGAGATGCAAAATGTTCTTGGGAATGAATCAATACCCATCAATAACTGAAGAGTGAGGGCAGATTGATTTGAAATTTTTTTGAAAAGGTGACCATGCGCACAGATGTAAGAAAATGTTTCTTTAACCCAGTGCAGTCACCCTCTTAATAACCGTCTGGCTGTATTATGAAAAAGTAGGTTAAAAACAGTGCAGGGAAATAAAAACGTTTTTTTTTGCAGGCTATATATAGAATGATAGATGGCCAGGCAAGCACAAAGCACAAAAATTGTCGCGAAAATCAGAGTGAGCCCTGCTCTGATAATATGTACATATGGACTTAATTCCCCAGATTATATTTCTGCCTAATGCTATGCACCTGCTGCAGAAAATGTAGCCATATTATTGCTTCGCAAACTCGTAGCACGAAACAACACAAGAACATTGCAAATAGAAGCAGGCTATTTGGTCCTTTGAGCCAGTTTCATAATTCATCAAGATCAAGGCCAAGATCCTATTAAGATGAAGGGGCGGCACAGTGGCACAGCGGCGGAGTTGTTGCCACACAGCGCCAGGAACCTGGGCTTGATCCTGACCACGGGTGCTGTCTGTACGCTCTCCCTGTGACCGCGTGGTTTTCTCCGGGTGCTCTAGTTTCTTCCCACACTCGAAAGACATACATGTTTGTAGGCTAATGGGCCTTGGTAAAATTGTAAATTGTCCCTAGTGTGTAGGATAGTGTTAGTGCACGGGGTGATCGCAGGTCGGCGTGGACTTGGTGGGCCGAATGGCCTGTTTCCGCGCAGTATCTCTAAGTCCAAAGATCAAGGTCACAGCTGATCTTTTACCTCAATACTATTACCCTGCACTAACCTTACACCCATTGATTCACTTAATATCTAGTACAGTAGTTGTAATCCCCCACTGTGTCCTCAAAGAATAAATATTGCCGTGAAAATATTTGCAGAAATGTATACTTTTCAGGTCTATTGATTCAGTTTATAAGACCACTTAAACGCATGTTGTTCCATATAAAAATCATCTTATTCCGATGATTAGATTATAGTTCATTACACACAGATATCTGGTATTCTCTGAGGAAAATGAGGCTACATTTTTGTTTATGCAGTGAGTTGGAGAAGTTCTTGTTAATGTCCAGCAGATTGATTAGTTGGATTAAAAAAATAGATACAACGAATACTTCGTCCTGACGTGATGGACCAAGCATGATATTGGGACATAGAAAACATATTTTAAACTGTAAATCCCACCTGATCCCCTCAGCAAAATTCCAGCTAGTATGTCACACTAGGATCTGTTATTTGATTAGATAAATATTCTAAGATGGATGACAGTAACATAAACCAGCTTTGCACAAATAAGATTACAGTCAGTATTTCTCATTCACTTCTTTTATTTGTGTCCCTCTTCCTCTTGGTTGTGCTCTTCCATTTCATTTCAGAGATTCATTTGAGTCCCTTATTTTCAACTGTGGAAACATGGGCGACTGAATCATTAAGCTATCTTAAATGTTGATAGATCGCCCATGAGCCTCTCTTTTATTTAGTCCATTCCCGTATCTGTTACTCCATATTGGGACCATCTCACCTATACAAATTCCAATCTGTAACAATCCCCGCTAGCTGTTATCGTAAATATAATAATTCAATTATATCATACAATTGAATAATAATTCAAAGGCATTAGATTCCAGCATGTACTTCAGTTTTATGACTTTGCCTCACATAAAACCAAAAGGCAGGAGTGTCAGTGGATTAGTCAGAGCCTAGGAGAGTAAAAACACACTGAAGCTATCTGCCATGACTTTAGTGAAGAAGGGCCCTTCAAGTCTCTTGAAGGAACTGGAGATGCCGGTTTAGAGGAAAAAAGACACAAAAGGGAAGGAGTAACTCAGCGGGTCAGGCAGCATCCCAGGAGAACATGGATAGGTGACGCTTCAGTCAGTAAAAAGGTCCTGACCCAAATCATCGCCTATCCATGTTCTCCAGGGATGTTGCCTGATCCGTTGAGTTACTCCAGCACTTTGAGTCTTTCCTTCCAGACTCTTTTTTAGCTTCCTGTTCTTTGTTTATATAATGTGTATTTTTGGCATATCCGACATTGCTCCACATTTCCACTGCTTTGCTTCATGTTGGCTTGATATCCTTTTATTGACAATTGTAACATAATTATCTTGTATTTCCTAAATCTCACTGTGTACTGCTGAACCTTGAATTCTACTTCGGAGTCACGTGAGTGACTACATGAAGGAGACCCGTCAGGGCGCATGCGCGTCATTACGTCTGACGTATTGGCGCGAACGGCAGCAGGAGGACGGAGCTCCTCCTGCAGGTGAGTACTTACAGCTCCACCAAAGTCGGGGAGACTTTGGAGGAGTTAGAAAAAAGTATAAATTGTTGCTGTATGTTTTTCCCCACACATTACAGGAACAAGTAAAAAATCATCAAGGTGCAGGTCTGCTACCGACAAGGAGAGAGAGAGCTGCGGGAGCGCAGTCTCTGAAAGGCAGCCTGTCACCTCGGGGGAGTCGCAAGCCGGTAGCGGTGCGGCGACAGACTTCGGAAAGTGCCCAGCCGGGTACACAGCCAACGCCAGTCGGGCGGTAGGCATAACCCAAGTCTGTAAGGGCTATAGACTCCGCAGAGTCGGGCCACGAGAGTCCCGTCGGGGACAGGATACCGTTCCCCAGCGGTTATCCAAAAGGAGCAGCGCATACAGGGGCTGCTCCACAGAGACGCTCCAGGAGGAGTTGTGCAGGCGGGAAGCCATAGGGAAGGCTCCGCTGGCAGTGCCTAGGAGAGGTTCTGCTTCACAAAGCCACACTCCAGGAGGAGTTGTGCAGGCGGGAGGCCATAGGGAAGGCTCCGCTGGCAGTGTCTAGGAGAGGCCTGCTTCACAAAGCCACACTCCAGGAGGAGTTGTGAGGGCGGGAGGCTGTCGGGAAGGCTCCGCTGGCAGTGCCTGGTAGAGGCCTGCTTGAAAGCACCCTCTTTGCAAGAGGTGAGTGCAGAAGGGCAGATACGCTCTGACCCTGAGTCTGACGACGACTTCCAAAAGGAGGGCATGCAGCGGCCAGAGCTGACACCGTGTACAGCACGGTTTGCCATGTCGTCGGATGCTGGTGAGCCTCTGGGTGAGGAACTTGCCACCAGCATAAATAACCAAGTCTCACATCAGCTACAGGAGCTGACAATGGATGAGACAGTAAGGAAGCAAGATGGGCATACAAATGAGAACCCAGGAGTAGGTGAAGCTCCAGCATATTTTAAAGTTGCTGACATCTGGCATAATGAGCTTTGCCAGGATGGTGGATGGAGAGGACATGATGAAATTACAACAAAATGTGTGGTGCTATTGTGGAGTGCCCACTTTGATATCAACTGCCTCCGCAAGACTGCGTTTAGACCAACCATCAATCCTAAATATGCTTCACTCTGCCAGCCTGGCACAGGGCAACCGGCAAATCTGTTTGGCGAGGTGAAGGAGCTGGAGGAGAGTATCCCTATAAGCGAGGAGACTGGTCCGGGCAATGGACGAGTCCAAGCTACGATGCAGCGCAGTTGGCGTTCGGCTGTAGCAGCGCCAGGGAAGATGAGATATCCAGCTTGGGCTGGGGAAGAATGCCAGGTGGTAAGGAGGTAAGTGGGTCTGGTTCTCATGTAGACAGATCTAATGTGATACCTCAGATATGTTTATACTGAAGGTTATTGAAGGGTTTGGAATAAAGCTTAATGCAAATTCTGATTTACCCATGCAAACATGTTCCAAAAAAAAATAAAAATAAAAAGGGAGTTTGACCAGTATCACTGAACAATTGGAAGTTCAGGTGCAACTTGCAAGCTTATGTAATAAAGGTGTAATTGCTCAGGCAGTTTACCAAAGCCATCAGTTTGTGTCCAATATCTTTCCAAGACCAAAAAAGGATGGGGGATGCAGAATTATACTGGACCTGAATAGTCTTAAACCTTTTTGTACGGTATAGACATTTTAAGATGGAAACGTTTGAGGAGATCTTAAAGATCCGGATTCAGTGTCTGTTCATTTGCAGGATAGAAGATTTAAAATTCAGCTGGATGGGGAATTATGCCAGTACAATGCACTGCCTAATCGTTTGTCTTCAGCTCCTAGAGAGATTACAAAGTTGTTAAAACCTATTCTAGGCATGATGAGAAGTCAAGGGCATGTGCTCATGGCTTATCGAGATAATATCTTGATTGTAGCACAATCAAAGGAAACAGCTGAAGCATCAGTGGCAGTTGGTAAAAGATATTTTAAAAATTGGGCTTCATAAGCTATCCAGAGAAATCTAAATTTATACCTGTGACACAAATTGACTAGTTGGGTTCACAATAGACAATCAACATGATTGTGTCCTTGCCCAGGCAAAAAAGGGTAGAGCTAATTAAGAGCTGTATCAAGTTAATTGCTGACACACAGCCTTCAATTATCCAGGTGACGAGTCTGCTGGTGAAATTGCTGGCAGCAGTTCAATAGTGGCCACTTTATTATCTACAATTACAAAGGTCAAAGGAACAAGCACTGAGGATACATTGGGGTCATTATAATAGACCTATGCTTCTATCAACAGAGCCTGTTGCTGATGTACAATGGTGGATTCAGCATGTGTCCACTAGTAGTTCCAAAGTGTTATTGGACCAAGCTTCCATGATTTTGCAGACAGATGTCAGAGCACTTGGGTGGGGTGCTACTGATAAAAGATCCAGCGGTGGAGACAGATGAACATTGCTTCTGCATACATGGGGAATTAACCAAGAGTATTTTATGGACTCGAGGCTTATGGCACTAACTAAACTAGTTTGCATGTCCAGTGCCAAATACACAACCCTACAGCAGTTGCTGATATGAATCACATGGGTGGAATCAAATCGTTATCATGTGACAGATTGGCAAATAAAATTGGACCTGGAGTATGGATATTTGGATTGGAGCTATCTTCCAGGGAAACTTAATGTAGTACCAGATGGCAGGTCACGAAAATTCCGTGATAATACAGAGTGGATGTTGAACCAAGATGTGTTCAAGAACACAGTACTTCTATATGGAAGGTCAAAATATGTTTCATGGGCACCAGATCCAGGGGCAGTGGCAATTGATGCTTTTTCACTAAATTGGGATGATATGTTTGTGTACCTTTTTTCCACCATTCTGCCTCATAGGTCGGTGTTTGAGAAAATGAAGCAGGATGCCGCTTCAGGGGTTTTGGTGATACCAAATTGCCTGATTCAACCATGGTTCCCTTTGATGTTACAGATAGCGATCCAATCTCCTTTTGCTGATTCCAAACAGTAGGAATTTGCTGGAGCATCCAGTAACACGTTAAGTTCATCCGTTATGTGATCGTATTGATCTGTTAAATTGCAGGTTTAAGAATGCCTTACATTGGTCGAGGACTTTCTAGGCCAAGGGTGGATATACTCACTGCAGCCTGGAGAAAGAGTACTCAAAAGCAGTATATGACATGTAAAAAAAAAAAAATATGGGAACAATATGGTGTTCAAAAGAATATTCAATATGATACTGTAGTTATTGAAAATGTGTTAGAGTTTTATCTACAGTTTATTATGATGAGGGTCTTAGCTATACTGCTATACATACAGCTAGAAGTGCTTTGTCGGCATATCTTGTAATAGGTACAACGGACACAAAGTATAGGTTCTCACCCTCTCATATCTAGGTTGATGAAAGGAATCTTTAATTCCAAACCACCTAAGCCTAGGTATATGGTAATCTGCGATGTAAGCGTTGTTCTTAACATGCTTCGTCATTGGGTCCCTGTCACGTCTATAACTTCGTTAAAATTAACCATGAAATTGGCTATGCTATTGGCATTGGTGTCAGTACAGAGAGTGCAGACTTTGCAAAAAGTTCAGTTAGATAGAATGAAAGTGACTACAGAGAATGTTCTGTTTTATATTTATGACCTGCTCAAACGAAGCAGGCCAGGTGTGACAGGATTTAAGATTGTGTTCTCAGCATATGCTACAGCTCCAGCTTTATGTGTACCGACACATTTGTTACATTACATTGAAGCCACAAGGGCTTTAAGACAAGAAGAAACAGGATTATTTGCCAGTTACAAGAAGCCAACATAAGAGACTCGCAGTTCAGACTATCTCAAGGTGGTTCAAGCAAGAGTTGGTTCAGGCAGGAACTAACATTTATGTGTTTACATCTCATTCCACTAGCGCAGTAGCAACATCCCCGGCCAGGGCGATGGACGTTCCCATCGACCATATATTAAAAGCCGCAGGTTGGAACAATGAACTTGTGTTTCAGCAATACTACCATCGGCCGATTGCCGATGGAGGGCTGTTTGCCAACGCAATATTGAGTGCTGTTGCTATTGTTTAAAGTCAGTTTTCAATACTGTTTAATTCTGTTTCGTTTGTTGCCCCTACATTAAGAGGGTTTATTGGTTGGTTTTATGACCAAAAATAAAACTGTTTTGTTTTTGCATGATATGCAATGTCATGTTTACAGCATTATTGATGATACTCAGAGTCAATCGATGCAGTGAGAAGCCGGGATTTTGATCTGCGGCATAAAAATCACAGAGCTTTAAAATCTTCACGTAGTCACTCACGTGATTCCGAAGTAAAATAGTAAGATTAAACGAGAACTTACCAGTTTGAAGTTTGATCTTTATTTTATGAGGAGTTACGTTGGTGATTACGTGCCCGCCACGCCCAACCCTCTCTCATAGAAAAAAGGTCATAATGGTAGTTCTCATGTTGATCATCTTAATATGTTACTTCAATTATGGTGTTGTCTGTGATTTCATACCGCTGCTTTGAAGATTGACGCGCATGCGCCCTGACGGGTCTTCTTCACGTAATCATCAACGTAACTCCTCATAAAATAAAGATCAAACTTCAAACTGGTAAGTTCTCGTTTAATCTTACTATTCTCCTTCATGTCTCCTTGCGAGCTGTATGATATCCTTGGTGTGCTGACATTTTATTTTAGCAGCTGTGGAACACACACGTGATCCCAGCATCTTGCCAGGCTCATTATTTTCAATAGTGTTTGTAAGTCGAACTTACCTTCTGTGTCTTTCAACCTTTCAGAAAAAGTGGACAATGAGGCAGAATTCCAGATTGAATCTAACACTTGTAATTGAAATATATTCATTATGTTCTCTTTCTCCAGAAAATTTACTAACACATATTCACCATAGTCTTGTGTAGGAAGATGCTGGATGCACTGAAGATAGACACAAAATGCTGGGGTAATTCAACGGATCGGGCAAAATCTCTGGAGAAAAGGAATAGGTGATGTTTCGAGTCAAGACCCTTCATCAGGCTCACCACCAAACTCCACCAGCTAGGCCTCAGCTCGCCGATATGCGACTGGATCCTGAATTTCCTGACGGAGCGACTGCAGGCAGTGAGACTGGGCCCGCACCTGTCCTCCACTATCACCCTGAGTACCGGCACACCACAGGGCTGTGTACTGAGCCCCATGCTCTACTCCCTCTTCACACACGACTGTGTTCCTGCATTCGACACCAACACCATCGTCAAGTTTGCAGACGACACAACGGTGATCGGGCTGATCACCAACGGTGATGAAACACACTACAGAACAGAGGTGCAGAACCTGGCGGACTGGTGCTCAGATAACAACCTGTCCCTAAACACCTCTAAGACCAAGGAGCTGATCATCAACTTCAGAAGGTCACATAATGGGGAATACGCTCCAATCTTTATCAACGGGGACAGTGTGGCGAGAGTGTCCAGCTTCAGGTTTCTGGGCACACACATTTCGGAGGACCTCACATGGTCCACCAACACCGCTGCGCTGGTCAAGAAGGCACAGCAATGACTGTTCTTCCTGAGAACACCGAAAAAGACTGGTCTGCCCCAACAGCTGCTGACAACCTTCTACCACTGCACCACAGAGAGCATCCTAACATATGGCATCTCTGTGTGGTATCTCAGCTGTACGGAGGTGGAGAGGAGAGCTCTTCAGCGGGTCGTCCACAGAGCACAGAAGGTAATTGGGACACAGCTACCAGCCTTGGAGGGCATCTACAATACACGGTGCCTCAGGAAGGCCATCAGCATTCATAAAGACTCCTCACACCCTTGCAATAGTCTGTTTGAACTTCTACCATCCGGCAGACGTTACAAGGCCTTCTATGCCGGCACCCCCAGACTTAGGAACACCTTCATCCCCAGAGCTATAGCTGCTCTGAACCGGCCCTGCTGAGTGCCCCCCCCCCCCCCCCATGAACTGTCTCCCTCAGATGGTCACGTCGCACATCGACCCGGCACAGACACATTTGCACTTTATACTGTTTTAACTGTTTTTTTTGTTTCTTGTTTCTCCGGGTGTCTAAATTTTTAGCTAATTAAGTTATTACATCGGATGGAAGTTGTACCTCTGTGCAATGACAATAAAGATATATTATTATTATTATTATTATTATTATTATTATTATTATTATTATTATTATTATTATTATTATTATTATTATTATGGTCTAAGTGCATTTGAGAGCAGCTGATGAAGGGTCTCAACCTGAAACGTCACCTATTCCTTTTCTCCAGAGATGCTACCTGATCCGTTGAATTACTTCAGCATTTTTTTGTCTATCTTCACCACAGTCGTGTTCATGCTATATCTCAAACTTCATTTGACCACCTCCTACTCCGATCTAACCTTTCCCATGTCAGTGTCCACAGTGTTCAGTTTTCTCTCTTTCCTGCTATCTGCTAGTTTTTTAAAACAATAATCTTACCCTTCCTCCCTGATTTACCCTTTCCTCTTCAAACTTTGGATTAATTCTTAATTATGGGCTCTTCACCCCAGAAGTCTGTTATATTTGAAACTAAATATCTTTTCTGCAGAGTTTGACGTTGGTACACATTTATGCATTCTTCTGCACAAATGGCAACCTAAAGGGTTTTGTTGCATGTTAGACCATGCTGCTAATCATTTCCAAGTCAATTAGCATCCACTGGGATGCTTGCAAGGCAGATGTTTGCTTGGATAGTCACAAAATGCTGGAGTAAATCAGCAGGTCAGGCAGAATCCCTGGAGAACATGAATGGGTGACCTTTTGGCGCAGAACCTTTCTTCAGAGTGATTGTGGGGGGGCGGGCCCGTGGAGCCAAGCAGGCCCGATCCACCCACGGAATAACCAAAGTTGTGACTATCGGCAGTCCAATTTCCATCCGGGGGTGAATAAAGTTTATCGTATTGTATTGTATCGTCATGGTGAGATCGCGGTAGAGGTGATGGAAATTTCGGAGGACGATGTTTTGGATGCGGAGGCTGGTGGGACGTTTGCTTGGAGCTGGTTGAAATTTGTACTGTGCTTCTGAAATCTGGTTTTATTCAAGCCAATGCCTATAAATTTCAGATGTTGAGTACAATGCATGCATGCATGTGCAAAACATGTTTAGCACATTATTTTGTAAAATTGTACAATAATTGAGTTTAACTTGTGTATCTTTTGTAGATGAAAATCTAAGCATTCTAACTGATTTGAATTTTGCAAATGCAGATCAGGACTGAGGGAATTGTGATCCTTCCGTGTATGAGCACTTCCTTCCCTCAGTTACCGAAGCCATCCACACACTCAGTGGAAAGCTAAACTTCTCTGCACTCCATCGTGACCAACTCTGTCAAATAAGCCATAAATGTAGTTAGAGTGGATACCACTCCTTACAAATTCTCATAAACCTGTATCTGTTCACAAGGCTGTGGAGCAACGTATTGTTTTTTTATCGTTGAAATCATGTAGTTGGTACATGATGATGTACAAACAAGCAAATGAGAAAGTAGAAACAAGGATGAATGATTGTCACCTCTATTGCTTGAGTGGTAACCTAGCTACCCACCTCCCACCCTCCTGATTCCATTACAGAATCCTGATTATTGTCACTTTCCATGACTGCAAACTCCGGTATCTCCATCACTTTGGCGTCCAAGTAATAAACCATCAACTAAAGAGGGAAGAGACAGAGACTTTAAGACTTTTGCCTCCATCACAGTGAGGAGGTGCCTGGTGAACTCACTGTGGTGGATGTTAATTTGTGTTTATTGTGTGTTTTGGTATTTATTATTATATGTATGACTGCAGGCAACGAAATTTCGTTCAGACCGAAAGGTCTGAATGACAAATAAAGGAATCTCTCTAATAAAGGTAACCCCAAAATAACTTCAGTGTTTCTCTTCATGCTTTAAGAATCAGTTTCTGAATGAGATTTGGCTCTATGGGCTTGAACCTCACTCCAATACCTGGCATGTGAGACCACAGTTTTGATATTAACTTTGGGCTTGGCCTGGCTGAGTGGATAAGATATGATTGAGAAACATATTTAGACTGTAAAGCTTTTTATAGCCGAACAATAAGTTCCCAGTGAAGGTGTTACCATCGTGGGTAACCCATCTATTTTCGAAATGCAATTTTAGGTTTTGTTTATTTTAGAGATACAGCCTGGAAACAGGCCCTTCGGCCCATTGAGTCGACCCGTTCACACTAGCTCTATGTTATCTATGTTTTCCCACTTACTCATCTGCTCGCTCCGCACTAGGGACAATTTACAGAGGCCAATCAACCTACAAACCAGCATGTGAGAGGAAACCTACGTGGTCAAAGGGAGAACGTGCAAACTCCTCACAGACAGCATCTGAGGTCAGGATCGAACCCAAGTCGCTGGAGCTGTGGGTCAGCAGCACCACCAGCCGCCCAAGGTGGGTCAGTCAGGTACATTTAAACAACATCACATGATTGTAAATACTGTCGCATACCTCTGCAGTAATTTTGCTTTGGAATGGTGAAGAATATATCACAAGCAATTGCCTACATTTTCTCTGGACGTTCTGGTGGAAGAGATTAAAGCATGTAATAAAGATATTTTTTCAGCCATTGAGCAGATGGATTATTAAGTTTCACATATGCCAGATAAAGAGACATGATACAGAGATCATCTCTTCCAAGAGTATCGCCCCAGCACCTGGAGATAGTGAAAGAAGCATTTCAATGGCCTCATAAGAACAGCAAAGATGACCACAGCACTTCATTTCTCTATCTTTTTCAATACCATTATCCATTCCTCTTTCAAATTTTGCTAATTTCCTCTATTGCATCTATCTGCAGCCAACAAAAGGCTGGTCTTGTCATTTGTCTTATTTCTATTACAAATGCACATTTACTTCCTTCTTGCTATCAAGTCAAACAGGGCAGCACAGTGGCGCAGCGGTAGAGTTGCTGCCTTACAGTGCCAGAGACCCGGGTTCGATCCTGACTACGGGTGCTGCCTGTACGGAGTTTGTATGTTCTCCCTGTGACCTTGTGGGTTTTCTCTGGGTGCTTCAGTTTCCTCCCACATTCCAAAGAGGTGCAGGTTTGTAGGATAATTGGCTTCTGTAAATTGTCCCTATTAACTAATGTACGGGTGATTGCTGGTTGGCGTGGACTCGGTGGGCAGAGGGGCCTGTTTCCACACTGTATATCTAAGACTATCTAAGACTACAGAAGCCACTTGCCAAAGTCACTTCTTACTTCTTACTTTGCTGAATCATTAACATCTTTGAAGGCTCAGTCCTCACTTCATATTCCTTATAAATACTTTCCATTCAATGTGAGAAGATTCAGACGGATTATAAGACCCTAAATGTCATGAAGCACTCCAAATGCTGGCAGTCAAGGGCCCTTTGCTTTGCTGAAGTGCTCTGTAGGGAATTGATCGAGAATTCATAGTAAAATGTTTCTGAGTCTTGTTTCCTTATCATCATCCTCCTCCTATTACATTTGTGGCTTCTTCGATGATGGCAAAGATTCTTCCTTCTCGATGATGACATACTGCAGATGATGACATACTGCAGAAGGCTTGATTTCATGTAACGCATTTCACAATGTCAGTAGATCCCAATAAATTAATTAAAAATTTTAGCCACTGCCAAAACAAAGGAAATGCAATATCCAATTTACATTCAACCAGCTCCCATAAATTTGATACTGTATTGGTCAGATAGAGCTTTTTTAAATTTTTGCAGTTCATTCTTTTATTTGGGGATTGAGAAGGCCAGTGATTTTTCTTCTTGAGAAAATAGTTATGAGCTGTTTCAAACATTCTGGTGAAGGTGCCTCCAGTGTGTGATTGGATAGGAAGTTCCAAGGCTTAGACACGGTGATGATGAAGCATTAGCAACTGGGTATTGTGCCTCTTGGAGGGCAATCTGCAGGCTTTGACCTTCTTAGCGATAGAGGTCATGGGTTTGGACAGTGTGGACGTGGTGGCATTAGTGCATTACTGAACAGCATTCAGTAGATGACAATACTGCAGCCATTGGATGCTATTGTGGAGGAGATTAATGAGTTATGGTGGTTGACAGAGTGCCAATCTAGTGGACTGCTTTACCCTGGGTATTGTCGTGCTTGAATGTTGTTAGACCTGCCCTCATCCAGACAAGTGGGTATAGCATTATACTCCTGAGATGTGTCTTGTAGATCGTGGAACATTTTTGGGGTACCAGGTGGTGAATTGTACATCATTGGATACCCGCAGCTTGTTGCCATGGTATTTGTGTGACTGCTCTTGTTGGATTTCTGCCAAGGTTTTTGATGTGAGGTATTTAGAGAGAGTAATTCCAAACATGTCAAGGATAAGTGAATAGATTCTGTCTTGTTGTAAATGGCATTGCCGGGCATTTTTTGTGCCTCGAACACCCATTTCTGAATGCTGTCAAAGATTTGTAGCATACAGATATGTACTGCTTTATTTTGTGAGAAGATGTAAAGGGAATCGAACTCTCTGAATTCAACAGGAAACATCATCACGCCTGACCTCATGATGGAGGGAAGGTCATCGATGAGGCAGCTGACAATGCTTTGGGCTAGGATACCACCCTAAGGATTTCATGCAGTCATAATCTAATGCTGGGATGATTGACCTTCAACAGGTACAATCAGCTGAGTGATTTCCGTTGCCCATTGACTGTAGTTTGACTTCACTCATTGGCCCATATTTGGACCTAGTCTGTGATGATATCTGTTATAGTGATATCAGTTGAGAGCATCATAGTTCATAACTTCTAGGAGCAGAAAAAGGCCATTCGGCCCGTCAAATCCACTGTGCCATTCAATCATGGCTGATCTATCTTTCCCTTCCAACCCCATTCTCCTGCTTTCTCCTCATTACAAGATGGTATATTTTTTTGCTCAGTTTGCCTCCTCTGGGTCTTTTACATTGGCCTGAGAAAGTATGCAGCATCTCATGTTGAAAGTCTTAGCCGACCCTTACCAATATGGTTGCTTATGGACTTCCAGTTATAAATGTTCCCATGCTGTCTGAGCCTCGTATTTGGACTTAATAGGCTGGTTAATGCCCAGGAACTGTTGCTTCATTGCCACACCTACATGCTATCAACATCTTCAGGAGTTTTCTTACTCCAAACAATTAAATACTCTCAACTTAGAATCTTTGTCATGATGTCATTGACTGAGAGATAATTAATTATTTTAAACTTCTTTTCTCTCTCAGTTATCTCTGCTCCTTGCCGGATGAGAGTGTTTGTTGACAGTGTTACTGGCATTTAGTACAGATCTGTGCTAATATTTAGCAGGGTGGTTTAGAGTTGCTTGGCAACTCGAATATGGTTATCTGGAGAATGTTTGAACAGCCGTATTGATGTTGGATAGCAGAAATGTTAAATACATGTCACAGTTTCACGTAGGGGTCATGTAACGTCTTGCAGATCTGCACTGATTATAACTTAGGCTAGCTCTTTTGTGAGCTAATGTCTGATTCCCATACTTTATTTATAACAACTCCTACAAGGTTTATCCATGGTAATTCCTTCCCAATTTTACCCACATCTCCAACAAATGCACGACTATCAATAAACATTTCATCAATCACGCAGTGATCCTTGATGACTATGGCATGTTATTGTACCCATGGTATATTGTACCCATTGTGCCACTGAGGTTATGCCCTTTATCTGAATGTAACAATACCTCCATGGGGACAACTTACAGCATTGACAAGACTGGGTCAGTCATTGACACAGTCGCATTGATCGCAACTTGTAAGACTTGGTCACAATCAGATTACACAACAGCCTATCCACGTATACCTCCTCAAGCAATCAAAAGGCAGAATGATCACTGAGAAACTTACTTGGCTGTTAATATCTTCTGTGATAGATAACCTGCGTATTAAACCATCTTTCATGGAATAGCAGGTCAATAATGGAAAACATTGACCTATTTCACTCTATCCAAAAATACTCTACGGGTTATTTTATTGGGATGTCTATTAACTTTGTCACATATTTCTTGTTGATTAACATTAAGTACATGTTAATCGACAAGAAATATGTTAGCTGAAATGCAATTGTCCAGGAGTAGTGACAACAGTGCACAACTGAAAACTATCTGCAATGACTGAATGAGAGTTTGACAAGGCAGCTGATTTCTAACTTTGCTTCCACACGGAGGTTGCCACGTCTGAAGCAGAAGTTGAATTGGATGATCCACAAGGACCTAGCAGGGCTTTGTCATCACAAACAAGGGCCTTGAACTCAACCAGAAAGTCACATGCAGAGTGGTTCTCTGGGAGAAGACTATTGACATACTCAGCTGGTGTATTCAAAGTAGTGAAGGGACATTTAGAACCACAAAGAGAAAGTGGAAAGAAAATCATGGTATTTGTTTGGGAAGTTGGGGATGAATGGTGTGCGGGAAGGAATGGAATAATAAAATCTTAAATAAATATATTCTCTGGATCATTTGATAAATGGAGAAAATAATCTTGATAACATAGGCACACGGTTTCCAATGACTTTTTTTTCTGAAGTTAAGAGATCCCATTCCCTATGGATATTGTGCATGTGTTAATCCTTATTCTGTCTCAGCTGCATAATAGTTACCAGCCTCAGATACTTGAATCTCCTGCCCTCACTCTTCACCTGAGGATGCCTATAAAGAGTGTTCAAGGCTTTTGAAGGAGCAACACTACTGGAACAGCAATTAGCACGAGGAAGCATCTTCAAGGGGAGATCAAGCGAGAATGTCAGGTTGCGGGAGATGGGAGGTGGTGGGAAAAATGAATGTAATACCTTTGTTATTTAACCCGCTGGCATACACTCGAAGACAAACACACACATATAATAATAATAATAATAGATTTTATTTATATTGCGCTTTTCAGGACTCAAAGTCGCTTTACAATTGAGAGTCAGGAATAAACAAAACAAAATAGAGCAGTAAGACAGAGGGGGGGGGGGGAACATGGGACTAAGGGTATGCAGAGGTGAAGAGATGGGTCTTGAGGCGGGACTGGAAGATGGTGAGGGACTCAGAATTTCGGACCGGTTGTGGGAGGGAATTCCAGAGCCTGGGAGCTGCCCTGGAGAAGGCTCTGCCTCCAAAAGTGCAGAGGTTTGATTTCGGAGTGGAGAGGAGACCAGCTGATGTGGATCTGAGGGACCGTGAGGGTTGGTAGGGGGAGAGGAGGTCAATGAGATAAGGGGGGGGGCCAGGTTGTTGAGGGCTTTGTAGGTGAGGACCAGGATTTTGTAGGTGATCCGGTGGGAAATGGGAAGCCAGTGAAGTTCTTTGAGAACTGGGGTGATGTGGTGCCAGGATTTGGTGTGGGTAATGAGTCGAGCGGCTGCATTTTGGACCAGTTGGAGTCGTTTGATGCTGCTGGAATTGATTCCGAAAAGAAGAGAGTTACAGTAGTCCAGTCGGGAGGAGATGAAGGCATGGATGAGTCTTTCAGCAGCGGGGGGTGTGAGAGACGATCTGATTTTTGCAATGTTGCGGAGGTGAAAAAATGATGTTTTGACAACATGGCGGATGTGAGGCTCAAGGGAGAGGGTTGAGTCAAGGATCACGCCAAGGTTGCGTGCCTGAGGAGATGGGGAGACAGTGGTGCCGTCGATAGTGAGAGTGGGGTTGTTAATTTTAGTGAGTGTTGATTTGGAGCCAATGAGGAGAAATTCTGTTTTGCTACTGTTTAATTTAAGGAAGTTGAGTTGCATCCAAGATTTGATGGCTGATAGGCAGGAGTTGATATGGGAGAGAGGGGGGTGGTGGGGGGACTTGGTGCTGAGATAGATCTGGGTGTCATCAGCATAGCAGTGGAAGTCCAGGTTGAAGTGACGGAGTATATGACCAAGGGGGAGGATGTAGATGATGAAGAGGAGGGGACCAAGAACGGAGCCTTGGGGAACGCCTTGAGTGACAGTGGCTGTGGCAGAGGTGTGGTTATGGAGAGAGATGAAGTGGGATCGGTTGGAAAGGTAAGAACGGAACCAGCTGAGTGCAGAACCTTCAATGCCAAGGTCCCTAAGTCTGTTGAGCAGGATGTTGTGGTTGACGGTATCGAAGGCTGCACTCAGGTCGAGGAGGATGAGGATATTGAGGGAGCCAGAGTCAGCAGAGGTAAGGAGGTCATTGAGGACTTTGAGGAGAGCAGTTTCTGTGCTATGGAGGGGGCGAAATCCAGATTGGAGGGGTTCGAATAGGTTATACGCGAGGAGGTGGGAATGAAGTTGTGACGCGACGATGCGCTCCAGGGTTTTTGAAAGAAAGGGGAGGTTTGAGATGGGGCGGTAGTTAATGAGAGAGGAGGGATCAAGACCAGGTTTCTTTAAGATTGGCGTGACAGCAGCAGTTTTGAAAGCAGAGGGGACAATTCCTTGGGACAATGAGGAGTTGAAAAGATTAGTGAGGTAGGGGCAGAGAGCAGGGAGGCAGGACTTCAGCAGGGGAGTGGGGAGAGGGTCAAGGGAGCAGGTAGTGGGTTTGGAAGAGCTGATGAGTTTGGAGATTTCAGTAGGGGTGACCAGGTCAAACTGGGAGAGGAAACAGTGAGGGGGAGGGGTATGGAGATCAGCGGAGATGTTGAAAGGAGGGGCCTTGGTAGGTGGTGGAGTAGATGCTGGGGAGTCGGGTACAGGGGATAGGGATTGATAGATGGTGCTAATTTTATCAGCAAAAAAGTGGAGGAATGAGTTGCAGAGATCCGGAGTGGAGGTAGGGAGAGTGATGGCTCGAGGCTTGAGGAGGTTGCAGACTGTGGAGAAGAGGGTTCTGTGGTTTAGGCAGGGGTCGGTGAATATGGAGGAGAGGTATGCAGATTTAGCAGCAATGAGGGCATCTTTGTAGGCAGTGAGGTGGAGTTTGTAAGCTTCATGGTGGACTGTGAGAGGTGATTTCTTTATGAGTCGTTCAAGTCGGCGACCAATCTGTTTCAGCTTACGAAGTGCAGGTGTGCACCAGGGTGAAGATTTATTAAAAGTTACAGTTCTTGTTTTGAGGGGAGCCAGAGTGTTAAGGGAGGTAGACAAGGTGGAATTGAGATGGTTTGTGAGATCATCAGGTGAGATGTGGGTTGAGTCCAGGGGGAGAGTGGTGGAGAGCAGGTCAGAGAGATGGTGAGGATCGATAGATTTTAGATTACGGAAGGTGATTTCTCGGAGGAAGAGGGGGCGAGGTGTCGGAGAAGGGATGGTGAACCGTATGAGCTTATGCACAAAAAAATTCCCACAAAACACACACACACAAACACACACACAAACACACACACACAAACACACACACACAAACACACACAAACACACACAAACACACACAAACACACACAAACACACACAAACACACACATACACGTTTATTAATTAACACTGTACCATAAAATAAATCACATTCTTAAAAAAAAAACTAATTGTCACATACTTCATGGTTACAGGAGGATGAAAGGATTTGCAAGGAAGATTATGATTCATAATTAGTTACACATTCTGCAATTGCAAAGTTAATTACTGTCAAGTCCTGAACCATCTGGGCCCCAGATCTAATGAAGCATTACAAATATTGACCTTAAATATTGCTTCGATTGCTCTCTGAACCATGTCCTTATTAATTGGAAAAGAACGTATCCAAGACAAATTACCCAGGGTTCATCGGGAGCTGGAACACAGGGGATGTGTCACTGATTGAAATTTTACACCAGTTACCAGAGGAGGCAGAACAATCAAACTACATTACATAATTGATTCTAATGATCAGTCTCGCACCACAGAAGAGGAGTCTGGCTAGGTTTCTGTTACATTACGATGAATACAAAAAAAATAAAAGTATTAAAAATAGAAATTCCAAGCAGGATGCCCAATTCTGAATTTAAGGTTAACATTTGCTGATCAACACTCAGATCATAAGATGATAAATGATAGGAGCAGTCAAGCCATTCGGCTCATCAAGTCTACTCCACCATTCAATCATGGCTGATCTGTCTCTCCCTCCTAACACTATTCTCCTGCCTTAACCTCATAACCTCTGACACCCGTACTAATCAATCTCCTGCCCTCATTCAGCTATAAACTATGGACTGTCTTTGGTTGCATTTAGGACTTTACATAGAAACATAGTAACATAGAAAATAGGTGCAGGAGTAGGCCATTCGGCCCTTCGAGCCTGCACCACCATTCAATATGATCATGACTGATCATCCAACTCGGTATCCTGTACCTGCTTTCTCTCCATACCCCCTGATCCCTTTAGCCACAAGGGCCACATCTAACTCCCTCTTAAATATAGCCAATGAACTGGCCTCAACTACATTCTGTGGCAGAGAATTTCAGAGATTCACCACTCTGTGTAAAAAATGTTTTTCTCATCTCAGTCCTAATAGATTTCCCCTTTATCCTTAAACTGTGACCCCTTGTTCTGGACTTCCCCAACATCGGGAACAATCTTCGTGCATCTAGCCTGTCCAACCCCTTAAGAATGTTGTAAGTTTCTATAAGATCTCCCCTCAATCTTCTAAATTCTAGCGAGTACAAGCCAAGTCTATCCAGTCTTTCTTCATATGAAAGTCCTGACATCCCAGGAATCAGTCTGGTGAACCTTCTCTGTACTCCCTCTATGGCAAGAATGTCCTTCCTCAGATTAGGAGACCAAAACTGTACGCAATACTCCAGGTGTGGTCTCACCAAGACCCTGTACAACTGCAGTAGAATCTCCCTGCTCCTATACACAAATCCTTTTGCTATGAATGCTAACATACCATTCGCTTTCTTCACTGCCTGCTGCACCTGCATGCCTACTTTCAATGACTGGTGTATCATGACACCCAGGTCTCGTTGCATCTCCCCTTTTCCTAATCGGCCACCATTCAGGTAATAGTCTACTTTCCTGTTTTTGCCACCAAAGTGGATAACCTCACATTTATCCACATTATACTGCATCTGCTCACTGACCCAGCCTATCCAAGTCATCTTGCAGCCTCCTAGCATCCTCCTCAGAGCTAACACTGCCCCCCAGCTTCGTGTCATCCGCAAACTTGGAGATGTTGCATTCAATTCCCTCGTCCAAATCATTAATATATATTGTAAATAGCTGGGGTCCCAGCACTGAGCCTTGCGGTACCCCACTAGTCACTGCCTGCCATTGTGAAAAGGACCCGTTAACTCCTACTCTTTGCATCCTGTCTGCCAGCCAGTTCTCGATCCACATCAATACTGAACCCCCAATACTGTTTGCTTTAAGTTTGTATACTAATCTCTTATGTGGGACTTTGTCGAAAACCTTCTGAAAGTCCAGATATAACACATCCACTGGTTCTCCCTTATCCACTCTACTAGTTACATCCTCGAAAAATTCTATAAGATTCGTCAGACATGATTTACCTTTCATAAATCCATGCTGACTTTGTCCAATGATTTCACCACTTTCCAAATGTGCTGCTATCCCATCTTTAATAACTGACTCTAGCAATTTCCCCACTACCGATGTTAGACTAACTGGTCTGTAATTCCCCGTTTTCTCTCTCCCTCCCTTTTTAAAAAGTGTGGTTACATTAGCTACCCTCCAATCCTCAGGTACTACTCCAGAATCTAAAGAGTTTTGAAAAATTATCACTAATGCATCCACTATTTCTGGGGCTACTTCCTTAAGTACTCTGGGATGCAGCCTATCTGGCCCTGGGGATTTATCGGCCTTTAATCCATTCAATTTACCTAACACCACTTCCCGGCTAACCTGGATTTCACTCAGTTCCTCCATCTCATTTGACCCCCGGTCCCCTGCTATTTCCGGCAGATTAATTAAGTCTTCCTCAGTGAAGACAGAACCAAAGTAGTTATTCAATTGGTCTGCCATGTCCTTTTTCCCCATGATCAATTCACCTGCTTATGACTGCAAGGGACCTACATTTGTTTTAACCAATCTTTTTCTCTTCACATATCTATAAAAACTTTTGCAGTCAGTTTCTATGTTCCCTGCCAGTTCAGAGACCACTGCTTCACGGTGTTAAAGTCCACAGTCCACAGGTCAGAGCTCCAACACTGGCGATCCTCGGCAAAAGATCCCAGGCTCCGTGATGGTAAGTCCGCGCCGCACCCGCGGCTTGAAGCACCGGGCTGGTCTCCAGGAAAGGCCGCACCACTCCACGTTGTGGGCTGCAGGAGGGGAATGGAGATGCAACATGGAGAAAAATTACATCTCCGTCGAGGTAAGTGACTGAAAAAGGTTCTCCTCGATTCAACACCCCCCCCCCCCCCCCCGCACCCCCAACGTAAAATATACCAAGAGACATTAAAATAAACATTCAAGACATACTTAAAATAATAACAACAGAGAAGGGACATGACAGACTGCTGGTGAGGCGGCCATTACAGGCACCACCCGGTAGTGATATAGACAATGATGTGGAGAGATAAAGAACAATGAATAAAAGATATGCAAAAAAGTAACGGTGATAAAGGAAACAGGCTATTGTAAGTTGTTTGTAGGGTGATAATGGGAAGCTAATGCGATTTGGGTAGGGAAGGGATATAGAGGGAGTTCCGGGGCTTCCGGAAGTGAGAGAAATCAATATTCATACCACTGGGCTATAAGCTGCCCAAGCGAAATATGAGATGCTGTTCCTCCAATTTGCGTCTAGCCTCACTGACAATGGAGGAGACCGAGGACAGAAAGGTCTGTGTAAGAATGGGAAGGAGAATTAAAAGTGTTGAGCAACCGGGAGATCAGCTTGGTTCACACGGGCTGAGCGAAGGTGTTCTGCGAAACGATCGCCTAGTGTGCGTTTGGTCTCGCCGATGTATAAGAGTCCACATCTTGAACAACGGATACAGTCGATGAGGTTGGAGGAGGGTGCAAGTGAACCTCTGCCTAACCTGAAAGGATTGTTGGGGTCCCTGGACAGAGTAGAGGGAGGAGATATAGCGACAGGGGTTGCATCTTTTGCAGTTGCTGGGGAAGGTACCTGGGGAGGGGGTGGTTGAGTGGGAAGGGATGAGTTAACCAGGGAATTGTGGAGGGAACTGTCTCTGCGGAAGGTGGAATGAGGTGGAGATGGAAAAATGTGGCTAGTGGTAGGATCCCATTGGAGGTGGCGGACATTTCAGAGGATTATGTGTTGTATGCGACGGCTGATGGGGTGGAAGATAAGGACTAGGGGGCGACTAGGGGGAGGGGGAGCAAGGGAGGAGCTGCGGGGTACCGAGGAGACATGAGTGAGGGCCTCATCTATGATGGGAGAGGGGAGAGTCTTCTCCACCATTCAATCATGGCTGATCTATCCTTCCCTTTCAACCCAATTCTCCTGCCTTCTTCCCCATAACCCCTGACACCTGTACTAATGAAGAATCTATCAATCTCCAGCTTAAAAAATATCTATTGACATGGCCTCCACAGCCTTCTGTGGCATTGTATTATCTTATATATTATCTCTGTATTGTGTTTACAGGCCAGTTATCAAAAGTTTCAAAGGTTTCAAAGGTTATGCAAGTAAGAATAGTAAGATTAAACGAGAACTTACCTAAGTTTGAAGTTTGATCTTTATTTTATGAGGAGTTACGTTGGTGATTACGTGAAGAACCCCGCCAGTGCGCCTGCGCGTCAATCTTCAAAGCAGCGGTGTGAAATCACAAAAAACAACAAGCGAAGTAATATAGTATCATAATAAAATGAGTAATATAAGAACTTCCATCTGACCTTTATGATAGAGGGTTGGGTCGTGGTGGGCACGTAATCACCAACGTAACTCCTCATAAAATAGAGATCAAACTTCAAACTTAGGTAAGTTCTCGTTTAATCTTACTATTTTACTTCGGAGTCACGTGAGTGACTATGTGAAGATTTTAAAGCTTTGTGATTTCATGCTGTGGATCAATCCCGGCTTCTTACTGCATTGATTGACTCGGAACGAGAATAATCAATCATGCATTCATAATAACATTTGTACCACAAATGCAGTATTTCATTTATTTTAATAATGAAATTAATCAGATCCCCTTTAAACCAGAGGAATTTACACAGAACTTAAAATAGTTTCTGCAAACAATCCCGCATTTACAATAGGCCGATGGTAAAATTGTTGAAACATCAACTCATTGGACCACCCGGCGGCTGCGAGGATATGGTCGACGGGGACGTCTTTCGCCCTGGCCGCCGATGTTGCTGCTGCCCTAGTCGAGTGAGACGTAAAAACATCAATGTTAATACCAGCAGCTGTTAAGACTGGTTTTATCCATCTGGAAATAGTCTGTACTGAAACTCTCTTGTGTGGTTTCTTGTGTGTGATCAACAACCCAGTTTCCTTATCTCTCAAATTCTTTGTGACCTCAATGTATTGTAACAAATATGTCTTAATACAGAGACAAGGATCATTTGGATATGCTGCTAGCACAATTTTAAATCCTGTCACACCTGGCCTACTTTGCTTTAGTAGGTCATAGATATAGAATGTAACCTTGTCTTCAGTTACTTCCATCATGTCTATTTGTAATTTTCCAAGTGTTTGCACTCGTTGTGCTGTCACTAATGCCATAAGTATGACTACTTTCATACTGAGCTTGGCCAAAGATAAAGACACACTTGGTGACCATTCACAAAGTAGTTTCAGCACCACCCTTACATCCCAGATTGTCATGTACCTAGGTTTCGGAGGTTTGGAATTAAAAATTCCTTTCATCAGTCTGGAAACAAGTGGGTGCGACCCAATTGGATTTCTTTCTGAATCCAGAACCAAATATGAGGACAATGCACTTCTGGCTGAATTAATTGCACTATAACTCAAACCTTCATCATAATAAAGTTTTGACAGAAATTCTAAAACATTTGAAATATCTGCAGTACTATATTCAACATTCTTTTGTACACAGAACTCTTCCCATTTCTTAATATAAGAAAGGTACTGTTTTTGAGTGCTCTTCCTCCAGGCTGCCGTAAGCATGTCCACAGTACGCTCAGACAGTCCTCGCCCCAAAAAAGGCCTTCTTAAAACCTGCAAATCAACAAATCCAAACGATCATATAATGGATGTTGTTCCCCTGTTACAGGGTGCAGCAATAGATTACTTCTTTTTGGGACTTTCATCAACTTTTGTGTTGTTAATTCTAATATCAACGGATACCATGGCTGTGTAGGCCAATCTGGTACTACCAATACCCCTGAAGCAGCATCTTGCCCGATTTTAAGCAAACATCGGCTTATGAGGCAGAAAGGTGGAAATATATATGAAAACATACCACCCCAATGTAGCGAGAAAGCATCAATCGCCACTGCTCCTGGATCTGGTTCCCATGACACATATCTCGATAGCTGATGATTCAGTCTAGATGCGAACAAGTCGATGTCTGGCATTCCAAATCTGATTACTATGTCCTTGAATACCTCTCGATTCAACATCCATTCTTTATTATCATGGAACTTTCGTGACCTGGTGTCTGCTATCGTATTCATTCTACCTGGTAGATGGATAGCTGAAATCCAAATGTTCTTTCCAATACACCAAGACCAAATTTGATTAGCCATTTTGTCACATGACACTGACTTGATTCCACCCATATGATTAATATAGGCAACTGCTGTTGTGTTATCAATTTGAACTTGAACATGCTTATTAGTTGTGTTAGAACAGTGAGCTTGGAGTCCATAGAAACATCCTAAAAGCTCCAAATAGTTAATTCCCCATGTCTGCAGTAACAATGACTCTTCCTGATTCCATCTGCCTCCGCAGCTAGATGCTAAGTCAGTTGCACCCCATCCTAGTGCACTGGCATCAGTTTGTAATATCATGGAAGGTTGTTCAATCAGCACTTTGCTGGAACTGCTTGAGACATGTAGAATCCACCACTGCAGCTCAGAAACAGCATTTGTTGTTAGTTGCATGGTTCTATCAAAATGACCAGCATGCATTCTCAGTGCCTGTTCTTTAACTCTCTGTAGCTGTTGATAATGTAATGGTCCGTATTGGACTGCTGGGAATGCTGCTACTAATTTTCCCAGTACTCGAGCCACCTGTCTGATTGAGGGTTTTTGCTCGTTTAACAGATTACTGCAATCTTTAATCAACTCCACCCTTTTTTCCCTGGGCAAAGTAATTTTCATTTGGACTGAATCAATTGTGAACCCCAAATAATCAATTGAGGTACATGGTGTTAACCTTGATTTCTTTGGATGAATTAGAAACCCCAAACTTTCAAAAGTTGATTTCACAACTGCAACAGATGCTTCTGTTGACTGTTTTGTCCTTCCTATAATCAAGACATCATCCAAGTATGCCATTAGTACATGCCCCTGGCTTCTCAGTAAACCCAGAATTGGTTTTTATCAATTTTGTGAATATTCTGGGAGAGGACGTTAACCCATTAGGCAGGGTTTTGAACTGCCATAACTGGTTCATCCATGTAAATTTAAGATACTTCCTAACTTCCGAGTGAACAGACACTGAATAATATGCATCTTTTAAATCTATAGTTGCCATATAACATGCTTCTGAAATAAGTTGTTTGGCAGTCACAAATGTCTCCATTTTAAAATGTCTAAATTGAACAAAAGGATTCAGACTTGTCAAGTCTAGAATAATCCTACATCCTCCATCCTTTTTTGATCGAGGGAATACATTTGACACAAATTGGTGAATTTGGTAGACTGATTCTTCAATAACACCTTTTATATATAGGGTTTCAAGAGCAGCTTGAACCTCCATCACTTATTTTTGTGCAAAGTGGAGAGTTCTGCTAGGAACATGCTGGACAGGCAAATCATAATTTGGATTGAATTCAATTCGAAATCCTTGTATACTATTCAGAATTACCACATCTGCAGTAATCTTCTTCCAATTGTTATAGAAGAGATGTAATCTGCCTACAACTTTTGGAGTTAATCCCGTTAGTATGTTCCCATGAGAACCAGGTCCACCTACCTCTTGAGTCATTTGAGTACTCTGAGATCCCTGGGTTCTCCCGGAAGCAACCCCACTGGTTCTTGCTCCCGCTGCAGGCCGCCAGCTACGTCCCTGCGTTGATGAGCGACTTGGTCCTGGTCCAGGATCCGTATGACGTCTGAAAGGATACCTCCTCTTTACAGACTTTACAACCATTGATGTTTTCATCAATCCTGTTTTCGCTTCATCTTCCAACTCTTTAATACGTCTCCCGAGATCCTCTCCAAAGAGTAAGTTGGGTAATTGTATATTACTTGGTTTGCAGAGTGCTGCGAATTTCGGATTCATAGTAGGCCGTATAGCACCTTTCCTCAGACAATTGATCTCGAAGTGGGTGCTGCATAGCAACCCCAGTGCTTCTTGATGCAACTCCGTCATCTCTTGGCTTTTATCCGCTATTCTGGCAAAAGCAGTTATTCCAGAACCCAGCAGCTTTAATATTCTCTACAATTTTAATTCTTGAGTTCTCATAGTCATACTCAACTGATTCCAGATGATTTGATTCACTGCTGGTGCTTTCAGCAACACACAGTTACTTGGGGTCTCATGCTTTCTTACAGTCTCATCCATCTCCTGCTGTTCCAGCTGATGGGAAACCAAGTAATTTATTAGGGAGGCCAATTCTTCTCCTAATGGCTCTCCTGACCCTGACGGGGCAGCGAATCGTACTGCCAGTGGTGGAATATCTGCCAGCTGCCGTTCTTCACCTTGTACAGCCTCACCGTCAGAGTCGGGGTCTGAACTCTCATGACCCATGGCACGCTCCTCATCCCTGAGGGTGCATTCCATCAGCCCTGTACCAGGAGCTGTTGAGCTGCTTCCAGCACCTTGAATTTCAGTACACTCCTCCCTGAGTGTGCTTTGCTCCAACAGCCTATGTACCAGGCTTTCCATTTGGGCAATACGCTCAAAAGCAGTATCTAGCCCTGGAGCTACTTCCATTGCCTGGGACTCCTCCTCCGTGGGCCGTCTGGATTTAAACTTGGCCTTTCGCCCGACAGGCGCTGACTGTGTTTTCACCAGCCCCAGGTCCACAGTCGCTACGCTCACCGCTGGCGACTGTACCGGGGTTAGAGGCGGTTGGTCTCTAACCGCAGACTCCCGACTTTCTGTCGGCTGAGTCGCTCGCCTCTTCCCCTGCCCGTTTTTTCCATGGCGTCTGTGGAAAAAATCCCCACAGACCCACAGTAAACGGACCTGGATATACTTGTTATGCAATCCCTCGTTACTTTCTATATGCAGAGGAGATTAAATGACCTTTGGGCCCCACTAGGGAACCATGGGACCACCCATGCCATGAACTCCTGCAATGAAAAACCTCTTACTCTAAGGAGAAGAGAACACAATTCTGCCAATGGGAGGCCCCTGGAACACATTATTTACTACTGCTTCCCTTTGGCAAGATGTAAATTTAGGACTGAGATGAGGAACAACTTTTTCAGTCAGAGAGTTGTGAATCTGTGAAATTCTCTGCCACAGAAGGCAGTGGAGGCCAATTGAATGGATGTTTTCAAGGGAGAATACATAGCTTGAATATGATGTATTCAAGAGAGAGTTAGATATAGCTCTTAGGGCTAACGGAATCAAGGGATATGGGGAGAAAGCAGGAACGGGGTACTGATTCTGGATGATCAGCCATGATCATATTGAATGGCGGTGCTGGCACG
>CM075983.1:15193091-15231818 GCA_038087875.1 Malacoraja senta | reverse complement strand
CCCCACTTCTTTCCCTCTCCCCCTCTTATTTGTAAATAGTACAATTATCTTTGCTTCCTGATCTGTGGGAACAATTCAAGAATCTATGAAAGTTTGGGTGGTGATAACCTCTGTATCCATTATTCTGGAACCATCTCCTTTCATACCGTAGCCTGTAGACCATTGGGCCGTGGGGGTATGTTGGCTTTTAGTACTACAAATGTTTAATTTTTTTTAATTAAACATAGAAAACGACACCATGGAAGCTGGCCCTTCATCCACATTGTCTGTGCTGAACATGATGCCAAGATAAGATAATCTCATCTGGTGCACATGATCCATATCCCTCCATTCCTTACATATCTATGTGTCTATCTAAAAGCCTCATAAACACAACTATTGTATCTGCATCCACCACTAACCTGACAGCGCCTTCTGACAACCTCCATCCTCCGTGTAAAAAACTTGCCACGCACATCTCCTTTAACCATTCGCCCTCTCACTATAAACCTACACCTTCTAGTTTTTCACATTTCCACCTTGGAAAAAGGATCTGACTGTCTACCCTATCTGTGCCTCTCATAATCTTATACATTTCCATCAGGTCTCATCTCACCTCCAATGTTGCAGAGAAAACATTGAACTTTGTCCTCTCTTTGTAGCGAAATGGATGTTAATTTCTTTGAACTAATTTACTTGGGATGATACTACTCCACTATTTTCAGTACTTTTTCTGGATATTGCCACGAAAACAAATATAAAATATTTGTTTAGCTTTCTGCCATTTCCTTATCCTCCAACTTCCCCAATGTAAAAAGGCTTACTCCAGCTTTCCTTTCCTATGTCTCCATGGCTAGCCACGGAATCACACCTACACGTATGACATTTATGTTCAATTTAGTTTAGTTTAGAGATACAGCATGGAAACAGGCCCTTCGGCCCAACGAGTCATGTCAACCAACTATCCCCGCATGTTAACACTATCCTACACGCAATAGGGACAGTTTTACATTTATACCAAGCCAATGAACCTGTACATCTTTGGAGTGTGGGAGGAAACCGGAGCTCCCGGTAAAAACGCATGCAGGTACAAACTCCATACAGGGACCCATGAAGGTACAAACTCCATACAGACAGCACTTGTAGTCAGAATCGAACCTGGGTCTCTGGTGCTGTAAGGCAACAACTGTATCACTGCGCCACCGTGCTGCGCATGGTGTGGGTACCATCCACATTCAAATCAGGAAGCAGAAAAAAGTCAGGAAAGCCCTCTGCATCTGAGTTTGCAGCAACATATACCAGCCAAGCAGGTAGTTTAGTTTAGTTTAGTTTATTGTCATCTGTACCAGTCAGCGGAAAGAACAATACATGATTACAATCGAGCCATTTACAGTGTATTTATTGAAATAACGTTTTGCCCAAAGTAAAGCCAGCAAAGTCCGATCAAGGATAGTCTGAGGGTCACCAATGATGAAGATAGTTGTTCAGGACTGCTCTCTGGTTGTGGTAGGATGATTCAATTGCCTGATAACAGCTGGAAAGTAACTGTCTCTGAATCTGGAGGTGTGCATTTCACACTTTATACCTTTTGCCTGATGGGAGAGAGATGAAGAGGGAGTGTGGTCAGGGTGCAACCCGTCTTTGATTATGTAGCTGGCCTTGCTGAGGCAGCGTGAGGTATAAATGGAGTCAACGGAAGGGAAGTTGGATTGTGTGATGGTCTGGGGTTGCGTCCGCAATGCGCTGCAATTCCTTGGGTTCTCGGATGGAACTGTTCCCAAACCAAGCTGTGCTGCATCGTGATAAAATGCTTTCTCCGGTGCATCTGTGGAAGTTGGTGAGAGTTGTAGGGAACATGCCGCACTTTCTAAATCTTCTAAGGCTTATGTATTCTCAGGCTTAAATGTAGCAACTTATCCAGAAATGTTAAATCCCAAAAATGTTTTACCTCACTTAGAAGAGTTGAGAGAAAGACTGGTGTTGAAATGTCACGCCGTGAGTTGGGACATTTTGTTGCAGCAGCTCAGAGGGAGCTTTACACAATCGTTGACCACGATGGACCTGACTTGGATGTCCCTGATGTTGACACTGCACACATACACAATCTTCAGGACTGACATCCTGAGCTTTTAGCAGCACAAAGCTTTGACAAAGTAAAGCACATTTTTGTAAAAGTTCATGAGAAGTGACTGTTCATCTTGTGTTGCAGTTTTATCCTGTTTACATTTCTCACACTCCAAAGTTTATATATACACAGGCTCTGTCTGTTTATTCTGTGGCACGCCTTACTATAGTAACGTAAAAGTATTCGAATTGTGCAGAATCCCACAATGGCGAAATAAAAGGCTACGACTGTTTTCGCAACTCTGGCATTTAGTCGATTATGGAGAAGACAAATCGTCATTATGCAGGAATTAACCAGACCAGCTTTCCTCGTTTGGTTTAGTTTAGTTTGGTTTAGAGATACAGAGCGAAAACAGGCCCTTCGGCCCACCGAGTCCGCGCCGACTAGCGATCCTGTAGGGAGCCATTTAGGCTTAAGTCAGTATATTATAGCCATATCTAATATTTCTAGTTCTTATCCGTATGTACGCTTGTAGGTGGGACTTGATATGTAGAGGGGTGTCTGTACTTCGGGGGAGACGAGCGCAGACTCATAGATTGGGAGTTAGTTTTTACTTCGAGGGATGATGAGTACAACAGTTTTTTACCATGGCAACGACCGCAAGGTCACGACCGTACTGTCTGAAGAAGATACAGTTAATAAGAGGGAAAAGTTATGAATTACTTCTTTGTTTTGTGCTACTTCAATAAAGACTAATTAATCAAGTGACAATGACTGGATGGAGTCATGTTTTTACTGTCTGCTATCTGTGAGTGCGGTGAGTGCGTAAGCTGTGTCTCCACCACATCCCCGAGGACTAATGGCTATCGAAGTTGGACTTTGAGAAGGTTATAGAAAACTGCCAGTGTTAGTGAGAGATCCCCTCTCACTAACACTATCCTACACACTAGGGACAAGTTTTACAGTTATACCCATGCCAATGAACCTGCAATCCTGTACGTCTTTGGGATGTGGGTGGAAACTGGAGCACCCAATGAAGACCCACGAGGTCACTGGGAGAATGTGGAAACTCCATACAGACAGCACCTGTAGTCAGGATCGAACCCGGGTCTCTGGCGCTGTAAGTCAGCAACTCCACCGCTGCGCCATTGTGCCTGCCCTCAAGTTTATCCATTGTCGATGATGCCTGAAAGAATTAGGCGGACTCGTGCATGATACATGCAGTGTATGACTTTAGGACAGTACTGAAGACTGCATACTAAAGGGCTGTCCCACTGTACGAGCTAATTCAAGAGCTCTCCCGAGTTTAAAAAAAAAATCAAACTCATGGTAAGCACGTAGAATGTACGTAGCGGGTACGTCGGAGCTCAGGACGTCTCTTAGCGGCTCGTAAAGCTAACGACAGGTACTCGGGAAACGCGGTAGACTCGTGAAGACTCGTGAAGATTTTTCAACATGTTGAAAAATGTCCACGAGAGCCCCGAGTACCTAGAAGCGGCTATTACCGTAATTCTCCGAGTCGAATTAGGGGAAACTCGGGAGAACTCTTGAATTAGCTCGTACAGTGGGACAGCCCCTTAATGCTGTTCTGATGGTCAAATAAAATATACTTCCAGTTATGTATAAGCCAAAAACCTGCTGCTTCATCAAGAGTGTTCAAGTCTTTTGGCAGGTTCCTATTTGCCCAATGCCTACACTTTATATCCAATTGCCTGCCCAGAGTGACTCAAAGGCCTAATTGGATAGATTCAAAAACAAAGCGAGGGACAGGCATCATCTGTTGAGGGAATGGGCAGGTGCCGTTTCAGGTCGGGACCCTATTCGGACTGATGGAGTAGCAGGGAAATAGGTGGAAATGAGTGGAGGGGGTGGGACAAAATCTGGCAAGAGTTTGGTGGATTCAGGTGAGGGGTGGGAAGGTAATGGGCAGATGGGTGGAGGAAGATACAAAGGCTAGAGGTAAAAAGAAGAATAAAGCTTCTCAGATAAAGGAAGAAGCGGAAATGTGAAATGTAATGCTGGAGGGGGGGGGGGGGGAATAAGGATGGAATGTGTCACGGGGAGGCAAAAGAATGGGGATATAAAGGGAAATATGGTGGTTGGGGGGATGAACATGTGTAGGAGGAAAGAGGAACAGGGTTACTCAGGTGGCACGAGATGGTGGGAGAAATGTGTCACACTGGGGTGGTGAAGGGGTCAGGGGGAAAGAGAGTAAGAAGTAGGGGGAATATTACTTAAAATTGGAGATTTCAATGTTGATGCCTTCTGGTTGCAAGCGACTCAAGTGGTATATGAGGTGCATTTTTCATGGGGCCCACTCCAGCCCCACCATCTCCCACTATTCCAGTCACCCTACTCCTTCCCCTCCTCTGCACGCCTCATCTCCCACCCCTGTTCCACTTTCCCTTTCATTTCCCCTCTTTACCCTCCCCTCCTGCCCCCTTCCACCCTCAAACTTCCCTTCAGCTTTTCACTCCTCCTCTTCTCTTTCCTTCCTTATCTGTCATCCTTTTGTCTCCTTTCCTCCCCTAGCCTTTGTCACTTACTCCACCCATCTGCCAAACAACCCCTCCTCACCTCTCCCCCCTCTCCCCCCTCTCCCCCCTCTCCCCCCTCTCCCCCCTCTCCCCCTCTCCCCCCTCTCCCCCTCTCCCCCCTCTCCCCCCTCTCCACCCTCCCCCTCAGAATTAAAGGACATTCTTTTAGGAAGGAGATGAGGATACATTTCTTTAGTCAGATGGTGGTGAATCTGTGGAATTCTTTGCCACAGAAGGCTGCAGAGGCCAAGTCAGTGGATATTTTTAAGTCCGAGATAGATAGATATTTTGATTGGTACAGATGTCAGAGGTTATGGGGAAAAGGCAGGAGAATGGAGTTAGGAGGGAGAGGTAGATCAGCTATCCCTAATGACCTTATGACCTCACCTATACCCCTACCACTTGCCCCACCTTTCTTCCCCAGATTCTCTCCCCCCACCACCCCCATCAAGTAGAAAGAAAGGCCCAAATCCAAAACGCCATCTGTACTTTCCCTCCAAAAATACTCCCCGATCCATTGAGTTCCTCCAGGTCTTTGTGTTTGTTCAAGATTCCAGCATCTCTAGTTCCTTGTATCCCCATTGAATAGATTGTACCCTCGGCCAGATAGATAATCCCCATAATTTATTCATTACAAGCAAGTTAGAGGAGTGCTATATTGTTTTGTGTTGTATTCAAACATCCAGAATGAGAATATTGTGAATCCACGCCAAGCTGTGCTGATCCATGTCAAAGCTGCTTGGGAAGGTGCAAGGAGGCTTTATCCCCAGGGGGGCACAGAGACAACACTACTTACAGTTCTCTGCAGATCAGCGCACAGCAGTTAGTTAGTCTGAAACTTCAGTTCCAAGCTGAGGCCATAGAGTAGAGTTAGAGCGTACTGTCCAGCTTTGTATGGTGTATATTTATTCCATATCTACCCTCATATTTCTCCCAATCAATTCAAAGTACCTCATATTGAGTGGTCCAACTGTGAAAGAATCAATACTTATGGAGCATGATAATTGGTAAGCAACAAACACAGGCAATAATTTATTTATTTAGACTTTATCTTAAAGATACAGTATAGAAACAGGCGCTTTGGCCCACTAAGTCCGCACCAACCCGTGGATACCCCATACTATCCTACACACTAGGGACAATTTACAATTAACAAAAGCCTATTAGCCTACGAACCTCTAGGTCTTTGGCGTGTGGGAGGAAACCGGAGCACCCAGAGAAAACCCATGCAGGTCACAGGGAGTATGTACAAACTCCGTACAGACAGCACCCGTGGTCAGGATCGAACCCGGGTGTCTGGCGCTGTAAGGCAGTAACTCTACCGCTGCACCACTGTGTTGCCCAGTAATTTCAGTTACTGTAGGCAGATAGATATTTTAAAGGGCATTGATAGAGTCTCACTTTACTGTTACTGATCTCTGCCTTAATGACTTCCAAAGATCACAACTTTTTGAAGAAAGGAAATGCTATCTTATCTAGGTCAAGACTGAAATCTCATTATGATGAGACTATATCCCGACTGGGGAAAATATTCTAACATCTACCTTGAGAATTCCGCACAAAATCCTGCTTGTTTCAGCAAGATCACCTAATATTCTTCAGTGAACATAAGACCAAGCTACATAATCCTTCCTCACTCAGTCCAGGAATCAATCTAGTGAGCATCCTCTGCATTTCTTGTGTATCTGTACGCTCGACTCTAGGGGTGAGCTCACCAAAGCCGTATAAAATTGTGGATAACCTTCTCACGTTGCGTTGCTATTGGAATAAAAGGCAAGCATTTTGGCTGGTTCTTGTAAAAATACACTCAGATCTCTCTTAAATACCAGCATTCATTAGTCTCGCTCCATTAAAACAATAACCTATTTTTCAAAATAAGTGCATAACCTCACATTTTCCAATGTTATGATCCATTTCTGATTGTTTAACCCATTCTTATTCCCTTTGCAGACTCAACACATCCTCCTCATAACTTACCTCTGCGCCTACCTTCGTATAACCAGTAAACCTGAATGCAAGATCTCCTCTTCGAAATTATAAATACATCCTGTAACTGGATGAGGCTCCAGCACTGGGTCTGTGGCACCACACAGACTGACAAACTGAACTCACCCTTTTCCCCATGCTTTGTTTTCTGTCAGTGGAGCAATTCTCTATTCATGTTAATGTTTTGGTTTCAATATCATGGGCCCTCTCCTACCTGTATAACGTCTTACATGGCACCTTTGTTTAAGAATGGACGTAGAGAAAATCCAGGAAAGTATAAGCCGAAGAGCCTCACATCAGTGGTAGTGAAGCTATTGGAGATGATTCTTCAGGATAGAATTTACTCGCAGTTTGAAGAGAATGAGCTAATTAGGGGAAGCCAGCATGGTTTAGTCCATGGGATGTCATGTCTTACGAACTTGATTGATTTTGTGAGATGGAGAAGGTGATTGATGAGGGTAGGTCAATGGTTGCGTCTACATGTATTTTAGTAAGGCATCTGCTGGAATCGCCATGGAAGGCTGGTCCAGCAGATCAAGATGCATGGGATCCACAATGACTCGGCATTTGGATTCAGAACAAGCTTACCCATAGAAGAGAGAGGTTTGTGGTAGATGGGTGTTATTCCAGCGGGAGATATGTGATCAGTGATTTCTGTAGGGATCTGTGCTGAGACCTCTATTGCTTGTGTTATATGTAAACACATTGGAGGCAAATGTAGAAAGATTGGTCTGTTAGTTTGCAGATGACACCAAAATGGGTGGAGTTACAGTCAGTGAGGAATTCTGTCAAAGGATACAGCATGATTTATATCAGTTACAGAATTGGGTGGAGAAAAGGCAGATGGAGCTTAATCCGAGCATGTGTTAGGTGTTGCACTTTGGAAAGTCGAATGTAAAATGATAGTATACAGTCAATAGCAACACCCTTAACAAGTAAGTAAGTAAGTAAGTTTATTGGCCAAGTATTCACATACAAGGAATTTGCCTTGGTGCTCCGCCCACAAGTAACAACATGACATACAGTGACAGTTACAACATTGATGTACTGAAGGATCCTGGGTTGAAGTCCAAAGCTACCTGAAAGTGATAACACGTAGATGGAGTGGCAAAGAGGGCCGATGGTATGCTGCCTTCATTAGTTGAGGCATTGAGAGTCAGGAAGTCCTGTTTATAAAAATTTGGTTAAGCTGCGTTTAGTGTAACACATGCAGTTCTGGTCACCCCTTCACAGGAAAGATATGGTGCCTTTGGAGAGGGTGCAGAAGAAGTTTACCAGAATGCTGGCTGGCTTGCAGGGTAATAGCTATAAGAAGTGGTTGGACAAACTTGTTTGTTTTCTTTTAAGGGTTGGAGGTTGAGGGCAGACCTGAGAGAACTATATACAATTATGACGTGCTTGGGTAGAATAGCAAGACAGTATATTTTTCCCAGGATGGAAATGTCAAAGACTAGAGGGCATAGCTTTAATATCTTAGGGGCAGAGTTGAAAGATGTGCAGGGCAAGCTTTATACTCAGGGAGTGGTGGGTGACTGGAACATGCTACCAGAGGTGGTGGTGGATGGAGATACAATAGTGGCATCATTAGTGAAGCACATGGATAAGCAGGCAATGGAGGGATATGAATCACCTGCCGGCAGAGGAGATCAGTTTAACTTGGCATCATGCTCGGCATGGACATTGTGGGCTGCAGGGCCTTTTCCTGTGCTATATTGTTCTATGTTCAATCTTATCCAATGTCATTTAGAAACCTAAATGCATCACCCAGTTCCCTTTTAATCTATCTTGTTCATATATTCATTTTTAGGCGTGATGTGCCTTAATTACTGCCAAATAACTTGTGAAAACTAAGAAAATAATAGTGGATCACAACAGCTTTCAAAACCTTGCATAGACAGCTTTATGCAGTGTGTTGAAATTTAATCCAGTTTTAAGGACCATGCAATCCAGTTTTAAAGAAATGTAATCGTAAATACTGGGCTTGATCAGAGGTGCAGAAAGTCTGTTTTCTTCATACTAGGTGATTTGTGGGTCTGATGCTCTAATGCACAAGACCCTTCTTCACTCCCAGCCCGAAACGTCACCTATCCATTTTCTGCAGAGATATGGCCTGACCCGCTGTATCAGAAGTTCCTTTTAATTACCACCTACCAACCTTCATGTCTTTGGTGTGCGGGGGAAAGGTGGAGCACCTGGAGGAAGCCCATGCGATCACAGGGAGAAGTTGAAAATTCCACACAGATGGCATATGAGGCAGTCTCTAGCACTAAGAGGCAGTGGCTCTACCAATTGCACCACTGTGCAACCCCTAAAATATTTTTTGGGTGGGGGGGGGGGGTGGAATTTGAATCCTAGACCTCTTGCACCTCAAGGCAAACAGGAGTTAGATATAGTTCTTAGGGCTAACGGAATCAATGGATATGGGGAGAAAGCAGGAATGGGGTACTGATTCGGAATGATTAGCCATGATCATACTGAATGGCAGTGCTGGCTCAAAGGGCTGAATGGCCTACTCCTGCACCTATTTTCTATGTTTCTATGTTTCTAAGTCCCCAAGCAAGAATCATGGCCCCATGACCAAAAGTGAGCAAATATATATATTTTTTAAAGATTGACTAGATATTGGCTGAAACCTGTAGCGGTGGTGATTTGGTCATGGGGTAGACCAAATCACCGCCGCTACAGGTTTCAGCCAATATCTAGTCAATCTTTAAAAAAAAAAATTCTTTGCTCACTTTTCTTTCCTTAACCAACCTATTTTTCAGTGACTTGAATTCTGATTACGAGCTTGTGTATTGCTTAGTTACAAAACTTCAGGCTGATTCACCGAAGAAGCATATGGCTTCCGTCCCTTTTCACACAGTTTCTGATGTAATACGAGGTTGTTGCTGCACGTAATGTGAACACAGGATTTAACAGGATAATGTAAACTATCTAATGCAGGTTGGGTTTGGCGATAGTTTAGAGCAAATGTAAAATTCATCCCTTCTCAATTTTCCCACATGTTCAATTAGAAATGAAGTGCCGCTTGAACAAGACTGGATTGTTAAGTTGGCAGCACAAAGAAAATGGAATCAACAGTAGTGGCAAAAAGGTAAGGATGAGTGGGATCCATTGGGAAGATGTGTAGAAAAGCATGGTCTGTCTTGGGAAAGAAATGTTGCTAAGGAATAGGACATGGAAGAGTAAATGACGGGGATCAATTCTGATATTGGGAGATGCCAAGGTTAGCGAGCGAGATGGAAAATCACCACACATGGAGATGTAACAGGATGGTACAACACAAGGAAGATGCCACTGTGATTGGAGGAGTACGGGGTGACTGATTCATGCTGAAGTTTGCAGAGATGTTGAGGAAGATGATCAGGAATAATTATCCATGGGCATAGTCTCCAATAATATTTTTATGACAACCATTGAGACTATTTCAAAATCGTGATTGTCTTGGAGAAAGGCAGACACGAGGAACTGCAGATGTGGCTTACAAAATAATACACAGAATGCTCGAGTAACTCAGCGGGTCTGGCGGCATCTCACCACACCCTGAAGTCCGCAGAATCCTGGAGGGCATTGACAAGCGAAAGGCAGCCGGACCGGATAACATACCGGGGCGTCTGCTTAGGGGATGTGCCGACCAGCTGGCCCGGGTTCTGACAGACATTTTTAACACCTCCCTGAACCAGGCCATTGTTCCATCATGTTTCAAGACAGCCACCATCATACCAGTTCCCAAAAAGTCTACAATAACCTGCCTGAATGATTACCGCCCCGTAGCACTCACACCAATAATAATGAAGTCTTTGAGAGGCTTATTAAGCAGCACATGGTCTCTAAACTACCCCCCAGTTTTGACCCGTTCCAGTTTGCTTATCGCCCGAACCGCTTCACAGAGGATGCTATCTCCTCTGCAGTCCACCTGAGCCTACAACACCTGGAGGAGAAGAACACCAACGTGCGGATGCTGTTTGTTGACTTCAGCTCAGCATTCAATATGATAACCCCCCAGCATCTGGTGAGCAAACTGGCACCCCTAGGATTCAATACCACACTATGCAACTGGATCCTGGATTTCCTTTCTGAAAGACCCCAGTCTGTGCGGGTGGGGAAGAACACCTCCTCGGTCATCACACTGAGCACCGGCTCCCCTCAGGGCTGTGTCCTGAGTCCGCTGCTCTTCACATTGATGACACATGACTGTGTCGCCAAGTCCACTACTAACCATATCATCAAATACGCGGATGACACAACAGTAGTGGGCCTCATCCGCAACAACGACGACCAGGCATACAGAGAGGAGGTGGAGCAGCTGGTGAGCTGGTGCAGCAGGAACAACCTTCTCCTAAATGTGGACAAAACCAAGGAGATTGTCGTCGACTTCAGAAAGAAAAATCAGCCCAGTCACCCTCCGCTGTGCATCAACAACTTAGCAGTGGAGCAGGTGAAAAGCATCAAGTTCCTGGGTGTGCATATAACGGATACCTTAACTTGGACTACAAACATCACATCTCTGGTAAAACGGGCACAGCAGCGTTTGTACTTCCTCCGCAGGATGAGAAGATCACACCTCCACCCTCCCATCCTCACCACATTCTACAGAAGCACCATTGAATCAGCCATGACCAGCTGCAGCTCTATGTGGTGCAGCGGCTGTACAGCTGCGGACTGGAAGTGCCTTCAGAGAGTGGTGAGGACAGCGGAAAAAATCATTGGGACTTCTCTACCCTCCATCATGGACATTGGTTACAAACGCTGTCTGTCAAGAGCTAAGGGCATTACCAGAGCCCCCACACACCCACAATATGGACTGTTTACACTGCTGAACTCTGGGAGGAGGTACCGCAGCATGAAGGGCCGGACAACCAGGTTCTGCAACAGTTTCATCCCCCAGGCCATAAGATTATTGAACTCACAATCAAACCGATGCAAAAAACTGTCTTATACATTGCCACTTTTAAAAACTTTCCTTTTTTAACGATGCACATGAAGCACTTTTTATGGACACACTAAGCATTTTTACTGATCGCCTGATATAAATGGTATATTCTGCTGCTACTTGGAAGAGTCAATGCAATGAAATTTTGTTCAATGTGCACTGTGTCTATGTGTATATTTGAATGACAATTAAAGTTATATTCATTCATTCATAGGTGACATTTCAATTCAGAACCTCTCTTCTTGTGGTTTTCTTATTTGTGATTATAAAAAGAATGTAAGCAGAAGGAAAAACTAAATTGCATTTGGGTTGAATTGCCAAAAACAGCGGTAAAATTTGGTTCATGATATGAAGTTGTGGTCCGTCATTTTGCCTTGAAGAGGTTCACACACGTTAAAGCCAAATTTGCAAATGTGAAGCTGTTGCTGTGTAAGTAAACTTGACAGCCATTCTTCACCATCAATATTCTGATGGTGAAACAGCCTGAAAATGAACTGATTGTCTAATGCTTTTTGATATATTGTTGGCCTGCGTTCATATACAGTATTCTTGCCCCTCCGTATTGTGCAACTTTAAAGTGTGCCAAAATGGAAAGATGAAACCTCAGCTTAACATCTCACTTGGAGGGAAGAATGATTGACCAAGGAAGATGGACAATGGGCTGCCCGCAGTGCTGGGAAGAGTTGGCTCTGTCAGCATGCGAGAGAAGTAACAGTAACGAAAAAAATGGCTATCTGATGAGAATTGAACAAGTCAGCAGAAAATTATAGAAAATTAATGCACGGCCAAGGACTGCTTGTTAACTTTAGCATTAGAGGTGAAAGGTCAAAACTGAGTGCACGCACATATGTTTTCAATTCAAAACACCTGTAAAAACATTATTTTCTGCTTTATGTAAATTTCTGTAGCAAAAGACTAAGATTGTCAGAAATATTCAGCTCTAATGAATATTATTTTGTTTCCTGGGGTTGGCTGATTTTTTTGTTTAGTTTAGTTTAGTTTAGAGATACAGCGCGGAAACAGGCCCTTCGGCCCATCGAGTCTGCACCAACCAGCGATCGCTGCAGATTAACACTATCCTACACACTAGGGACAATTGACATTAATACCAAGCCAATTAACCTACAAACCTGTACATCTTTGGAGCGTGGGAGGAAACCAGAAATCTCGTAGAAAACCCATGCGGTCACAGGGAGAACGTGCAAACTCCGTACAGACAGCAGCCGTAGTCAGGATCGAACCTGGGTCTCTGGCGTTGTAAGGCAGTAACCCAACCACTACATCACTGTGCTCAATTGCTTTCTGAAACTGGAATTGTAAATGGACTATATGTGTAGGAAGGAACTGCAGATGCTGGTTTAAACTGAAGATAGACACAAAAAGCTGGAGTAACTCAGCGGGCCAGGCAGCATCTCTAGAGAGAAGGAATGGGTGATGTTTCGGGTCGAGACCCTTCTTCAGTATACATGTCCTTCCCTGTACCTGTGTTACGCTGCAAATGCTATGATTAGTTTACTTTAGTTTAGTTTAATTTATAGTTTCAGAATAGGCAGAATCGTACGCTGAAACACTGAAATTGTACATCAAAACCAATCTCCAGACGATACTTTGATGAATAGAGTAAAATGGGTTTTACTCCATGTCACAGTGGCACAGTGGTAGAGTTGCTGCCTTACAGCGCTTGCAGCGTCAGATACCCGGGTTCGATCCCGAATACGGGTGCTGTCTGTACGGAGTTTGTACGTTTTCCCCGTGACCGCGTGGATTTTCTCCGAGATCTTCAGTTTCCTCCCACACTCCAAAAACGTACAGGTTTGTAGGTTAATTGGCTTGATATAAATGTTAATTGTCCCTAATGTGTGTAGGATAGTATTAATGTGCAGGGATGCCTGGTCGGTGCGGACTCGGTGGGCCGAAGGGACTGTTTCAGCACTGTATCTCTAAACAAAACTAACCTACAACTAACACATGTTAAACCAGTGAGTCTTAATGCAACTCTGGAAACTTTATTCCATCATCAACCTATGATTTACTCTGTAACTGCCTCTTGGTTTGCTAAGGGGGGAAAGTGCTTTATTTCCAACGTTTCACGGGAAAAACAGAGGCCCAAAAGTGTTCTAACAGTTGTAAGTAAAGGTGTCATTTTAATGATGAAGGAGAACAGGATATGAATGTATTGAGGTGAGGGCAGTCTCTGGTATGGAATAGAGAGGAAAATCAGAAAGTTATGCTCAGGCTTCAGTTGCAGGAGAAAGCATCTGCATTCTTCAGTTGACTGTGTTCTGTAACGATTTACAGACTATGCTGACAAATAAATTCCTTATGAGACTCCGACCATGAAC
The DNA here is from genome assembly GCA_038087875.1 of Malacoraja senta. NCBI lineage: Eukaryota > Metazoa > Chordata > Chondrichthyes > Rajiformes > Rajidae > Malacoraja > Malacoraja senta. Next base: position 15,217,976 of record CM075983.1, on the reverse strand, counting down.
TTTGATTTCAAGGTGATTTCTTTCATCTTTGCAATGGAGCAAGACAATTGAACAAGACAATGGCGTCAACAGTATGTGTTTACAAACAAATACAAAGCGTGTTTGTACAGTAGCCTGGTCAGTAAAACAATGATACCATATGTGTAGCTGACCAACTTTAATCTTTGACCAGGTCTCTTTTAAGATGAAGTACTAGTTGAGAAGGATAATGCAAGACTCAACCAGGATTCCATTGCCAGCTGATGTCAATGATTTCTGGTGATGAGAGTGGATATTAATGTCAACCTTATCCTCTTTCCAATTAACCAGTGAGAAATTGATCAGAAGCTGCCCATCAATCACTGTATTTTCAAAATTATCCATTGGAAATGATAACATGATCAATGAAACCAAGTGGATAGTAGCAAACTGATTCAACCTGCCTGGTTATAACTTCAAACAACACATTTCGCCTTGAGAAATTATTGAACTGAATAGGTGGTGTGGCCATTTCATCCGGTGGCATGAGTTGGCAATAGGTGTGTGGGGTGGTTTAAATATTTCCATTATTAAGCACTGATGATCATGAAATGATGCATGGTAGCTCCATAACTTAGCGATTTATTTTATAACTTCTTAAGTTCATAAGTTATAGGGGCATAAGTAGGCCATTCGGCCCATTGAGTCTACTCCACCATTCAATCATGGCTGATCTATCTTTCCCTCTCAATGCTAGTGAAAGGCTTGGATAGAGAGGATGTGGAGAGGGTGTTTCCACAAGTGGGGGAGTCTGGGACCAGAGGTCCACATGACTTGCAGCAGCTGCAGTTCCTCTCTTTAAGAAGTGCAGCATGGCTTTATGTAATGCAGGCCAGTCTTTTATGTAGTGGAAGCGTCTCAGTTTGAGCCTCTTACTGCACTCATTAACACTGGATGCTTACTTAAAATCAAGTGAACAGCATGAAGTCATCATAAAGACTCAGCTTAATCCTAACCCTGCAGATCAATCATATAGCACAAGCTTCATTCCTATTTCCAAGGCCTATTGAATATGGTCCTCAATATGTTCCACTCTGTCCATACAATTATTACTAAAGTTACTAAAGGAATTGGCAGTGCAGCTGGGAGAGCTACTGCCTCACAGCAAGAGAAACCCAAGTTCGATCCTGATCTCAGGTGCTATCTATGCGGAGTGTTCACGTTCTCCGTGCAACTACGTGGGTTTCCTTCCGTTTCCTCCCACATAGCAGGTAACTGAACCATCCTATCAGGAACTGACTCACCAAAGAGAGAGCAGTCCTGACCTCCCATCTATCCCAATGGAGACCTTCAAACTATATTTACTGGACTTTATCTTGCACTAAGTTATACCTTTTACCCTGTAACTCTACACAGTGGACAGTTTGATTGCAATCATGTATAGTCTTTTCGCTGACTGGCTAACATGCAACAAAAGCTTTTCACTCTAGCTCGGTACACATGACGATAATAGACTAAATTAAACCAACACTAAACTGAACATGCAGGTTTGTCAGTTGATAGGCTACTGTAAATTGCCTCTTGTGTGTAGGGAGTGAATGTGAAAGTGAGATAACATGGAACTAGTGTGCATGGGTTGGTTTGGACTCGATGGGCCGAAGGGCCTGTTTTCCAGCTGGATCTTTCAATCAATGAATTCAACAATGCCATTTGAAGGAAAGCACCAGTTTGATCTATAATTGTGCCAGACCCTATAACACTGTTATTGCTGGGGTCTGGAATGCACAGCAGTAGACTGGTTCTACTTTGGTGGAAAGCAGTTGGAGTAACGACATTACAAGCCTCTGGAGCACCGGTTCAGTCAGTTTTCCTCGCACTGACTGGTAGGGCTCGGCTGAACCTGCAGAGAAAGTAAATTATGTTTTTTATGTGCGATTATCTTTGAATGACAGCTGTAATATCTGGAAAAACACATCCGCACATGTTCATTTGGTCAGCCTTACTGAGGTCTGAAGCCCCATGTGGTGTATACAATGCAAAAAAAACTCTTGATAAGAGAAGCACCTGATAATGTCAAGTACATGGTTTGGATTTAAATGCACATTCTGTTTGATGGATATTTAAGAGACATGGAAAAGCACTCAAAGCTTCTATTTTTTTTTTAACAGATTATCGCTCCACTAGCTCATCATCCTCTCCATATTGGAAGTGGTAAAGCCCCTGAATAAACAACACATTCAGAGTACAACATGTCAATGTAACAGCAAACTGTGCCAGACATCAGTGGAAGAATGGATGTTATTCCCGCACCGTTAGTGAGTTCCGTCAGTATTTATTTGGTGAGAAGCTGCTGAAAAAAGAGCCGGAGAGCATGTGTGTGAAAGATATATATATATATATATAGAGAGAGAGAGAGACGGTGTGAGAGAAGGGAGAGGAAAAGAGACAGTGAAAGAAAGAGCAAGCAAAAATGAAAGAGAGAGGCTGAGAGAGAAAATTATGGACAAACACATTGGTTTAAGAGATCACAACAGAATGCCATCTCATTGGGATAAATTCTGAATGGAGATAGTTTGGGTTCAATCAGGAATGGAAGAAATATACTTACAGATAGAAACGTATGCTTTATTTTAATTCAAGCAGTAAATCACACAGCAATCTCTTCCCAAAAAGATAACGATTAGATAATCTGGTAATGTTATTTGATGGACAAATATTGGCCAGGATATGATGGATATTCTTTCCAGATTTACTAGGATGCTGCCAGGACTCAAGGGCCTGAGCCATAGGGAGAGTTTGGGAAGGCTAGGACTTTATTCTTCACAGCACAGGAGGATGACAAGGTGATCTTTTCGAGGTGTATTTTTGAGTGGCCCTTGTGGCTAAAGGGATCAGGGGGTATGGAGAGAAAGCAGGTACAGGATACTGAGTTGGATGATCAGCCATGATCATATTGAATGGCGGTGCAGGCTCGAAGGGCCGAATGGCCTACTCCTGCACCTATTTTCTATGTTCTATGTTTCTATGTTTAAACTCATGAGGGGAATAGATAAGGTGAATACTCTCTTTGCCAATGGTAGGGGAATCAAGAATTAGAGGACATACTGCAGGTTTAGGTAGCTTATTAGGAACCGGATGGACAACGTTTTGCACTCAGAGGGTGGCGGGTATATGTACAAGCAGCTAGAGGAGATAGTAGAGACAGGTGCTATAACAACATTGAATAAGTACATGGATAGGAAAGGTTTAGAATGATATGGGCCAAACACAGGCAAATGGGATTAGTTTAGATGGGCCATCTTGGTTGGCATAGACGAGATGGGCTGAAGGGCCTGTTTCTGTGCTGTATGATTTTATGACTATAACTTCTCAGGCCTACTTCAAAGTAGTCCCAAGGAATCTTTTATTTCCCCTTGAAAAAAAAAACCCTTGGTTAATCATTTTGTACAAAAGACGACACCTCCAGCAGTAAAGGGATTCTTCACCGCACACTGGCGTATTGGCTGAGTCTCTTGTAATTAATTACCAAAAGAGCAGAATTTAGAGTCACAATTCTTTGATCCAGAAATTAGAATGTTATCGATTAAGCCGCAGGGGATGAGCTGGAGGAGCAGTTAAGAATGACCATTGAGCTCTCTGGAGAAGGTAGGAAAAAGACAGGCCAACAACGAAGAGAAGGGGGATAGAGGACAGCAGGGCTGTGATTGGGAAATGAGTTGTGGAAGAAAAATGGAGTGGAAAAGTGATGAGAGAATTTCGAGTCATGATAGAATGGCAGACTTGATGGGCTGAATGGCCTAATTCTGCTCCTATAACTAATTCTGCTCCTATAACGTATGAACGTATGTTCCCGATGTTGGGGAAGTCCAGAACAAGGGGTCACAGTTTAAGGATAAAGGGGAAATCTTTTAGGACTGAGATGAGAAAAACATTTTTTACACAGAGAGTGGTGAATCTCTGGAATTCTCTGCCACAGAAGGTAGTTGAGGCCAGTTCATTGGCTATATTTAAGAGGGAGTTAGATGTGGCCCTTGTGGCTAAAGGGATCAGGGGGTATGGAGAAAAAGCAGGTACAGGATACTGAGTTGGATGATCAGCCATGATCATATTGAATGGCGGTGCAGGCTCGAAGGGCCGAATGGCCTACTCCTGCACCTATTTTCTATGTTTCTATGTTTCTATGAACATGGATTCAGAGGCCATTTATTATGACATTTTGATTCTTTATTATCTCACAAAGAAAAATGTACAAAAGAGGATTGTACAAAATATCAACGAAAAATGATGACATATTCTAAAATTTCAAATTGCGTTCTGCACTTCTGTAACAAACCATGAAAAGAAGGAGTGAATAATATCTCTTTAATGATTTTTGTGTAGGATACTCTTACGCAAGCTCAGCGATCCATTATCTGAACTGAGTAATCCAATAAAATGTATAAAAGCTTCAGGACTGCAGGTATCATATACTGTATTTATAAATACTAACCAATGTATAAGTGAAAGAATAAACATCCTGTTAGTTAGTAAGTGCTACCTGTCAATGAAATGGGGTCATCATTCACTTACAGCAAGACGGGTCTTTTTTTAGTTACTGTTGGGAAGTGTAGATGCTTTATTCCTTTTGTAAAACAATTCATTGAAAAAGTTTGCTGTGTTTCGCATGGAAATTCTCGAAATCTCATTCCAGGCTTACAGAGTCAGTTGTTGCAAATCATTTCGTGAAGTTCCTTCTGCGCACTAACAGATTTTAAATTCCCATTTCCTTCAAATGGCTCACTAAGAAAACAGAGACATCATACTTCCGAGTCCAAATTGTGAACACATAGCGATGCTTGCATTTATTCGCTGCCTTTAATGTAGTAAATCATCCCAGATGTTTTGCTGGGGTGTAATCAAACAAAATTTAGCACTGAGTCATAAGGATAAGAGGGAAGACTTTTAAGACCGAGATGAGGAAATCATTTTTTACACAGAGAGTGGTGAAGGTAGTTGAGGCCTGTTCATTGGCTATATTTAAGAGGGAGTTAGATGTGGCCCTTGTGGCTAAAGGGATCAGGGGGTATGGAGAGAAGGCAGGGATGGGATACTGAGTTGGATGATCAGCCATGATCATATCAAATGGCGGTGCAGGCTCGAAGGGCCGAATGGCCTACTCCTGCACCTATTTGCTATGTTTCTATGTTTCTATACCGCAAGGTATTAAGGCAGTTGACCGAATGCATGGTCAAAGGGATTGGGTTGAGGGAATGGCTTAATAGAGGGGAGAGGGTTGAGCAGCCTTTGAAGAATGGGCCTTGGAAGTTAAAGTAGGGCCCAATGAGGAAAATCAGAGAAGTAACAAATTCCAGAATTAGAAAAATGCAATGATCTCAAAAGGTTGTAGAGATAAGGGGGGAGATAATAGTGGTTAGAAAACATGGATGTGGATTTTTAAAAGGCGAGCTCATCTTACCCAGGGGCTGGAGTGAATGGGTAAACAAGATGATGTGAATCATGATTTAAGTAGCAGGTTTGAATGAGCTCAAGTGGAAAGTGGCAGGTTGGCTGGAGGAACATTGGAATGATTGATGACAGCGGAAACAATGACATTGATGAAGGTTTCAGTAGCAGATGAACTAAGGATGAGGCAGAGATTGAAGTTAAAACTCATGACAGCGGAGGAGAAATTAGGTCAGCATCTCATCTCAATGTCAAATAAGAGCCTGGAGCTCTGAATGGTTTAGTTCACCCGGAGACTGTGGTTTAGCAAAAGGGTGGATTTTTGTTTGTGGCCAGCATTTAAGTAAAGAAAAAGGCTTCTGTTTTTCCCAGCACTTAACTGGAGGAAATCTCTGCACAACCAATGCTCAAAGTCATCCCAGGGTCTGAGGAACAATAAGTAATGGGCAGATCATTGGGATTTCGCAAAGGTAACCATTCCATGGGTGAGGGTGTGGAGAGGAGGGAAGGGGTAGGACACGAAGAGTCTCGATCCAAAACATTACCTATTCCTTTACTCCAGGGATGCTGCCTGACCCACTGAGTTACTCCAGCTTTTTGTGTCTGTCTTAAGCCAATCTCAGGATCTGATTAGGAATGGAGTTGAGTGAAGACAGTCCTATCCAAGCTGAGGGGGGATGATGGTGAAGGTCGATGGTGTACTTAGAATCATAGAGTTATAGAGTGATATAGTGTGGAAACAGGCCATTTGGCCCAACTTGCCCACACCCGCCAACATGTCCCAGCTACACTAGTCCCACCTGCCCATGTTTGGCCTGTATCCCTCCAAACATGTCCTATCCATGCACCTGTCTAACTGTTATTTTAATGTTGGGATAGTCCATGCTTCAACTACCTCCTCCTAGGCAGCTTGTTCCATAGATTGAGTGACGATCTCGAATAGCAATGATTTACAGTCAAGGGATGTCATTGTGAGAAAATGTGATGTCCCAAATCAGCATCTATTTACCAAGGAGAGAACGACACAGAGAATTTACAATTTAAATCTGTCGAGCCATTACAATTAAGCAGGGGGGGGGGGGGGGGAAGAAAGAATTATGGGTATAATATCAATACATTTGTGTAAATTAACAGATGGAAATCACGGTGGAGGCAAGCCAAAACGTTTGATCTGCAATCTCTTCAGCTTTGTAGTGAGAACTCAAATGTGTAATATTACATCTAGTAAAACACAAATCAATCTTCATGTGTAGGAAGGAATTGCAGATGCTGGTTTAAACCGAAGATAGACACAAAGTGCTGGAGTAACTCAAAGGGACAGGCAGCATCTCTGGAGAGAAGGAATGGGTGGCGTTTCGGACAGAGACCCTCCTTCAGACTGAAGAAAGGTCTCGACTCGAAATGACACCCATTCCTTCTCTCCAGAGATGCTGCCTGTCCCGCTGAGTTACTTCAGCATTTTCTGTCTGCATTTCAAACCTCACTGTGGTAATCTCATGAGCCAAATAGTTAGGACCCGACATTATATTGAGTACACTGGCATTTTTGCACTCAGTGGAGCTAAACCAACACATTTTGGGGTTGGATCCCAAGATCTTCGCAATGGGCATGAAATGTAGAATATTTTCTGCGCTGGTGGGGTGGTCTTGGTTAGTTAATCACATGGTTACAGCCCAACGGGGGGGGGGGGGGGGGGCGGAGGGTACTTAGAAATGAATCTGAGTTTAAATCGCATATTCTGATTCACTGAAACATATGGCGGAGGTAAAAGAAAGCAGCTCTTGGCAAAAAATAAACTGAGAATGTTCAGAAATCTATTTGTTCCTGCTGATAGCAATACTATGTCACATGCTGTTCAGCATTTCAGAACAATACAAGTGCATGTATTGGCACTGTTTAATAGTAATTGTATCCTGTTACTTTTGGCAAGATTGAGTTCACAAACATCTGTGCTGAAGAATGGCAGGGAGCTTGCAACAAATTAAAAAAATAAACTTTTGCAGTCCGGCTAATGTGTGGGATAAAGGGAGCAAATAGAAAAATATTACAATTTAATGTCCTGACTTCAATGGCTGTGTCGGAGATACTGTATAAGATGATGTGATAGGAGCAGAATTAGACCATTCAGCCCATCACGTCTACTCCGCCATTCACTCATGGCTGATCTATCTCTCCCTCCTAACCCCATTCTCCTGCCATCTCCCCATAACCCCTGACATCCGTAGTAATCAAGAATCTATCTATCTCTGCCTTAAATATATCAACTAACTTGGCCTCCATAACCTTATGTGGCAAAGAATACCACAGATTCACTACCCTCTGACTAAAGAAATTCCTTCTCATCTCCTTCCTAAAAGAACGTCCTGAAGTATCTGTTCTTGGGTATCATTTATTGTGTGCCTCTAATAATGTGGTAGTATCAAAGTTGGCTGGGCATTTCTGTGACGCACAAGGCTGACCAGAGGTTGAATCCAGCTCATATTATTGCTAACGCCAGTGTGAACATAGAAAGAGCCTTTGATCCTGATGATTATTGCATCCTAAAGTGGAAGGCAAGTTAAACAGGGAAGTAATATAGAGTGAACAATTGCCAGTGGTTAAGTGAGACACAGCTCCAATGGTCTTTGTGGTGCCTCTCAAGTGGAAGGTGGTTTCAGTGGCAATAGCTCATTCCATCACCACGTCATCCTTGCCATTAGCTTTCAATCCTAAATTGCTGCGGCATTGTGAAATAATAGAGTAAATCCAGCAAATGTGTAGGAAGCCTGACCCATTCCACATTTTCCTTGACCTTCGTCCCCTTTGATCTCTCGTTTTCACACCTTACCCTTCCATATCTCTATGTCTCCCTCTCCCCTGACTCTCAGTCTGAAGAAGGGTCTCGACCCGAAACATCACCCACTCATTCTCTCCAGTCCCGCTGAATTCCTCCAGCATTTTGTGTCTAAATGTGTAGGAAGGAACTTCAGATGCTAGTTTACATTGAAGATCGACACAAAATGCTGGAGTAACTCTGCAGGTCAGGCAGCATCTCTGGGGAAAAGGAAGAGGTGATGTTTTGGGTCTGAAGAAGTGTTTCTACCTGAAACGTCACCTATTCATTTTGTTCAGAGGTGCTGCCTGACCCGCTGAGTTACTCCAGCATTTTGTGTCTAAATCCAGCAAATTGTTGATGGCCTTTGGTTGTAGAACAGTCTGAAGGGCGCAAATTACATTTTAATAGGCCATGATGAATCTACTGGTGGATCAGAACAAGTGATTCAATGAACGGTCGACCACCTGAACTGATTTCACCTACTCTGGAAGTTGCTGTCCACTTAAAATAGAGTACAACAGAAACATGCTACATTTTATGGTAAACTGCCTTGGTGCTTTCAGGTCTGAAAGCACCCTATCAGTCTGAAGAAGGTTTTCGGCCCGAAACGTTGCCTATTTCCTTCGCTCCATAGATGCTGCTGCACCCGCTGAGTTTCTCCAGCATTTTTGTGTACCTTCGATTTTCCAGCATCTGCAGTTCCTTCTTTAACACTTGGTGCTTTCAGGTCTGCTTTTGTTTGTGTCTATCAGCTCGGATTTTCAACCAGGAACAAAAATGAATGGCATTTACCATTCATTGCATTCTACCAAACCATAGTGAGTAGAAATCCATGTCAGGAGAGATCTAGCCTTACGTGAACAGGTCAAACAATAGGCGATTTCCTCAAACCTAATCGAGGCAGAAACTTAGAATATAATGTAAAATCACATGCAGAAAGTGAAATAAGGAGAAGGAAAGAAAATAGAATTGAGGAGAAATAAAAGAGGCAGAAATGTAAAAGTAAAAAAAAGTTTTGAACAATCATGAATAAGAATTAAATTCTGAAGGAAGGAATCCAGACAAATACAAGGATAAATTGTTAGTGCCAGAAAGGTTGTTGGCAATATCACATTGTGATACTCATCAATCTTGTACTTTGTACATTTGAATGCGCTATCTATCAGTGCATTGCCAGTGTCATGATGCTTGTGGAGAGCTTATAAGCTGAGATGAACATCAAGAAGGGTTGCAGCCCAAATCATCGTCTGTCCATTTCCTTCCACAGATGCTGCCTGACCCACTGCGTTCCCCGCAATTTTTTGTTGTTGTTGCTTGATTCTAACATCTACATCCAACATCTTGTGGCTCTACTGAGCACCAGTTTCCTGCTTTCCACATTACTGTGTATGTGTGATGCTGGAAGTGGTTACTTGTTGTTTTCTGTAATACTGGACAGCTCTGATGTCTCCACAATTATTTAAAAATAAATCTAGGGACTGAAAAAGGTTCCCGGCCTGAAACGGCACATATCCATGTTCTCCAAAGATGCTGCCTGACCCACTGAGTTATTGGAGCATAGATAAGCATAAAGTGCTGAAGTAACTCGGGGGTCAGGCAGCATCTCTGGAGAAAAGGGATGGGTGATGTTTCGGGTTGGGACCCTTCTTCAGACTGAAAGTAGGGGATGGGTGGTGAAGAGCTGGAGGTGAGAAAAGACCAGGACCAATCAAGGCTGGCCACAAATGGCCTCAGGCAGGGTGGTGCCTGTTGGCTAGGACTTGGCTAGAAAACTTTGGGTCTTTATTGCAAACCAGCATCCGCAGTTCCTTGTGTCTCTATCTAGTTTGTTCATTTTTACTTGTACTGGGTTATCTTTCCAGTAGAGGGAGCCAGGATGTGAACATAATGCTATCATTCATTATAAGAGGGATTTGCACCAGTGCACCAACCCTATTGTCTTCACATTACAGCTTCTAAGTGTTTCTCACACCAGTGCGCTAGGTTCAGGCATCTTTTTCTGGTGATCTAACTGTTAATCATCCTGTCTGCAAATAAAATACTCCCTGGCATGTTTTCCAATGTTTCCTCAATGTATACTGCCTGGTTAAAATAAAGTGAATTATTTACAATTTTATTCATGTTCAAATGCACTCTCACTCACACTCACTCACTCACACTCACTCACACACTCTCACACACACACACACTCTCACTCACACACTCTCACACACACACACTCTCACACACACACACACTCTCACTCACACACTCACACTCTCACACTCACACTCACTCACACACACTCACTCACACACACTCACTCACACTCACACACTCTCACTCACACACTCTCACTCACACTCACTCACTCACACACTCTCACTCACACTCACTCACTCACACTCACTCACTCACACACTCTCACTCACACACTCTCACTCACACACTCACACACTCTCACTCACACACTCTCACTCACACGCACACTCTCACTCACACACTCTCACTCACACACTCTCACTCACACGCACACTCTCACTCACACACTCTCACTCACACACTCTCACTCACACACTCTCACACACACACACTCTCACACACTCACACACTCTCACTCACACACTCTCACTCACACACTCTCACTCACACGCACACTCTCACACACACACTCTCACTCACACACTCTCACTCACACGCACACTCTCACTCATACACTCTCACACACTCACACACTCTCACTCACACACTCTCACTCACATACTCACACTCACTCACACACTCTCACACACACACTCTCGCTCACACACTCTCACTCACACACCCTCGCACACACTCTCACACACACTCTCACACACACACACTCCCAATCACACACTCTCTCACACACGCACTTGCTCACACACTCACACACACTCACACTCACACACTCCCAATCACACACACTCTCACACACACACACTCACAAACGAGTGGGGAAAGTAATGTTTTTGTCATTAGTGCTGGGCATTTGAGGAGGTATTCATTTCTATCTGTTCAAATACAGTAAATGCAAAGGAACCAAATGTGTGGCACAAACAAATCAATGATGAAGAATCTCATTGCTGTCAATTGAATCAATCTGCCTCTTGGTTTCCCCTGCTGAGAAGGATGTATGGTGACTTAAGTATAAAATGCAGGACACTAACAGAGTTGAAAAGTGCAGAAAATGAAATCAGGGAAATGAAGAGAATAGGTCAACGATACAACTACTTGGAGAATATTGAAAGAGACTGGGAAAGCTTTGAACCTTGTGAAAAGCTTTTAGTTTTTGTGAAAGAATGATGTGACAAGAACTGTGCTATGAATCCAGACTTTCTCATAGTGAGGGTGTTGAAAGAAGGAATTTGGAAGTCAGCTGAAATAAAAGAGTAAATTCATAGGGGCTTTGTATTATCGTATGAATTCTTTTCTGAAAAAAGAATGAGAGATGTGAGCTTGCAATGAGAAGTAAAGATGGTGCTGGAAGTGATTTGGAAAGAGCTGGTTGAATCGACCAAAACAACTTTATAAACCCTCCCAAGTGTTGGTCAAAGTCTCAATCCAGTCAGTCCAAGAAAGGCTGTCTGATGTAGGTTTTATTGGTTTTGAGTCAAACTCCTGGGTTGATGACCTCTGTAAAGGGAAATACCTGACTGGATTTTGTAATAGTAGGGTTGTGTTATTTATTACTGAGCCATATATTGGTGAGGTAGGCTCTTTGGCCCATCTTATCCTTGCTAATTCGTGCTGGAACAATCTTATATTAATCTCATTGCTCTGCATGGAGTATAAATAAACATCCATTTTTCTTTATACAATGCCCCATCCACTTTGTAAGTACAACATTCGATGCAGCAGTAATCTGCCATGGAAAGACAATTCTCCTAACCTCTCATACGTTCATAAGTCATAGGAGCAGAAATAGGCCATTTGGCCCATCAAGTCTACTCTGCCGTTCAATCATGGTCGATCTATGTTTCCCTTTCAATCCCATTCTTCTGCCTTCTCCCCATAACCCTTGACACCCGTATTAATCAAAGGTCAATGTCTCAATCTCTAACATTTTTCTGCATGTGGCCATGTTAGTTGCTGACCCTTAGATACTGAGCTTGCAACCAGAAGAAGGAAGCAAGCATTTGATTGTCTGACACCCTATTTTATGGGTCACTGAAATGCAAAGTTTGTAATGGGATATCTTTTCTTGGAAGTGTGTGAAGAATGAGGAAAACATTCCATGAAGGCAATACTCCGGCCTCTCAAATTTAATTTTGGATTGATTCTAATATGTAAACACAGATTATGTCACATCTTTGCATGATATAAGGGAGCTTAAGGTGGAGATAAAAGGGAGGCTGATAATAACACGAAGATGATTGCATATTGTTCATAACTGATGTAAATCGCATTAGCTGACCATTGGGTGTGAATGTCCAAAGCTGAGGAAAGTATCCATCTCCATGACAAGCAGAGCCACTCGGTTCTGAGGTTTGATGAATACGAATATAATCTTTAAATAGGAGGTGTCAGGCCTTGGTAGAAATATTAATACAATCCAGCAACAAATCCTTCAACTCCTAATTTGTTCTTTCATCCTAATTAAGGAGTATTATTCAAAATCTTCAATGTGAAATCAAAATGAACCTTCTTTAACCTATAAATATAATATTCCTTTGCAGAACTGTGGCTTGTTGCTTGGCAACAAAATATCATGTTCCCTGGTGGCTGAGATTAAAATGGAATAGATAAGTGTGACAGCCCAGAGACTTGGTATTGTCTGAAAGCCACATTGAAGCATAAATGCTGTACATTCATTCCTGGTCTCTGTGTTGTTTCTACTCAGGGTATAGCAAGGGTTGGCAAAGCAGTCTGTGCTCAAACATCTCCCTGTGTTCTTCTATATGTTTTTTCCACTCAGTCAATGCACCCATTCCTTGGTTTTGCTTCAAAATATATTTACTCATGATCAAGTTTGAAAAAAAAAAATCTCTCCCTGCAAGGATTTCTTGATATCTTTTTTTTTTTTAATCCTCCTCGCAGCTCAAAAACACTTCACGTTTACTTCATCGCAAATTTTGAAACTGCGTTCTCTGCATACAAATTCGAGACATTCATTTTCACTAAGAACAAATGTGGATCCCTTGCTGGGTCTGGGTTACACCACTTCCAACAGTTCACCAATCCTAGCAACAACCATTCACCTGGATATATTGGGGAGAATTATTTTTTTTTGTGCCATCTGCTGCCTACTGATCTGCTCACGGTTTCTGGATCTGGGATAGCTCTTCCTGGAGAAGCACAACACTTCTGAGACACTCCGGGGGAAAAAAACTCGCTACAACAGACTGCCTGTAGTGCACAGTTTTGTTTTATCTTTCCTGTAAAATATGAAGAGTGTACGCCGATTTCCCTTGATGACAGTGTACAAGCAATTGCATTACATCTGAAATGGGACGTATGAATGTATTAGGGAATCTTTGCAACATATGCCATCATAGTTTCTATTCCAATGATGTTCGTGTACTATCTGACTGCCACATAATTGTGGACATTGTTTAATAGGAGTGCCAAGAAGAAATAGGGATATTGAAATGTACAGAAGAACAGCCAGACCCAGACATGCAGTGAAACAAAATCTGTGAAGATAGAAGAGCAGGTAGATAAAATTAAATGGTACACGTTTTCTATATTAGGTACTGCAGACAATGCAAGAATGGGAGGTTAAATATATGTATAAAACATTGGTCAGACCACAGCTAGAATACTGAATTCAGCTCTGGTCACCACATTGCAGGAATGATATGACAACACAAGAGAGAGTGCGTAGGAGATTTATGTTGATGTTGTCAGGGATAGAGAAGTTTAATTACGGGGAAAGATTGGCTGAGCTTGGGTTGTTTTCTTTAGAACAGAGGAAGTTGAGAGGAGATTTAATCGAGGTGTTTTGAGAGGCCTAGACAGGGTGAATAGGAAAGACCGATTTCTCTTTCCAAGGGGGTCAACATCCAGGGGATATAGTTTTAAGGTAATTGGTAGAAGGATTAGAGAACTGGGAGAAAAGTTTTCACTTTAAGAGTGGTGGGAGGTCTGGAACTGACTGCCTGAAAGATAGCAAACACCGAAAACCCAGATAAAAAGCATTTGTACGAGCATTTGAACAGCTACAACCGACAAGCCTACAGACTTCGAGCCGGGGAGAAAGATGAATTCAAACGGATTATTTTTGGCCAGCATGGTAATGAAGGACCAAAGGGCCTCAGATGCTGCAGTATGGAAAAAATGTTATCAAATTCCTGGTATCCAGGAAGCCATGAGTAGAAAAACTGAGTAAAGATGTTAAGAATTAGTTGGAGTTCTTTAAGTTTCCTCACATCTGACAATGTGAGTTGCTGGTACATGTCTATCCAGATGAAGAATGCCTTGGAAAACATCCAAAGGACTGACTGGACCACCTGAATTAATAGCTTGGACTCATAAGTGGGATAGACAGGGGGGAAACAAATAAATAAGAGTGCATAAAGTCATATAAGCAAAAAACTGCAGATACTGGAAATTTAAAATTAAGAAAAAACAGAACCAGCTGTTTGCACAGCAGGTGAGATGACATTTGTAGAAGGTTCTGATGAAGTCCCACAACAGAAGTATTAACCTGTCTCTCCGAAAATACTGGCTTATCTGCTCCGTGCCAGCGCAAAGTCTTTGAGCACAATTCAGAAATTTCTAAGAATAGAAACATAGAAACATAGAAACACTGAAAATAGGTGCAGGAGGAGGCCATTCGCCCTTCAAGCCAGCACCGCCATTCATTGTGATCATGGCTGATCGTCCCCAATCATTAACCCGTGCCTGCCTTCTCCCCATATCCCTTGATTCCACTAGCCCCTAGAGCTCTAATAGAAACATAGAATAGAAACATAGAATATCCCAAGGTTTCCAGAAATGATAAAAGATTTGCAAATAGAGAAAAAACTTCTGAAATTGTTTTACAAGAAATGACTATGGATGTTAACTCCACCGATAAATCCTTTAACGGCAGCCAGAAGCTTGAGGCCTGAGCAACTATGTGTAGCTTCCACATCCACCCACAATTAAATCTTGGGCTTAATGAAAGCATTTGTGCAAAAGGGCCATGCTTGTGCACAATGTCTGAAATCCTACCTCTCAGAGGATTAGCGGGAAGTAATTGTCAACTTCACTGGGGTGGAAAACTGATGGTAGCTGTTAAAATGACAGTCATGAAAAGTTGAGGGGAATCAATTACAAAGTTATTGATTACAACAAACTAAAACAAATAAAAACAGACTCTCATCATCCCTTTTGTTCATGTGAGGAAACTGCAAATATCTCAGTGCAACCTTCAACCAAACAAGTGATCTGGTTAGACAAAAAGGAGCATTAGGAGACACATAAATATTATAACCAGTCTGATGTCATTGAATCAAGAGAGCGGAAACAAGGAGAATGCAAAGATTCCTCCAACCTTGGGGTGGTTAGACAAGATTTTTCTAGCAATGATATCCATGTCAATATTTGCACCGAGAAATGGTCAGGCATGGTCAGGCGACACAGTAACGCAGCGGTAAAGTTGCTGCCTTACCACGCTTACAATGCCAGAGACCCGGGTTCGATCCTGGCTATAGGTGCTGTCTGTACGAAGTTTGTACGTTCTCCCCGTGACATGCGTGGGTTTTCTCAGAGAACTTTGGTTTACTACCACACTTTGAAGACGTACAGGTTTGTAGGTTAATTGGCCTGATATAAATGTTTTAAAAATGTCCCAAGTCCGTGTGTAGGATAGTGTTAATATGCAGGGATCGCTGGTCAGTGCAGACTCGGTGGACGAATGGCTGGCTTCCGCACTGTAAAACTAAACTAAACCAAGTTGTACTAGAAAATTGAGTGTTGGTAATCCTCTCATCAACTTTCAGGATTTGTACCATTTCTAAATCTTATGGACCCCATGGAGACTCATGGTTAACAGAATTCCATGTCTGTGCATTAGCCCTTCAGTTGCAAGCAAACATGTGATGAATTTCTGGAAAAATATTTTTTTTGCAACTGTTTAATCCGCTGGAGGGTCCTTCAAAGTCTGGTCCAAACCTCATCTAACATCTACACACATTACCGGCAGGCATCACTGCGCAGTGATCAGAGTCTATCTTTGAAGAACATTACCAGTTTTCTAATCAATGTAATGACTTTTCACACTGTTGCTATATCATGTTTCAACAATGAGAACTTTGTAAAAGTGAAATAAATAATTTTCACTGCATGTTCTTTTGGTTCTATTTGAAAAAGGCTGAAAATGCTTAAGAAGTAAAAAGTTGTGATGTAAAATAACATCTTCTGTCCAAGGATCCCTCACCATCATGACTGTGGCATACACTTGGTGAATCAATTGGTCTTTTCCTGACTGTCATCTTTATATTTTTATATGTACATATGGTGTGCTAAGACAGGCAATAAATGGTGACCTTAACCCCCAAAAAACTTGAGAATTAAGGGACAGAAGTTTAGGGGGAACATTAGGGGGAACTTCTTTACTCAGAGAGTGGTAGCTGTGTGGAATGAGCTTCCAGTGGAAGTGGTGGAGGCAGGTTCGATGTTATCCTTTAAAAATAGATTGGATGGGTATATGGACGGGAAAGGAATGGAGGGTTATGGTCTGAGTGCAGGTAGATGGGACTAGGGGGAAGTATTTATTTTTATTTTTAATTTAAAAAAATGTTCGGCACGGACTTGAAAGGCCGAGATGGCCTGTTTCCGTGCTGTTATGGTTATATGGTTATATGTTATGGTTATATGGTGTGTGATGTTATGATATTGGATAGTTCTGAATACCTAACCATTTGGGATCAGCTCCATCCAAGACAGCAAGAACTTGCAGAGAACTTGTGGACGTAGCCCAGCCCATTACACAGAATACCATCCCTTCTATTGACTCCATCTACACTTCACGCTGCCTCGGCAAGGCCGCCAGCATTATGATGGAGCTGTCTCAGCCTGGCCACTCCCTTTTCTCCCCTCTCCCATCAGGCAAGGTGTACAGTAGCTTGAAAACCCATACCTCCAGATTCAGGGATAATTTCTTCCCAGCCGTTGTCGGGTAAACGAACAGTCCTCTGATCTGCTGGCATGCAGTCCTGACCTCCCATCTACCTCCCTGGATACCTCTGACCTATCCTTAGTAGGACTTTATCAGACCCTATCTTGCACGAAAGGTGGTGCCCTTTATCCTTCATCTGTGCACTGAGGAAGGCTTGATTGTATTTATGTATAATCTTTTGTTTGACTGAATAGCATGCAAACAAAAGCTTTTCACTGTACTTCGATACACATGACAATAGTAAACTGAGCTAAACTAAAACAATTGAATGATAAGCATTATTTAATAATGGGATATAACATCTTAATAGCTATGTGACAGTTTACAGCCATTTATTTTATCATCCTCGCCTAAGAGGGGTAAAGAATGAGTACTTGGGTGGCACGGTGGCGTAGCGGTAGAGCTACTGCCTTACAGCACCAGAGACCCGGGTTTGATCCTGACTACGGGTGCTGTCTGTATACAATTTGTACGTTCTCCCCGTGACCTGCGTGGGTTTTCTCCAAGATCTTCGGTTTCCTCCCACACTCCAAAGTCCTACAGGTTTGTAGGTTAATTGGCTTGGTATCAATGTAAAATTGTCCCTCGTGTGTGTAGGGTAGTGTTAATGTGCGGGGATTGCTGGTCAGTGCAGATTTGGTGAGCCGAAGGGCTGTTTCCGTGCTGTGCCTCTAACTTAAACTAAACGAAACAACTATTGGAAAAGGTGTGGTTTGTCGTAAACAGGAAAGACTCAGATTTGCCTCTGACCCTTCCTGTAGTCTGCCAAAGTTTGCATGAGAAGAATAGCCACTTGAATGTGCTGCTGGAGAGCTGCCCATTGTTCAATGAACTATACCCCAATAAGAGGCAGGAGAAGGATGAAAACTGGAAACAAAATAACCGCAGAGAGATCTCACCAGCAGTATTTCTACCAAAACATAAAATGTATGTAAAAGAGTAAAATGCCTTACTGATTATTCTACCCAATATTTTATCAGCATTTTGAAATTGAGCACAGCTTGCGGTGAAAAATTAAGTGATCATTTCCAGAGAAAATAATGGAAAATTCTGAATATTTATGAATTACAATCTCTCCAGATCCACATGTAATGATATGAGTCCTTCCTGCACATGTGATGTGTTTGGAGCTGATAAGAGGCAAATCTATCTCGCCCACACGAATGAAATTCACTCAAGTGTTAGATTGAAGTACGGAGAAAAAGTAAACTTTTAATTTCACTCAGTTCCTACTTCTCTTAGTCGCCTAACTTAAAAACATTATCTCCACCTCACAGAAGCATGAAAGGAAGCCAATGAGGTGACACACGCATTGCCTCAATGGGTAAGTGTTATTGCTTGGTCAGTGAGGATTGACTCCAAGTCCTAGCTTAAATCTATTTCTCCACTGACTTAGCTAATCACTGCCATGCCACCAGTACGACAATATAACTAGATTTATGAAGTAAACAAACTTTTCACGGTTTATTCCATATTCCACATTATTTCTTCCATCTTTTCCATTTATCACCTATTTGGGGCGGCACAGTGGCACAGCGGTGGAGTTGTTGCCTTACAGCACCGAAGACCCAGGTTTGATCCTGACTACGGGTGCTGGCTGTACGGAGTTTGTACGTTCTCCACATGGGTGACCGCATGGGTTTCCTCCTGGTGCTCTGGTTTCCTCCCACACTCCAAAGATGTACAGGTTTATAGGTTAATTAGCTTCAGTAAAATTGTAAATTGTCCCGAGTGTGTAGGATAGTGTTGATATACAGGGTGATCGCTGGTTGGCATGAACTCAGTGGGCTAAAGAGCTTGTTTCCGAGTTGAATCTCTAAAGTCTAAAGTCTAAGGTCTACTCCAACTAATATACCTCGATCCTGGATAAGAAAGGATTTGGACTCAAATGTCAGATTCCACACTGCTGCTCATTCATGGAGTGAAACATACTGGAAAATATATAGGACTGGATGAATCTCTCATTGCACCAATCCAATCCAATCAGTCTGAAGAAGGGTCTCGACCCAAAACGGCACCCATTCTTTCTCTCCAGAGATGCTGCCTCACCCGTTGAGTTACTCCAGCATTTTGTGTCTAAATCCAATCTTATTGCTCCAAGCAAAATTTATTAAACATCTCATGGGAAATTCTGGAAAGGGCAAAAGTTGTCTCACCCCCATAAAATTGTGTTTCCCATCTCATCTCATACCGGGACCATTTTTGGTCATTTCTACATTGGCAAGAGACAATGAGAAGTTAATATTCAGGTTGTTTTGGATGCATTAAATCCTGAAATCCTGAATCTTGAAGAAGGGTCCAGACCCACACCTCATCTGTCCATTCCCCTCCAAAATGCTGCCAGATCTCCAGCAGTATTCAGACTTTGTTAGACGGTCTACCTTTACTTCTACTTCATATTACTGTCAATAAAGGAGTAGCATGCATGTATATACAGTATCTCCTTTCTGATGTTCCTTCCATCTGTAAGGTCGGCCTGGTCATGTGATGTTGTTGGTGTCTTCCGCCACTGCTCCGCCACTCCACGCTGTCACAGGCCGCGTCCGATCCCTGTGCTCGGCCACTTGGAGCGGTGGGAGGTAAGGCTCCAACCTCTTACCAGCACCGTTGCTTTCTTGCGTCCGCTGCTGCCGCCATCTTATGATAACCCTTGCACATTATGAGACATATTGCATGACTGAGATATGTCAGTGGTGCATACAGCAAGCTTCATAGGATAACACAGCACGTAACAGCCTATGTCACCTGTTCAGTTTTCTGAAGAGTTGGACCCTAACTCTTCTGACTCAATGACAAGTTTGACAGAGATTGATCCAAGACCAACAAAGCTTTTTGTACTCACCATGGACATATCTTAGCTGTGCAATATGTCAGGGACATAGCAACATAATATAGAGAGTTACTACAGATCTTCACAATCCCATCCCTATATTTATCTATCTGGTACGATTCAGAATGGTGATTTACACTCTCGCTGGCTCTCATTTCTTTCATTCAGTGTCATTGAAAGATAGAGCAGAAAACCAGTCCCTTCGTCCCACCGAGTCCACATTGAAAATCAATAATCCATCAATTTACCGCAGATTCTACCACCTACCTACACAGTCAGGGCAATTTGCTGGCCAATTCGCCGACTAACCTGTAATTTATTTACGATGTGGGAGGAAACCGGAGCAGTCAACATAAACCCATGCAGTCAAAAGGAGAACATGCAAACACCACACAGACAGCAGCCAAAGTGAAGGTTGAACCTGGGTCTCCAGCACTGCAGGGCAGCGGTTCTACTAGCTGCACAACGATTCAACTTCTTTTTTGCATTCTCCTGCATTTGAACTCATGTGTTTGACAGACCTGGGAATTTACAGCTAAATGCTATTCTCTGTTTCAATCAATGGATTAGCTTATAGTCAGTCATGTAAATATTTTGATCGAGGGTTAAGAGTGCCAACAGCATTGTTGGAAGAATCAGATGCAGTCATCTCAGCTGCGAGCAGTTCAGTACGTGCACAAAAACTCACATTTCCCCTTGATTTTATCCACCTGGGATAGGTGAAGAGATAACAGAATGACCACAGGACTGTTCATTTTCAAAGAGTTTGTTTTTGCCTTTAAAAGCATGAAAAAAAATGGAATTATGGTAAAATGTGAGAAAACACATAAAAGGAAAAAGTGCAATTAGGAAAGTGTCTGGGGAAAAGGGTGAAGTGATCATTCTGTTGAATGGCTTTGTTTTGCCTGCAAGAGGATTTATCTACACTAATATAGGTAGGAAGCACCTGAGAAACCCACAGCCCATATTGCACAATGCCACACTGTGTATGAACTCCAAATGTTCCATGGGTCTCCAGTGTGAAAGTGGGTAAGGATATTAATATCTAGTGAATGCAGTGTAAAGACCTAGTCTCCTACTTAACAACATTTCTCCTTTCATTCCCTTGCTGATACTTTCAGATTCATTAGCGACTTCCATCAGTATAGGAAGTTGGACTATTACCCTTTTTAATTAAACAAAATTAGCCCGCAGACACCAGTTATAATTTTTTATAAGTGGAATTTTAAATCACCAAAGTACTTGATACTTTGCCTTGTGGGCATTGATCATGCATTTTACACAGTCTCCTATTATAAAAAGGGAAAAAAGAGTCTGAAGCTGCCTCCACTTTAGTTACTGGAATATTTGGTGGATTTTGGCAGGAACTAATGTTTATTTCTGATAGTCTTTTACACGAATACTCATGGAGTGAGTACTCATCTTTGCATCCTTGTGCGTTGTATGCAAAACAAAAACTTTCACTGTACCAAGTACATGCGACAATAAAGGATCAATCAAATTGCGGATCTTGAACTCAGCATCCCATTTCAACCCACAAAACATTGTTTACTTTAGTTAATACTTGTGAGCGGAGCACCAAGACAAATTTCTTGTATGTGTACATACTTGGCCAATAAACGTAATAATTAATTAATTCATTCATTATTGTCACCTGTACCGAGGTACAGTGAAAAGCTTTTTTTGTTGCACGCTATCCAGTCAGCGAAAAGGCGACATATGATTACAATCAAGCTGTCCACCGTGTACAGATACAGGATGAAGGGAATAACGTTTGGTGCATTGATTCAGGATGTATTGGGATGTGGACATATTTAGCAATGCCATCATTTATTGTCCATTCCCATGTCCACCCAGAGCTGAGGAGATAATTAAGAACCAACCATACTTTGGATCTGGAATTTATTGAGTACAGGTTAGAACAGGTAAGGATAGCAGATTTCCCTCTTTGAATTTCATTAGTGAAATAGATGGATTTTAAACCACACCAGTAGTTTCAATATTACTGAGGTGACCTCTGTCACATTTTGGTATATTGTTTTCCGTTTAATCTCTCGAATTTAAATCAACTGCACTGTGTGATTCAAACTTGGGGCATTTGATCAAGGCTGCATAATCTCTGAAGTACTCGAGAAGCCAAATCATTACGCGACGTTGGCCCTGGTTGACTTTAATATTTTAAGCAAATTCCTTGACTTTGACGTGAATGCAGGAGTCTAAATGTAATAATTTATGGACTGAAAGAAGAAGGCAGCAACAGGTAGTTCAGCAGAATGGAGACCATAGTAAATCTAGTGGGAATTCAACTGAAAATAGTCTGAACCAGGAGGTGTAATTACACCGAAGATCAATAAAGCTGGAAGATGCTACCTGAAATACACAAGAGCCGCAAGGAATAGAAGAACTTCAGACATGTCAGGAATTCAGAAAAAACAACGTTACATCATTGTGACATGAATGCCCCATCATCATAAACCTTGATAACCCTGAGGTCACAAAAATCCATCAATCTACATTTTCAATATATTTTTTGATTGTACATCCACGGCTCTCAGGGAAAGAGAATTCCAAATATTTACAGAAATAATAAGAAGGGGAATTCTTCACTTAATCCTGATTAGCTAACCTATCAGACTGAAAAATACTTGACCATTGGCTGTAAACTCTATAGCTGGTGGAAACAGCTATTCACCATCCATTTTGTAAACCCAACAAGAACTGTGGACATTTCACGAGATCAGCTCTTATTCTTCTATTCGGTCGAGCAGGGGGGGGGGGGGGAGGAGTTGGGGGGAGAGGTTAGAAGTTGAGGTCCCAAACATGCTGGAGAATGGTGCTTGTTGTTGGTTTAGATTAAAATCTATAGTGAGACAATTAGCTAACTTGGAGGAAATGTACCTATTGGCAAGTGCTGCTCTCCAGAGTCTTGCAGGCCAGTGTGCCTCCTTTAATTTTCACTGAGGCAGAACTCATCGGGCCACATATGTGTAAAAGTGTTATGTAAATATGTACTGCACACCTCAGCTCTCTGCATACATGTAGTACATGCACGGAAATAATCTACTGTCATTCTTTAAAGAGTCAGTAAACACCTCATTATATTTCCTATTCCAATTCCATTCTTTCACTTGGTATATATAAACATTACACTACATGACCGAAAAATGGGATAATGTAGAACGAGTGTGAGCGGGTGACCGATGGTCGATGTGTACTCGGTGGGCTGAAGTACCTGTTTCCATGCAGCATCTCTAACATTACCAAATACGACGCTAATGAAAGCATGTATAGCCTCTGAAAATGTCGGAAGTATTTTACACAGTTCTTGATTTGCGTATATTTTTTATTCTGAATACAGTTTATTTTGATTTAAGAAATGTCCAAAAAAAAACGTTTTTTGTCAATATTTCTTTGCATCCTCACGGCTTATTTCCCCACTAAGTTCTGACTATCAGCAAATCTGACATATTACTATGTCCTTTCATTTAAGTGTTCGAAATACATTATAATTAATGAAGACCCAAACACTTTGATAGTGGACCTATGATAGTCCGTTAATCCTCCCCCCCCCACCCCCCCCACCATTGTTTGTGTTTATTCTTACCCTTTGACTAGACTTTAGAGATGCAGCGTGGAAACAGGCCTCTTGGACCACCGAGTCCGCCCCAACCAATGAGCCCCCCATACACTGGCACTATCCTGCACAGTAGGGACAATTTACAATTTCACTGAAGCCAATTACCTTCCAACCTGTATATCTTTGGAGTGTGGGAGGAGACTGGAGCACCCGGAAAAAACCCACGTGGTCACAGGAAGAATGTACAAAATCCATACAGACAGCACCCGTGGTCAGGATCGAACCCGTGTCTCTGGTGCTCTAAGGCAGCAACTCTACCACTGCACCACCATGCCACCCTTTGGCTTCAGCTTATTAATGAGACCTAATTTATATCATCATCAAAACCATGAATCCTAAACTTGCAAAAGAACCTCTCTCGAACGCCTTCTGAAAATCCAATACTGCAACCGCTTCTACTTTTGTTTCATCTGCACACATTGTAATCGTTTTATCAATAGAATTTCTCTTCCATAAGATTGTTGGTTCAATCTCATTACATTCTGATTTTCTAAATTTATTGCTGCCATATCTTTAATAAGAAATGTTATTATTCCCATGCCATCGATGTCAAGCTTTATTTATTAATAGGTCTGAACTCCATTCAATTGATTTTATATGATTCTACAGGACATAGTCTTACAGTTTCAGGTGGTAACTTTTATTGATGGTTATTTTACCTTTACCCAATCTTCCTTCAATTCAGGCGCGTTATTTTCCACAAACCTAGCACGTATCATTATGCTAGCAAAGAATGTTTCCGGCCACAGTGTAGTAATTGTTCCCTTTGGGTGTCGATGGACTTAGTCCTCCTGCTCCCCTATGGGTGCCTCTGAGACATCCTGTGCCGCATCGAACAATTTCAAACAGAATCATTCATTCCACTCGGTGGAAACTATAGAATAAGGAGAGGCACCCCAGCAGGAATGGATTTAGACTTCGAGTACCAAGAAAATCCAAAATACAAGATAGCAGGAATGAATATTTCCGGCTGCAGGATAGCGGTTTAATACATGATTCCTCCATAGCCAACTGCACGAAGCCTTCCTCAACAGCGAGAAAGCGCAGCTGTGAGTTTGCTCATGAATGATCCAACAGATGCTCTGGGGGATTTTAGCCTC
>CM075983.1:15103968-15192891 GCA_038087875.1 Malacoraja senta | reverse complement strand
TCTGTGTTCCAGTGACAACACAACAGCCACTGCAACCTCACTAAGGGCAGAAGATCCAAGATGGCGTCCATGCCTGGTGACTCTTTGTGTGGTGGTCACAGAAGTGGATCTGCAATAATGCGTTACAATCTCTTAAATCTCTACTCCAACAGCAGCATTCCTTACTTTCACGTTATTCCTTTTGTCATGTATCCGTACACTGTGGATAGGTTAATTGTAATCATGTATTGTCTTTCCGCTGGCTGGTTAGCATGCAACTAAAGCTTTTCACTGTGTCTCAGTACACGTGACAATAAACTAAACTAAACTAAACTCTTGAAGCTAAAACATTCCACTATTGGCAACATCTTTTTAACTTGCGTTGCACATTGCCAGTGTAATCATAGCTTTCTTGTAATACAGTGGCCACAACTATATGCAGTAATTGTAGATTAACTAGCGTTGTATATAAATCAGGCACAGTCTCCCAACCCTTATATTCGGTGCCATGGAATGACATTCCATGTGGTTTTTTGACAATCTTATTGGCCTAACCTGCTGGCTTTAAGATTTGTAGAAATGTATTCCATGTATTCTCTGTTTCTTCCTATTTGTTGCACAGCATCTTCATGTTTGGACTCCCCAGATGCATTTTCACGTATTATTCTGCATTAACATCCACCTGTTACCTTCCTACTCGAGTGACCAGACCACCTACATTTTATTTCTTATGCTCATAATGACAAAAAGGGCCAGTCATTTGGCCCATGCTTGTTCCTACAGGAGAAATTCTATTATAAGTTCATACGTTCCTGTCTTGCAGCGGAAACAGGCCATTTAACCCATTGCGTCTACTCTGCCATTCAGTCATGGCTGATCTATCTTTCCCTCTCAACCCAATTCTCCTGCCTTCTCCCCGTAACCCTGGACACCCATACTAATCAAGAATCTCCGCCTCAAAAATACCAATGACTTGGCCTCCACAGCCATCCGTGGCACTAATATTTTACTAATGTATTATATTATATTAATCCCAATCCTCTCTCCTTATTTCCCTGTACCCTATATTTCCCAAACACTTGCTTGAATGGATTCCTTCCTCCAGCCTGCAGCAAACCTGTTCATTGTTGATCATAAACCTTTTGTTATCATCCATAAATTTGTTTATCATACTCCTACATTTAGATATAATCATTAATAAATGTTACAAAAAATCGAGGGACTGAGCCCTTCCAGTCAATAAATACCAATCAACCAATAATCTTTGCACCACAGCACTGAGCGAGTTTTGCCAGTCTTCTTTGGATCCCATCGGCTTTTTTCTTGTTACCTGTCATGTGGGATCTATCAAAAGTCTTACTGAAATACATGTAGACTGCATCAAACTCGCTTCATTCACCCTACTCTATCTATTCTCAAAAGGTTTAAGCGTGTTAGTCAGAGTAAACTTCCCATTAATCCATATTGATTGTTTCTGATTAATCTTTGACTTCCAGAATAAAGGTTTACGCTGTCTCTTAGCAGGGATTCCAAAACATGTTCATCACCAATAAATTTGCCCAGCACCTGTAATTACTTGTTTTATCCCATCGTCATCTATAAACAGTCGTATAATATTAATGGTTCTCTAATCCTCTGCCACCACTCCTGTAGCTAGGGAAGACTAACAAAAATTGTAGTCAGGTTTTCTACAATTTCCACTCTTGCTTCATTTAATTGCCTGGGACATATTTCATTCAATGCTGATTATTTGCCCACATTCATAAACAATATTGCCCAGCACCTGTAATTACTTGTTTTATCCCATCGTCATCTATAAACAGTCATATAATATTAATGGTTCTCTAATCCTCTGCCACCACTCCTGTAGCTAGGGAAGACTAACAAAAATTGTAGTCAGGTTTTCTACAATTTCCACTCTTGCTTCATTTAATGCCTGGGACATATTTCATTCAATGCTAATTATTTGCCCACATTCATCTATCTATCTATCTATAATATGCCGACTTGTGCCACCCAGCCCCTTTGATATCGCGCTACGCCCATACCGCACGCAGAAACGCCGATATTTTTTCAATTTCGAAAGAGATTTCAATTTTCTTTACGATAGCCACTCCTGATTAAATTTCGACGTGTTTATGTACACTTCTCTAAATAAAATACTTCTCCCCCCCCCCAACATTTCAAAATAAAAAAAAACAGCTCTCAGCCATAGAATGTAGTGAAGGTTCCGTTGTGTGATGTCACAATGCCCAATGCTCACAGATGTCCAATCGGAATGGTTCCATTTACATATGCCTTTGCAGCACCCCAGTCCTACCCCTCCCCCCCCCACCCCCGCAGCCTGTGTCGAAGGGCGTCGTCACGTGTGTGGGGATTGAGAAAGAGGATTGGGGGTGATAGGGAATGGGGAACAGATGGACGGTCCCTACCCCTCCCCCTCCACTCTCCCTCCCCACTCGTCCCCCTCTCTCCTCGACCCCCTCCCTCCCCCTCCCACCCCTCTCTCCCTCCTCCACCTCCACCCCCCTCTCCTTCACCCCCCTTCCCCTCTCTCTGCACCACTCCCTGCTACCCTCTCTGCCCCCTCACTCACCACTCTTCCCCTCTCCCTCCCCCACCTCTCTCCCTCCCCACTCCCTCTCTCCCTCTCTTCCCCTTCCCCTCATCCCCTCTCTCCACCTCTAACATCCCCTCCCCCCTCTCCCCCTCTCCTGCCCTCCCCGCTCTCCTCCCACTCCCCACTCTCCTCCCCCTCCCTCTCCCCCACCCTGCTCTCTTCTCCCTCACCAATCTCTCCCCTTTCCTCCTCCCCCTCTCCCCTCTCCCTCCCCCCTCTCCTCTTCTCTCCCCACCCCGTCTCCCTCTCCCCTTTTCTCTCCCCACCCCGTCTCTCCTCTCCCCCCCTCCCCCGCCTGTGTTTGGGGGATTGGTTAGTGTGTGTGTGATGCCAGCCCGCCCCCCCTCCCCTCCCGCAAACGCGCGTTGGGAAAACAGCCCGCCAACAGTCTCTCTGTCTTTAAGACGGAACTGCAGATGCTGGAAATCGAAGGAACACAAAAAAAAAGCTTTATTACCTCAGCGGGTGCAGCAGCATCTATGGATCAAAGGAAATAGGCAACATTTCATGACAAAACCATCTGAGGATGGGCTTCGCCCAAAACGTTGCCCATTTCCTTCGCTCCATAGATGCTGCTGCATCCGCTGTGTTTCTCCAGCTTTTTTTTGTGTACCAGTCTCTCTGTCTCTCCCCTCTCTCTCTCTCTCTCTCTCTTGCCCTTCTCTCTTCACAGCCCGCGGCTCAACTCATGCATGCCCTCTCAACACCTCCCCTTCACCTCTCTCCCCATCCTCTCCTTCCTCTCTCCACCTCTCTCCCCACCTTCCTCTCCCCCTTCCTCTCCACCCTCCTCCTCCCCCTCTCCAAATTTTTTTTTTTCTAAAATAAATTTTTCTCTCTCTGCCCCCCCCCCTCTAGACGCACCTGAGAGGTGAGGGCTATTCATCAGTGGATAGGGTGGAGATGGGATAAAAGAAGCAAATTAAAAAATTAAGATAATATCAAGGGGTGTGATGAGTGTGTGTGTTTGTGGGTGCCCGGATTCCGTGCTTTGGAGGAAAGGGGGTGGTTAGTGTGACGCCACAGCCCCCCCCCCCCGCAAACGCTCGTTCGGTGTCCAGACCCAACGGGTCTGCACTTGGTCTAGTAAACAATAAATCCCTTTGTTTTAGGTGTTTAAGAAGGAACTGCAGATGCTGGAAAAATCAAATGTAATCCATTTGTACTTAATCTTTTACAATCTGTATCTCATCTAATATTTCACATGTATTAAGTGCAGCACTGGCATCATTCCCTCTTCTGCAAAGACATACGTGAAATATTTAAGAAGAGTTTTATCCATTTTCTTTGGCTCCATACACAAGTTGTCTCTTGATTTTGCAGTGTGCAATGTGTCGCTGTTAAATTCTTTAGGTAGGAGAGTTGGTTGCCCAAGATCACTGCAGTTTTACTTCATCTTGATCTGGGCAGAAGTCAGAACAACAGAGGGGTGTCAGGGGTAATGGGGAGAGGGCAGGAGATTGGGTTAGGAGGGAGAGATAGTTCAGCCATAATTGAATGGCAGTGTAGACTTGATGGGCCGGATGGCCTAATTCCGTTCCTATCACATGAACTTGGAAATAAGACTGGAAAGAGCATTCTTCTTTGTACCCTTATTTTTATTTTTATTTTTATTTGTATTAGAAGCAAACATATTATAAAGTATAGTTACATATTATAGTAAAAAAAACTTTTCATATACATCGATTATACATTATTAAAATTTTCAATTGTCGATTAATTCTGCTTCTAGTGTTTTTTAAAATATATATAGAAAGAGAGAGAAAGAAAGAAAAAAAATTACAAATATCAAAAAAGAGAAAAGGTGGAATGAATTACTTATATTACGTCATTGGAGATAAGTTCGTAGATTATGAAGTATAATTTTTCATCTAATCCTGAGTTCATGCTTCAGTTGGGTTTTCGTGCTGGGCCAATCTATCCCTTCAAATAGTTAATGAATGGAGCCCATATTTTAACAAAAAGTTCTTGTTTGTCCATTGTTTGTACCCTTTCTGGCAGCAATCTGCAAAGAACCATTTCTTTACAGATGAGAGACACACCAGCAGAATTAGGCAGCAAGGAACGAGTTGAAGACAACTCCATAGATTTTTGAGCCTTGATGTTTTCCAGCTGCTTCCTCTCCAAATGAAGCCATGCATGTGTTACCATCTAAGTTCCAGGCTACAATGACTTGCCAGATGGCAAGCAGGAGGCAACATGTAATCATGCCACAAACCTTGGGCTTCTCATGTTTTCTGTGACACTGTGCCAGCATTGTATCCAAGCAATATTTGGGCTTTACTCTTCCCAAACAAAGAAGTGTCATTTTTCCTGGGATGAAAAAAAATCAAACACTGGAGGGAATAGCTTTAAGTTTCATTTAGTTTAGTTTAGTTTAGAGAAACAGCGCAGTAACAGGCCCTTCAGCCCACCGAGTCCGTGTGACCAGTGGTCCCCGCACACGAACAGTATCCTCCACACTAGGGACAATTTACAATTTTACTGAAGCCAATTAACCTGCCAACCTGTTAGACCTGAGGAAACCGGAGATCTCGGAAAACGGGGAGACCGACAAACTCCGTACAGACATCACCAGTAGTCAGGTTCGAACCTGGGTCACTGGTGCTGTGAGGCAACAGCTCCACCATAACACCACCTGTGAGGCAACAGCTCCACCATAACACCATCTTGCCGCCTGAGGTGAGAGTGGCATAGCTTATAGGAGATGTGTGTGGGCAAGATTTTACACAGAGTGTGCTGAGTGCCTGGAATGCGATACTGCCGGTGGTCGTTGATGCAAATGCATTCATGGAATTTGAAAGACTTTTGGATAGGCATATAGATATGCAGGGAATGGAGGGATATGGGTTATGTGTAGGTAGATAAGTGATGGTCTTGGCATTATGTGTAGGAAGCAACTGCAGATGCTGGCTGAAACCGAAGATAGACACAAAAAGCTAGAGTAGCTCAGTGGGACAGGCAGTATCTCTGGAGCAAAGGAATGGGTGATGTTTCGGGTCGAGACCCTTCTTCATTATGTTCGGCACAGACATTGTGGGCCAAATGGCCTGTTTTTGTGCAGTACTGTTTAATGTTCGATGTTCTCAGAGAGAGTCATAGAGTCATTCCGCATGGAAACAGGCCTTACGGCCCAACTTGCTCATGCCAACCAACATCCCATCTAGACTAGTCCCACCTGCCTCTGTTTGGCCCATATCATTCTAAGACTATCCTATCAATGTATCTATCCCAATGTTCTTTAAAAAGTAATGATAGTTCCTGAGTCAACTACCTCCTCCGGCAGCTCGTTCCATATACCTACCACCCTTTGTGTAAAAAGGTTGCCAGGTTACTATTAAATCTTACCCCCCTCACCTTAAAACTATGTCCTCTGACTTGATTCTCCAACTTTGGGTAAATGACTGTGCATTTACCGTATATATTCCTCTCATGATTTTATACACCTGTATAAGATCACCCATCATCCTCCTGCACGCCAAGAAATAAAGTCCTAGCCTGCTCAACCTCTCCCTACAGGTCAGGCCATCAAGTCCTGGCAACATCCTCATAAAGGCATATTCCATATACAGTAGGCATTCAATAAATGGAATGAAAACTTTCCCTAGTAATATAGGAAGAAATACTCACATTCATATGATTTTTGAAATCGTAATGAAGTCAAGAACACGATGGCACAGCAGTAGAGTTGCTGCCTTAAAGTGCCAGAGACCCGGGTTCGATCCTGACTACAGGTACCGTCTGTACGGAATTTGTACATTCTCCCCATGGCCTGCGTGCAGGAGCACCAGTTTCCCTCCCGCACTCCGAAGACGTACAGGTTTGTAGGTTAATTGGCTTGGTAACATTGCAAATTGTTCCTAGTGTGTGTAAGATAGTGTTAGTGTGCGGGGATCGCAGGTCGGCACGGACTCGGTGGGCCGAAGGGCCTGTTTCCCCACTAAGCTAAACAAGAGTGGCAGTGGCCGTGGCAGTGGCATTGGCATTAGCAGCAGCAGCAGCAGCGTTGCAGTATGACACTAACCCATGAACGTTCCACCTTCCTTCTGGCATTTTGCCCTGATTTCCACCTAAGCACTTTGATTGTCTTAGAAGTTAGGCTTGAGTTCCATGCAGGATTTAGTCACACTTGTCATAATATCAATGATCTCAGATTCCAACTGTATCCTAGTCAAAGCCACGCAGGACTGATGGATTCCAGAGTCATTGCTTTAATTGCTGAGTAACTCTGGTCCTGGGCTCAAAGTACAGTCTCTACAAAATCCCCTGTCACTGTTGCAAAGCAGTCATTCATCAAACTTTATTCATTGCCAGAAATGGTGGCAGAAATAGAGATCTCACCCTTTTTGTGTCTCGCTCTCCATCCCAAATGTTGAAAAGCTGAAGACAAAGTCACTAGGCTGATCTGTTGACAGACAGGATCAGAGCTATGGGGCCTCTATTGCCTCCTAAAGTACTCTTAACGCATAGAAGATTGCCTGCAGTGGTGTCTGGTGAAGGGCTAGAAGAATGTCTGTACGTTGGCTGTGGCCTACCGTAGTTCCTGTACCACGTCTTTGGTACAAATAAAATAATCGATTCCTGTTACTTGTTACTTCTTCTGATCTTGGGGAGGAGAGACATTCATGTTAAACATGAACATTAATATTTAGCGCTGAGTTCCATACACAATGCCTCCAGATGCTTATGCTTTTTAACATTTTCGGGTATATTCTTGATCTGTCAATTCTCTTCATGTTTATGTAAATTGTAACTCAAGTTACAAAAACGGTGTATAAAAAAGCTCTGCATTGGACGCCAGTCTGCGCTCTGGTGCTTACTGAAGCAGATAACAAGGCAAGCTCCGAAATTGCCGCTGCGTTGAGGATTCATTGTCAAGTATAAATTGGATATCCGTCATTGTTGTTATGAGCATCGCAGAAACTGAGCAAAGCACATGAGATTTAGGCGTCATATCTAAATTGTAATCTAAAAGACAGATGATGGATTTTGAAATGAAGAGGGGAATGATGGAATGATGGACGCTCAAATACTAAATCTGTATCTCTCTCCTGAGGCTGCCTGACCCGCTGAGTACTTCCATAGATACACAGATACATAGAAAATAGGTGCAGGAGCAGGCCATTCGGTCCTTCGAGCCTGCACCGCCATTCAATATGATCATGGCTGATCATCCAACTCAGTATCCTGTACCTGCCTTCTCTCCATACCCCCTCATCCCTTTAGCCACAAGGGCCACATCTAACTCCCTCTTAAATATAGCCAATGAACTAGCCTCAACTACCCTCTGTGGCAGAGAGTTCCAGAGATTCACCACTCTCTGTGTGAAAAAGTTTTTCCTCATCTCGGTCTTAAAGGATTTCCCCCTTATCCTTAAGCTGTGACCCCTTGTCCTGGACTTCCCCAACATCAGGAACAATCTTCCTGCATCTAGCCTGTCCAACCCCATAAGAATTTTGTACGTTCTATAAGATCCCCTCTCAATCTCCTAAATTCTAGCGAGTATAAGCCAAGTCTATCCAGTCTTTCTTCATATGAAAGTCCTGACATCCCAGGAATCAGTCTGGTGAACCTTCTCTGCACTCCCTCTATGGCTATAATGTCCTTCCTCAGATTTGGAGACCAAAACTGTACGCAATACTCCAGGTGTGGTCTCACCAAGACCCTGTACAACTGCAGTAGAACCTCCCTGCTCCTATACTCAAATCCTCTTGCTATGAAGGCCAACATACCATTTGCTTTCTTCACTGCCTGCTGCACCTGCATGCCTACTTTCAATGACTGGTGTACCATGACACCCAGGTCTCGCTGCATCTCCCCATTTCCTAATCGGCCACCATTTAGATGATAGTCTGCCTTCCGGTTTTTGCCACCAAAGTGGATAACCTCACATTTATCCACATTATACTGCATCTGCCAAACATTTGCCCACTCACCCAGCAGTCACCTTGCAGTCTCCTAGCATCCTCCTCACAGCTAACACTGCCCCCCAGCTTAGTGTCATCCGCAAACTTGGAGATGTTGCTTTCAATTCCCTCGTCCAGATCATTAATATAAATTGTAAATAGCTGGGGTCCCAGTACTGAGCCTTGCGGTACCCCACTAGTCACTGCCTGCCATTGTGAAACGGACCCGTTTACTCCTACTCTTTGCTTCCTGTTTGCCAGCCAGTTCTCTATCCACATCAATACTGAACCCCCAATACCGTGTGATTTAAGTTTGTATCCTAATCTCTTATGTGGTACCTTGTTGAAAGCCTTCTGAACGTCCAGATACAACAGATCCACTGGTTCTCCCCTATCCACTCTACTAGTTACATCCTCGAAAAATTCTATAAGATTCGTCAGACACGATTTACCTTTCGTAAATCCATGCTGACTTTGTCCAATGATTTCACCACTTTCCAAATGTGCTGCTATCCCATCTTTAATAACTGACTCTAGCAGTTTCCCCACTACCGATGTTAGACTAACTGGTCTGTAATTCCCCGTTTTCTCTCTCCCTCCCTTCTTCAAAAGTGGGGTTACGTTTGCTACCCTCCAATCCTCAGGAACTACTCCAGAATCTAAAGAGTTTTGAAAAATTATCACTAATGCATCCACTATTTCTGGAGCTACTTCCTTAAGTACTCTGGGATGCAGCCTATCTGGCCCTGGTGATTTATCGGCCTTTAATCCATTCAATTTACCCAACACCACTTCCCGACTAACCTGGATTTCACTCAGTTCCTCCATCTCCTTTGACCCGCGGCCCCCTGCTATTTCCGGCAGATTCTTTATGTCTTCCTTAGTGAAGACGGAACCAAAGTAGTTATTCAATTGGTCCGCCATATCCTTGTTCCCCATGATCAATTCACCTGTTTCTGACTGCAAGGGACCTACATTTGTTTTAACTAATCTCTTTCTCTTCACATATCTATAAAAACTTTTGCAGTCAGTTTTTATGTTCCCTGCCAGTTTCCTTTCATAATCTATTTTCCCTTTCCTAATTAAGCCCTTTGTCCTCCTCTGCTGGTCTCTGAATTTCTCCCAGTCCTCTGGTATGCTGCTTTTTCTGGCTAATTTGTACGCATCATCTTTAGCTTTGATACTATCCCTGATTTCCCTTGTTATCCACGGATGCACTACCTTCCCTGATTTATTCTTTTGCCAAACTGGGATGAACAATTTTTGTAGTTCATCCATGCAGTCTTGAAATGCCTTCCATTGCATATCCACCATCAACCCTTTTAGAACTAATTGCCAGTCAATCTTGGCCAATTCACGTCTCATATCCTCAAAGTTACCTTTTTTTAAGTTCAGAACCGTTGTTTCTGAATTAACAATGTCACTCTCCATCCTAATGAAGAACTCAACCATATTATGGTCACTCTTGCCCAAGGGGGCACGCACAACAAGTCTGCTAACTAACCCTTCCTCATTACTCAATACCCAGTCTAGAATAGCCTGCTCTCTCGTTGGTTCCTCTACATGTTGGTTTAGATAACTATCCCTCATACATTCCAAGAAATCCTCTTCCTCAGCACCCCTGCCAATTTGATTCACCCAATCTATATGTAGATTGAAGTCACCCATTATAACTGTTTTGCCTTTGTTGCATGCATTTCTAATTTCCTGTTTGATGCCATCCCCAACTTCACTACTACTGCTAGGTGGCCTGTACACAACACCCACCAGCGTTTTCTGCCCCTTAGTGTTTCGCAGCTCTACCCATACCGATTCCACATCCTCCAAGCTAATGTCCTTCCTTTCCACTGCGTTAATCTCCTCTCTAACCAGCAACGCTACCCCACCTCCTTTTCCTTTCTCTCTATCCCTCCTGAATATTGAATATCCCTGGATGTTCAGCTCCCAGCCTTGGTCACCCTGGAGCCATGTCTCCGTGATCCCAACTATATCATAATCATTAATTGCTATCTGCACGTTCAACTCATCCACCTTATTACGAATGCTCCTTGCATTGAGACACAAAGCCTTCAGGCTTGTTTTTACAACGCTCTTACCCCTTATACAATTATGTTGAAAAGTGGCTCTTTTTGATTTTTGCCCTGGATTTGTCTGCCTGCCACTTTTACTTTTCACCTTGCTACCTATTGCTTCTGCCCGCATTTTACACCCCTCTGTTTCTCTGCTCACCCATTTAAGAACCCCACCACCTCTTATTCTCTGTTTATTATTGTTTTCTTCTTTCCCCCCTACATGTTGGGTCTGAGTGCTTTCCTTCTCTGCCTCCTGCCTCACACACTGTCTAATAGCATTCTCTATTTGAGTCCCTCCCCCCAACCATTCTAGTTTAAAGTCTCCCCAGTAGCCTTTGCAGATCTCCCCGCCAGGATATCGGTCCCCATCAGGTTCAAGTGCAACCCATCCTTTTTGTACAGGTCGAACCTTCCACAAAAGAGGTCCCAATGATCCAGAAATTTGAATCCCTGCCTTCTGCACCAGTCCTTCAGCCACGCATTTATCCTCCACCTCGCTCCATTCCTACTCTCACTGTCGCGTGGCACAGGCAGTAATCCCGAGATTGTTACCTTTGCTGTCCTTCTCTTTAACTCCCCTCCTAACTCCCTAAATTCTCCTTTCAGGACCTCTTCTCTTTTTTTACCTATGTCATTGGTACCTATATGTATCACACGTTCTGTCATTATTGTCATAGAGTCATAGAGTGATACAGTGTTGAAACAGGCCCTTCGGCCCAACTTTCCCACACCCGCCAACATGTCCCATCTACATTAGTCCCACCTGCCTGCGCTTGGTCCATATCCCTTCAAACCTGTCCTATCCATGTATCCGTCCATCTGTTTCTTAAACGTTGGGATAGTCCCAGCCTCAACTACCTCCTCTGGCAGCTTGTTCCATACACCCACCACCCTTTGTGTGAAAACATTATCCCTCAGATTCCTATTAAATCTATTCCCCTTCACCTTGAACCTATGTCCTCTGGTCCTCAATTACCCTACTCTGGGCAAGAGATTCTGTGCATCCATTCTGTGTTTAAACTTATTGCATAAAATCGGTTTAAACGGGGAAATAGTCTGTAAGAGTTTTGAGGGATATCTTGCTGGGGTTTCATATTTGACATGATGACATCAGGTCATTCTGCAACCTGTCTAGGCGTCCATTATCTGCGGCTCTTCCCATTTGTGAATATATTCAGGTAAACCGACCGTCTCTCATTACTGAAAGATGAACATCATATCCTCATCAGCGTATTCCCTTTTTCAAGGAAGCGTGCTGATTTATTAGATTCCATTCATATTATAAAAGACTCATATTTCATAAATCAAGGTTTGATTTAATATCATATGCTTTCAAAATGTTTCCAGCTGTTAGCTACATGCATGTCAGGGGGGAATTTATCAAGGGACGTGGGTGAACTAAGTGAATGGCCAAATCCAAGGCAGATGGAGCTCAATGTAGAGATGTATTAGATCATCTGCTCGAGATCTGAGAAAGACAAATTACACATTTTTAATACCGAAAGGCTTGTATTTGCAATGGAGAACGGGATTTGGGTGTCTGTGTAGATTACTAAAAGCTAATTGCAAGTGCAGTGGTAATCAAAATAACCCTTTGAAAATTGGGCAAGGTGTTTGGAATTCATGGTAGGAACTGCTACTTCAGTTTCACAGCATTTCATTTTGGAACTGCACCCAGGGACAATGTAAAACATCAATTCAGTAGCATTGCACTGGATTTTAAAAAGTGAAATCATAGAAAGAAATTGCATAAACTTAGCAACTATTTCTTTGCATTTAGTTGAAGCATAATCTTGCTGAATTCTTTGAAATTGCAAAATAATATGATAGGAATCTTTTTCATCCAGAGAGAAAATCATGAAAGAGGAGCTATAATTTTCAAATTAAAGCAATGTATTGCATTAAGCTACCTCCAGTACCTGTTCTGTTTTTAAAATAATAGGTTGTAGAGCAGACAACAAAATTATGATCACGCATTCATTTTGTAAGTTACTTGTTTCACGGTCCAGTTGCCAAGGCAGCTTAATTTGTTCCATTCAGGCCAATAGTGTACCATCTTATGAAGACAACCATCTCTACAATTCCTAGTCATTTGGTGTAAAGAGCACTACCTCAATTGGGTTCTCTCTAGCATCCAAAGGTATGCCTATCAGCAGCTCATTCTAGCTATGTATCCAACAGTGTCCCTTTCAAGCTATTCCATACATCCTCTTTCTCTTATGAAGATCCATGTAGCATATCTCCAAAGCAAGTCAATGTTCTTGCTAAACAATGCTAAGAGTTGATGTGCAGACTGCTCTCTGAAACCATATTGCATTTTCTTGATTCTAGTAGCTTTTCCTTTCTTTAAATAAGTACTCCTTGCGTCATATTCTGTGGGTTCTTAGTTTGTTGTGCTGTATGTCATCTTTGAGTTATTTACAAGTCTGCAATGCTTTCACCCTCCATCTTGGATACACCGAGTTGCTTGATAGTTCTAATCATTACCATGTCGGTTCTATTTCTACGTCACAAGTCAAGAGTGTTTAATAGCCCTATATACCGACAACAGAACATTGATATTCTAACTTGCATCCACTTCATATGCCTGTAAATGAAATTCATACAGATAAGTATATAAATAAATAAAAACAATAAATTAATAATCGTAATATTAGAGAAAAAAATGAAGTTTGTAGGCTATCTCTTAAGCACGGCTACTTGGTTAGGCAGGAAATCAGGAAACATTTCCTCACCACATTATATACAATGGAAATCTAGAACTCTTTCCCCTTGAAGGTTATGCATGCTGGATCAACCACCATTTGATCAACTTTTATTGGGTGGAGATAATATGGGGAATGGATCTAGCCCAGCAGATGGAATTAAGTTACAGCTTTCATCTGTTGAATAGTTAGTTTAGTTCAATTTATTGTCACGTGTACCATGAAAAGCTTTTTTGTCATGTGCTATGCAGTCAATGGAAAGGCTATGCATGATTACAACCAAGCTGCCCACAGGCTTGATTGTAATAGATAGATACAAAACACTGGAGTAACTCAGTGGGTCAGGCAGCATCTCTGGAGAAAATGAATAGGTGACGTTTTGGGTCGAGACCCTTCTTCAGCCTGAAGCCTGAAGAAGAGTTCCGACTGGAAGCGTTACCGATTCTTGTTAAAGGCCTGTCCCCACTTAGGCGATTTTCTAGGCGACTGCCGGCAACTAGGCTGTCGCCACACGGTGGCCGTGTGTCGTGAGTCGTCTCCTCAGTCGCCCAAAGAGTCGTAGCGTTATTCTGGTCGCCGCTGGATTTTGAAATGTTCAAAACTTTTCGCCGACATCGGTGACCGTGGGCTTGTCATAGCTTCTCTTCTCCTGACGTAGGTGCTGTCATAGTTTGTTGTAGGATGTCGCCAGGATGGCGTAGGCTGTCGCCAGGATGGCGTAGCTTGTCGCCAGGTGACGTAGGTTGTCGCCGGTGCTGACTTCGGGGAATTCCATTGTTGTAGTCGCCAGCTAGTCACCTAAAAAATCGCCTAAGTGGACAGGCCCATTAGTCCAATTGCCAGTTTTTTGGCGACCTGCAACGACTATGACAGTCGCTGGAAGTCGCCTAAAATATCGCCTAGTGGGACAGGCCCTTTAGGAACCTAACCGCTGAGTTACTCCAGTATTTTGTGTCTATCTTCAGTATAAACCGGCATCTACAGTTCCTTCCTACACACTTGATTGTAACACAGGTCGAGCTTTTAATAGTCTTTCCATATTTGTATGTCTCCAAAAAATGCCATAATTCAGGTAGAGGTTTAGTTGAAGCACTTGTCTGCCAACATTCCTGATCCTTATCACACAATCTGGAATGGTGGTGCTCTTTTAAAAATTAGCTGTTGACTATTTCACCTGTAAGTCATATAGCCTCTGCTTCTTGTAATTAACCATACAGAGTTTGCTGTAGAACAATCATACTTTGAATTCCACCCTTATTCCATGAATTTTTTAAATGAATCAGCCAGCCAGGAGGAATTTGGTCAGTTTACGTAGTACAATGGATACCTGTTGCAAATTATGGACAAATTTAATTGAGGGGTTGGAATGGTTTACACGCAAGTAATGGAAACCCTGAAGTGGGTCACAGACTGGAATCTAATCAAGGGAGTTGTATAGTTAACATATGGAATACAAGACATCAAGACATAAGAAGTGAGCAGGAATCTAATCCACAAGTTTGAATAGTTTACATATGCTCTCTCCTGACTGGGAATCTCTCCTCTTGAGCACGCATATATGTAACTCACGCAGCCCAGGTTTTCTATCCATTAATTTTAATGCACGGAAACAATGTGCTGAATGCATGCAATTTCCTGATCAGGCAAAAACGTATGTTCGTAGTGTACAAGCAGAAAATTTATTCCCAGCAAAAAATGAGTAACGGAAAATTATGGTGTGGATGAAGCACTTCCTTATGCATAGCCTGTCACGGTATCAATTCTGCCTCCAATAAATATAAACAGCAGAAATAAAAAGTTAGCACAGTTTGTCAGCGCTACCAATCTTACTGGTCTCTCCCTTAAGCTGGAGAATTAGTATTTCAGAAGGACATGGGATCATTTGATTATTCCACTGATTTTCCTCTTGTTTCATGGCTTGTCCAAATTAACTCCAGCATGTACCTCTTTCACGGTTTTGGTGCAATCTATCGGTATGTTGAACTTTGCTTGGATAACACAAGACACCAAGAAAAGGACCGAGCAATATACCAGCACATAACAGACTCAGATTCCAAATGCAAAGAGACAATACAGTGCACATGGTGCAAATGTTGAGTTTCATTTTGTTTAGTTTAGTTTAGAGATACAGCGCGGAAAGTAGCCCTTCGGCCCACCTAGTCCGCGCCGACCAGCGATCCCTGCACATTAACACAAGCCTTCACACACTAGGGACAATTTACACTTATACCAATTATACAAACCCAAGCCAATTAACCTACTGTATTAACCTGTAAGTCTTCGGAGTGTGGGAGGAAACTGAAGATCTTGGAGAAAACCCAAGCGGTCACGGGGAGAACGTACAAACTCCGTACAGGCAGCACCCGCTGTCGGGATCGAACCTGGATCTCTGGCGCTGCAAACATTGTAAGGCAGCAACTCTGCCGCTGCGCCACCGTGCCACCCTGTTACATAGGTTTGTTGTTCAGTTCTGACCTCTGGTGCTGTCTGTTTGTGGGTTGCATGTTCTGTGACTCTGTGGGTTTCCCTCGGGTGTTCTGGTTTCCTCTCACATCCCAAAGATGTGCCATTTGTCAGGTTACTCAGCTATCATAAATTACCCCAGTGCAGGTGGGCAGTATGTGTAAGAACATGGAATATGGGGAAGTTGGAACTGTTGGCCAGGTCACAGCAGGCCAGAACAAAATGTGATTGACTGATTGGCTCCCTTCTATAGCATTGGGAAATATGAAAACATGAAACAAAAATAAATCTTCCATTCATATATCTTCCATACGTGGGGCGGTCACGGTGGAGCAGCGGTGAAGTTGCTGCCTTC
Source organism: Malacoraja senta (assembly GCA_038087875.1). Taxonomy (NCBI): domain Eukaryota; kingdom Metazoa; phylum Chordata; class Chondrichthyes; order Rajiformes; family Rajidae; genus Malacoraja; species Malacoraja senta. The sequence continues at coordinate 15,176,791 of CM075983.1, read as the reverse complement.
CAGCGCTTGCAGCGCTGGAGACCCGGGTTCGATCCCGGGTACGAGTGCTGTCTGTACTGAGTTTGTACGTTCTCCCCTTGGGTTTTCTCTGCGAATTTCGGTTTCCTCCCACACTCCAAAGACATACAGGTTTGTAGGTTAATTGGCTTGGGTTTGTATACTTGGTATAAGTGTAAATTGTCTCTAGTGTGTGTAGGCTTGTGTTAATGTGCGGAGATCGCTGGTTGGTGCGGAGTCGGTGGGCCAAAGGACCTGTTTCCACACTGTATCTCTAAACTAAACTAAATTAAACTAAACATATGATTAGTGAAAGGACAAAAATTTAATTTAGATTTTAGACTTTAAGGATACAGTGCGGAAACTTTTTGAAGATATGTGAAATCCAGACGGACAGACAACACTGGTGTCCAGATGCTTAAAGTGAACAACTGTCTGAAGTGAACAACTGAGGACCAGGCGAAAGCAGAAGCTCTTGCAAACCAATTTCAACGCGTTTTCACCCAGGAAGATATGGAGCCTTCATCATTTCCAGTTCTACCGCCCAGGCATTATCGTCCTGCTGATATGCCTGCTATTAAAATTGAGGTTGAAGGTGTCAAGAAGTTATTGCTCAACATCAATACCACAAAAGCAATTGGACCAGATCAGATACAGAATCAAGCCCTCAAGATCGTGGCCGAAGAACTGGCTCCAGTTTTGCAGTTCATTTTCCAATAATCGCTTGACTCAGGTGATGTTCCGCTGGATTGGAGGAAGGCTAACATCACTCCTCTCTTTAAGAAGGGTTCAACCACCAACCCAGCGAATTATCGTCCTGTTTCATTAACAAGTACTTGCTGCAAATTACTGGAGCATGTAATTGATAGTAATCTGATGCGACACGTGAGCAAACATAACATTTTACTTCGGAGTCACGTGAGTGACTACGTGAAGAACCCAGTCAGGGCGCATGCGCGTCATTACGTCGGACGCATTGGTGCGAACGGCAGCAGGAGCACGGACGTCCTGCTGCAACGTGAGTAAATACAACTCCACCAAAGTCGGGGAGACTTTGGAGGAGTTAGGAAAACGTAAATAAATTGTTTCTGTGTGTTTTTCCCCTCATATGCAGGAATAAGTAAAAGGTGCAGGCTGCTGCCGACAAGGAGAGAGAGAGCTGCGGGACGCAGTCTCTGAAAGGCAGCCTGTCACCTCGGGGGAGTTGTAAGCCGGTAGCGGTGCGGCGACAGACTTGGCAAAGTGCCCAGCCGGGTACACAGCCAACGCCAGTCGGGCGGTCGGCATACGCCAAGTCTGTCAGGGCTATAGACTCCGTAGAGTCGGGCCACGAGAGTCCCGTCGGGGACAGGATACCGTTCCCCAGCGGTTATCCAAAAGGAGCAGCTCATACAGGGGCTGCTCCACAGAGACGCTCCAGGAGGAGTAATACAGGAGGGAAGCCATAGGGAAGGCTCCACTGGCAGTGCCTAGGAGAGGTCTGCCTCATAAAGCCACAACTCCAGGAGGAGTTGTGCAGGCGGGAAGCCTTAGGGAAGGCTCCGCTGGCAGTGCCTTGGAGAGGCCTGCTTCATAAAGCCATACTCCAGGAGGAGTTGTGCAGGCGGGAGGCCGTGGGGACGGCTCCGCTGGCAGTGCCTAGTAGAGGCCTGCTTGAAAGCACCCTCTTTGCAAGAGGTGAGGGCAGAAGGGCAGATACGCTCTGACCTGAGTCCGACGACTTCCAAAGGGAGGGCAGGCAGCTGTCAGAGCTGACACCTTGTGCAGCACGGTTTGCCATGTCGTCGGATGCTGGTGAGCCTCTGGGTGAGGAACTTGCCACCAGCATAAATTACCAACTCTCACATCAGCTACAGGAGCTGACAATGGATGAGACAGTAACGAAGTATGAAGCCCCAATCAACTGTGGACTGTTAAAAGTTCCTGTTGGGAACAGGAAGAATTGGGGTAAGATGGGCATACTAATGAAAGCCCAGGAGCATGTGAAGCTCCAGCATATTTTTAAAGTTGCTGGCATCTGGTATAACGAGCTTTGCCAGGATGGTGGATGGAGAGGGCATGACAAATTACAACAAAAGGTGCTATTGTGGAGTGCCCACTTTGAGATCAATTGCCTCCGCAAGATGCGATTAGACCAACCATCAATGCTAAATATGCTTCACTCTGCCAGCCTGGCACAGTGCAACTGGCACAGCTGTTTGGCGAGGATTTCGCACAGCAGGTGAAGGAGCTGGAGGAGGAGGCTAAGAAGGCAGCCACATATTCACCAAAGCGGAAGTATCCCTATAAGGGAGCAGACTGGTCCGGGCAAGGGACGAGTCCAGCTACGATGCAGCGCAGTTGGCGTTCGGCTGTAGCACCGCCACGGAGGTGAGATATCCAGCTCAAGGCCGAGGAAGAATGCCAGGTGGTAAGGAGGTAAGAGGGTCTGGTTCTCATGTAGACAGATCTAATGTGATACAATTAAATGTTTACCTCAGATATGTTTATACTGAAGGTTATTCAAGGGCATCGAATAAAGCTTAAATGCAAATTCTGATTTACCCATGCAACATGTTCCAAAAAAGGAGTTTGACTTCAGTATCACTGAACAATTGGAAGTTCAGCTGGAACTTGCAAGCTTATGTAATAAAGGTGTAATTGCTAAGGCAGTTTACCAAAGCCATCAGTTTGTGTCCAATATCTTTCCCAGACCAAAAAAGGATGGGGGGATGCAGAATTATACAGACCTGAATAGGCTTAACCCTTTTGTACGGTATAGACATTTTAAGATGGAAACGTTTGTGAAGGAGATCTTAAAGATGCGGATTCAGTGTCTGTTCATTTGCAGGATAGAATTATGCCAATACAATCCACTGCCTAATGGTTTGTCTTCAGCTCCTAGAGGGATTACAAAGTTGTTAAAACCTATTCTAGGCATGATGAGAAGTCAAGGTCATGTGCTCATGGCTTACCTAGATAATATCTTGATTGTAGGACAATCAAAGGAAACAGCTGAAGCATCAGTGGCAGTTGGTAAAAACCAATTTTTAATTGGGCTTTATAAGCTATTCTGAGGAATCTAAATTTATGCCTGTGACACAAATTGACTAGTTGGGTTCACAATGGACTTAATCAACATCATTGTGACCTTGCCCAGGCAAAAAAGGGTACAGCTAATTAAGAGCTATATCAAGTTAATTGCTAACACACAGCCTTCAATTAGCCAGGTGACAAGACTGCTGTGGTAATGGCTGGCAGCATTTCCAGCAGTTCAATTGGCCACTTTATTATCTACAATTACAAAGGTCAAAGGAACAAGCATTGAGGATACATTGGGGTCATTATAATAGACCTATGCTTCTATCAATAGAGGCTGTTGCTGATGTACAATGGTGGATTCAGCATGTGTCCACTAGTAGTTCCAAAGTGTTATTGGACCAAGCTTCCATGATTTGCAGACAGATGTCAGAGCACTTGGGTAGGGTGCTACTGATACAAGATCCAGCGGTGGAGACAGATGAACATTGCTTCTGCATACATGGGGAATTAACCAAGAGTATTTTATGGACTCAAGGCTTATGGCACTAACTAAACTAGTTTGCATGTGCAGTGCAAAATAGACAACACTGCAGCAGTTGCTGATATGAATCACATGGGTGGAATCAAATCGTTATCATGTGACAGGTTGGCAAATACAATTGGACCTGGAGTAGGGATAGAGAGATTTGGATTGGAGCTATCTATCTGCCAGGGAAACTTAATGTAGTACCAGATGGCAGCTCACGAAAATTCCATCATAACACAGAGTGGATGTGGAACCAGGATGTGTTCAAGAACATAGTACTTCTATATGGAAGGCCAAAATATGTTTCATAGGCACCAGATCCAGGGGCAGTGGCAATTGATGCTTTTTCACTAAATTGGGATGATATGTTTGTGTATATTTTCCCACCATTCTGCCTCATAGGTCGGTGTTTGAGAAAATCAAGCAGGATGCCGCTTCAGGGGTTTTGGTGATACCAAATTGCCTGATTCAACCATGGTTCCCTTTGATGTTACAGATAGCGATCCAACCTCTTTTTGCTGATTCCAAACAGTAGGAATTTGCTGGAGCATCCAGTAACGCATTAAGTTCATCCGTTATGTGACAGTATGAATCTGTTAGTTTGCAGGTTTCAAGAATGCCTTACATTGGTCGAGGACTTTCTAGGCCAACGGTGTATATACTCACTGCAGCCTGGAGAAAGAGTACTCAAAAACAGTATATGACTTATGTGGAAAAAAAAAAAAAAAAGGAACAATATTGTGTTCAAAAGAATATTCAATATGATACTGTAGTTATTGAAAATGTGTTAGAGTTTATCTACACTTTATTATGATGAAGGTCTTAGCTATACTGCTATCAATACAGCTAGAAGTGCGTTGTCCGCATATCTTGTAATAGGTACACGGACACAAAGTATAGGTTCTCACCCTCTCATATCTAGGTTGATGAAAGGAATCTAATTCCAAACCGCCTAAGCCTAGGTATATGGTAATCTGCGAGGTAAGCGTTGTTCGTAACATACTTCGTCATTGGCTGTCACGGCTATAACTTTGTTAAAATTAACCATGAAATTGGCTATGCTAATGGCATTGGTGTCAGTACAGAGAGTGCAGACTTTCCAAAAAACTTCAGTTCGAGAGAATGGAAGTGAATACAGAGAATGTTCTGTTTTATATTTCTGACCTGCTCAAACAAAGCAGGCCAGGTGTGACAGGTTTTAAGATTGTGTTCTCAGCATATCCTACAGCTCCATGTTTATGTGTAAGGACACATTTGTTACATTACATTGAAGCCACAAGGGCTTTAAGACAAGAAGAAACAGGATTATTTGTCAGTTACAAAAAGCCAACATAAAAGAGTGGCAGTTCAGACTATCTCAAGGTGGTTAAAGCAAGAGTTGGTTCAGGCAGGAATTAACATTTATGTGTTTACATCTCATTCCACTAGCGCAGTAGCAACATCCGCGGCCAGGGCGATGGATGTTCCCATCGACCATATATTAAAAGCCGCAGGTTGGAAAAATGAACTTGTGTTTCAGCAATACTACCATCGGCCGTTTGCCGATGGAGGGCTGTTTGCTAACTCAATATTGAGTGCTGTTGCTATTGTTTAAAGTCTGTTTTCAATACTGTTTCATTCTGTTTCGTTTGTTGCCCTACATTAAGAGGGTTTATTGGTTGTTTTATGACCAAAAATAAAACTGTTTTGTTTTTGCATGATATGCAATGTCATGTTTACAGCATTATTGATGATACTCAGTCAATCGATGCAGTGAGAAGCCGGGATTTTGATCTGCGGCATAAAAATCACAGAGCTTTAAAATCTTCACGTAGTCACTCACGTGACTCCGAAGTAAAATAGTAAGATTAAACGAGAACTTACCAGTTTGAAGTTTGATCTTTATTTTATGAGGAGTTACGTTGGTGATTACATGCCCACCACGCCCAACCCTCTCTCATAGAAAAAAGGTCATAATGGTAGTTCTCATGTTGATCATCTTAATATGTTACTTCAATTATGGTTTTGTCTGTGATTTCATACCGCTGCTTTGAAGATTGACGCGCATGCGCCCTGACGGGGTTCTTCACGTAATCACCAACGTAACTCCTCATAAAATAAAGATCAAACTTCAAACTGGTAAGTTCTCGTTTAATCTTACTATTCTTGCTGACAACCAACAAGCATTTAGGAGGCATAGATCATGTGAGTCTCAGCTTATCCTGACGACAAATGACCTGGCCAAACATCTTGATGGTAACGTCATCACGGATTTGGTAGTGCTGGACTTTTCTAAAGCATTTGATGTCATCCCACACCAGAGACTGCTTCGGAAGCTTGACTTCTATGGTATTCGTTCCAACACGAAACGATGGATTTCCAGTTTCCAGACAAAAAGTCTTCAGCGTGTGTGTGTGAACGGAAAGAGCTCCAATTGGCATCCAGTGTTGAGTGCTACACCTCAGGGCACAGTACTTGGCCCACATCTGTTTTTGCTTTACATAAACGACATCCATGAAAAAGTCGCAAGCACGACCAGACTATTCGCTGATGATTGTTTGCTGTACCGTCCAATTAAGTCAGCTGATGATGAAGATGCTCTCCAAAAGGACCTCGATACAATGGTTGAGTGGTCACAACAATGGGGCATGCAGTTCAACCCTTCCAAATGTGAAACCATGCGTGTCACCAGAAAGAGGAATCCAGGTGAGACATCGTACAATATACTTGGTACCACCCTTGAAGAATCCAAACAAACCAAGTATCTTGGCATCAAATTGCAGAATGATCTGCGTTGGAATGGTCAGACTCATCATGCAACGGTGAAAGCAACAGGTGTCCTAAATTTTCTGAGGCGCAACTTTCATCATTGTTCAACTTCTGTCAAGGAGAAGCTATACTTCACCCTCGTTAGACCTCATTTGGACTACGCAGTTGCAGCATGGGACCCATACACAAATAGAAACATTTCTTCCATCGAACGTGTCCAAAGACAGGCAGCTCGAATTGTTACTAACACCTATGAGAGAGAAGCGAGTGTTACCAAACTTCCGAATTCTCTGGGGTGGAACCCTCTCCAAGACAGACGTGAAGCTCACCGTTTGACCTGTTTTTACAAAATGTTAAATGGTCAGCTCGACATAGATTACAAGACCTACACCAAACCCAAACCAACTAGGAGCAGACGAAGGCATTCGATCCAATTTGTGATTCCAGCTACCAAGACAGATGTGTACAGCAATTCATTCTTCCCCCGCACAATTAAAGCATGGAATAATCTCCACCCTACTTTAGTTACCCAACCAGATGCAACTAAATTTAAGGTAGCTCTTTCTACCCAAAAACCCTTTCTGGCTTAAGTCCTCCCTCCACCACCTCCAGTTTAAATTCCATTTGGAATATTTTGGAGGACCAAGAAACCAAGAACCAAGAACCAAGAACTGGCCCTTAGGCCCACCGAGTCTGCACCGACCAACGCCCACCTATAACTATACTATACTATACTATACTATACTATAACTATCCATCACACTTGGGACAATTTACAATTTTAGTGAAGCCAAATTAACCTACAAACCAATAGGTCCTTGGAATGTGGGAGGAAACTGGAGCACCTGGTGAAATCCCACGTGGTCACAGGGAGAACGTGCAAACTCCATAAATAAAGAAAAGCACCCGCAGTCAGGATCAAACTCGGGTCTCTGGCGCTGTAAGGTAGCAACTCTACCGCTGCGTCACTGTGCCACCCCTGCAACTATTCTATGCAAAGCAACTGCAAAGAATCTGCAACTGTTCAATGTAGAGCAGTAAATGTTAAAGTGCTAGTAACAGGCTCAGATCACAGGTCACAGAACCAGATAGCTTAATATGGTCTCTATCTGGTTATGGGCCGATGACCAAAATAGTTTTAAAAAACGTCCATTGCCTGCACATTTCAGCTCAGCAATAATAGCCAAATATGGAATATCCAGAAAATGAAACAGGAAAAAAAAAGGATTGAGAACTGGGTCTGGTTTCGGTCATAATTTTCTTTTCAACACATCCTCTTCACGCCAAGAGCAGTTATTAAAAGATTCTGCTCTTTTTATAGTTGATCTTCATTAAATTTAATGCCTGGGAAAACATTGATCGGAGCTGCAAAGATTGCTGAAGTGTGTGTCAGGAACACAGATGAATGCAATCCGTGTCTTTCTATTTAGAATCGCAGCTACCCAGGCATGAATCATGGAGTATAATCTAATCATGGTTCCAGGGCAGCACTACCAATATCATGATAATTCCCCCAGCTTTATTGATGTCTATTTAAAACATTTTTTGAAATCATTTTCAATGGGGATTGTTCAAAATATTGCTTATGTAATCCTGTAATAAAATGATTAAGGTTGGGGACATAAAAATGTGTGGGTAAAACAGCACAGGAGATTATTTAATCAAGGGACAACTGGAGTTGTATTCTCAGGACTTTAGGATTGCAACGTGATATAAATATTCCGATGTATTAAAGAGAATTGATAGGATGGACAATTGGAGAAACTAGGACTAGAAGGCAGAGTCTAAAAAATTAAACCTTGGTCTTTCAGCAGAGAGATTAGGCCAGAAATCTGCATGCCAATTTGAAAATCTCTTCCATAAATGGCAAATTGATGCTGGACAATCGTTAATTTTAAATTTTAACTTTGAGAATACTCGATATTTTATTAATCAAGAGAATTAAAAACTAAAGTCTCAAATCAGCCATAATCTTATTGAATGGGATAAAATGGACTACATCTATTCTCATATCCTATTTGTTTACAACAATTAAGGTAACCGTTCAATAGTTCAATGGTTTACTTATTATCACGTGTACAGAGATACACTGAAATGTTTGTTCTGTGGGCTATCTAATCAAATCATCCAGTATGTGAGTATAATAGATTCACTTCTGGAACAGTACACAGAGAGTCACTACATTCCGGCACCATCTTGCAGCTTCCAAGTCTCTGAAAAGTCTAATCGTGGTCTAAGGAGATGTACAATCTCTTATATTTCTCTCTTTAAGTCCCGGTGTCCTGGCAGCACTGGATTGATGGTCAGGGTCGGCATGATGCCGTCAGATCCTTCCACCATGGTTCTCTGCAGCTGCCATGTACACTGTGCTCCGTTCATTCACATCCGGCGTGGGGGAACTGCCATGGGGAAGGGGGAGGGGTGGGGAAGGAGGGGGGGGGAGAGCAAGGGTGGATCTGGCACGGGATACTTTGTAACTTTGCCAGTGCCCTTTATGCAGCGACTATTTGAATACCTTCAGTCTGAGGAAGTGTCTCAACCGGAAACGTCACCCATTCCTTCTCTCCAGAGATGCTGCTTGTCCCGCAGAGTTACTTCAGAAAACCTTGGGTGTGTAAGCAATGAATTTCACCGTGACTTGTTACATGTGCTAATAAAGTATTCAATTCAATTCAACATCTTATATTTTTGATTTTTTTTAGAGGAAATATTGGTCCATTTTATGACTTTGTTGAGTTCACTATCATCTATAACAGAACTGGTCTGATAGGAAACTATTGTGCAAATAAGTAAGTATAATTTTGCCATACAGCACTATTTATGTTTAATTCATAATTCTTCCACAAATTTATCAATTTTTCTCCACATTAAAGAAGGAGAATTAGCCACATTAAGATGATTTGAAATGTTAACTGCTCATAATGAAGTAGGTTCATCAAATACAAAGTCAACACCATAAGTCATTTTGAGAAGAAGCTTTCATGTGACAACAGGGAATCAATTACTGGTTTCTTACTCGGCTAAAGAATCTTGGTTGGGTCTTAAAGAATATTGGTTAAATTTGCTTCTAACCACTGGGCCACAATAGCTAACCTCCAGCAGTCTGAAATTGTGATGGAAGTGATGGGGAGAAGCTGTAAGACTTTCAGCATAAGTTCATAAGTTTTAAGAGCAGAATAAGGCCACTTTGCCCCATCAAGTCTACTGTAACAATCAATCATGGCTGATCTATCTTTTCCTCTCAACCCCATTCTCCTGCCTTCACCCCATAACCCCCGACACCCTTACTAATCAAGAATCTGTCAATCTCCACTTTTCAAATATCCATTGACTTGGCCTCTGCTGCTTTCTGTGGCAATGAATTCCCCAGATTCACCACCCTCTGACTAAAGAATCTTCTGTTTATCCGTTAACTCTTCCTAAAACATGGGGACCAGGGATCCAGGGATGGGAAAGTAGGAGGCAGATATGGCTAAACATTTGTATTCCCTTCGCAAAATGAATGTTCCAACCTCTCCCACCCCCATTAAGCAAGTCAATCTATTTTTGATCATCATAAGAGAATTTCAATGACAACACTAAATTCACATATGATGAAAGAGGCTTCTAGCCTCAGAAGATTCAAGACTAGGTCATACGACATTCATCTGATCAAACAAATGGATGTGCACAGACGAATAGTACTTTTAGGCAGCTTATTGTCTATTGTCTATTGTCTCTTACCTTATGGTTTGGTCACGTGGGATCCTAATTCCTAAGTTTCCTAGTTAAGTTAAGTTTCTGAAATCATTGGAAAGAAGAAATGAAATAGAAAGACCAATCTTCCTATCTCATTGGAAATAGGAAGGCTGTGCTTCCTATTTAATTTCCATTAGGTGGATGCGAGTAAAATACCTCATTTGTTTCCCCATACACAGGATAACATTTACCATGCAATCTCTTGTTTAAAGACCAGGATAGTATTATTAACAATAGCTCAGTTGACTATGTCCCCAACAGTATGACATACTGGGATAGCAGCCTATACCTTTATTAGGTGCTCTCCACTTGAGACGCTGTGCAACAAACGTTCGTCTAGGTTCATGCATTTTTGAACCATTTAGCTTTCAACATCTAGAAAGGGAGGCTGTGCTTCTATTTAGGGAGTTCATAAATTGATTTGGGGTCTTTTCACAGATGACGCGATGGCATCACAATCCAAGTCAATCGAAACAGGATTCAAACTCTGCTCCTGGCAGTTCTGTCAATTGGTGACTGGAACTTGAGCTCTGAATTCTGATTTGACTCTTGCATTAAAAATTTTAATGGGAGAATCTATTAGTTCCATGTACTGAGGCAAGTCCGATAAATTCTACTCATGTAGAATTCTTTCTTGCCACACTGCATTGAGAGCTAGATCCTTGTCTCTGCACGCTCTTGCACTATTATGAATTAGATAACATGTTTAAAAATCCACGTATAACTCTTGCCATTTACAGCAATTCAATTTAAAACTCTTTATAAATGGACCTTCTTCCTCACAGTTAGTTATAGGCTAGAATATAATTGATGGGTTTCATTTTTTATATATAGCATAATGGATACTTGTGAGTGAGTTAGAATTTGTTTGATGGTCTTGATGATTTCCATATACTGTAGGAGCAAATTATCTTTGTGAAGAGCAGGGTCAATGTGCTGAGCTGAAGATTTATTTTCAAGACACCAGAGATTTAGTTGTTATAAACCAAGTGGGACCCGTTGGGTCCCGTCCCCTCAACGCGCAGTTGCGGGTGGGGGGGGGGTGGCCTGTGGCATCACACACACACACTAACTACCCCCCCCACACACACTAACTACCCCCCACACACACACTAGCTAACCCCCCTTGATATTATATTAATATTATTCATTTTCTCCTTTTACCCCATACCCACACTAGCCACTGACGCATAGCCCCCAACTCCAGGTGCGTCTAGAGAGGGAGGGAGGGTAGAGAGTGAGGGAAGAGAGAGAGAGGGGCAGAGACAGAGACAGAGAGGGGCAGAGACAGAGACAGAGAGGGGCAGAGACAGAGAGAGAGGGGAAGAGACAGAGGGAGAGGGGGGAGGAAGGTGGAGGAGAGAGGGGGAGAGAGGGGGAGGGGGAGAGGGGGGAGAGAGGGGGGAAGGGAGAGGGAGGAGGGGGGGAAGAGAGGGGGAGAGGTGGGGGGGAAGGGAGGGGGTGGGGAGATGGGGGGCGGGGTGGGGGGATGCGACGGGTGGGGGGGATGGGAGTGGGTGGGGGGATTGGGAGGGGACGGGAGGGGGGTGGAGGGGAGGGGGAGGGAAGGGAGGAGGAGGGGGGGAGGGGAGAGGGGAGGGGGGAGAGAGGAGGGGGAAAGAGAGGAGGGGGAGAGAGAGGGCAGGGGGAGAGAGAGGAGGGGAGAGAGAGGGGGGAGAGGGGGGGTCCCGGGCTGAGCCGAGGCAGAGAGAGAGGGGTGGGGGAGAGGAGGGAGAGGGGGTGAGGGGAGGGGGGGAGAGAGGAGGGAGGGGGAGAGAGAGAGGGGGAGTGAGGGGGGGGAGTCCCGGGCTGAGTCGAGGGGGAGAGAGCGAAGGGGGGAGGCCCGGGCCAAGGGGGAGAGAGAGGAGGAGAGAGAGAGGGAGGGGAGGGGGAGATACCCGAGCCGAGGTGCGAGCGGGCGAGCGAGCGAGTGTCGACCAAAGGAGTGCCGGTTGTGCCGAAGCAGTCTTCAGCTAAGATCTTTGGTCTGCGAGTGGGGGGAGGGTGGCAGCTCGCGGCGGGAAGGTGGCAGCTCGCGGGCAGGTGGGGAGGGGGGGGGGCGGCAGCGTACATCGAACAAAGGTCTCAGGAGGTCTTGGGTACAGGGCCCGAGCCGAGGCACGAGCGGGCGAATGTCTTCAGTCGACAGGGTGACTTTTGAACAACGGGGGGAGGAGGGAGGGGTGGGAGGTGACGTCAGTCGCAGCGCGAGCAGACGGCAGGAAGATCCATTGTCACGTCATCAGCAAAAAAAAACTGTCGTTGGATTGGATTTGTGAACATTTTTATTAATTACTCAACAAATAAAGCACAAAATGTTCAGGTAAGACGATTTTTGACTGCAGGGGGTAAATCTCTACCGGAATATGTAAAAATGTTCCCGTTAGCGCGTCGTTTCTTCGAGTACATGTGATCACACGCACGCACGCACGCACACCCCCAAGATCAGAGTTTTATAGTTATGAGGATGGAGAACTGCACCCCTTTCTGGAAGCAAGAGGCTTGGCACTCACCTTGAATAAGATAAGGCCAACATAACGATCAGTTTTAATCCTGTCCATCTGGGTAAACGGTTACTTAAAAAAAAATAGCACACACAATCATCTACTTCAATTCAGGTGTCTTCCTGCAGGTTTAATCTCAAAGGATATACTCCAAAAAAACTGTAAAATAGTGAAATATGCAGTCCAGGGTGCAGTGGCATCACTGAAGTCCTCATGTCTGGGACCTATACTATGAGGCAACATCAGAAAATGTCAAATAGGCAGGTTTGTTAAGAGGACCTTAACCGGTTGTGTTAACATGGATAAATTGGGCTGAAGGGCCTATTTCCATGCAGTATGACTCTATGGCTTACCTGTGCTTACCTGGATCAGGGCGATCCAGCACATCCAGCACCTGGACTGGACTTCGGGCTTTTTATTTTTTATTTTGTAAATGGCGACAAAATATGGCGAAATGTGCAAGAATTTCGCTGTGCAGTTTTTACGTGATAATAAGAAACCATTGAACCATGACCTTCCCATCACATAAGGAAACTCAGGCCTACCGTGCCTTTCCTTTACTTTCTCACCATAATACTTGGCAGAATGCAAGAAATTATTTTATTGCACTCCTTACCCCTGCCCCCAACCCTCAAAAGCAACCGCCTGCACCCCTCCATTCATCTCCAATGATGGTTAAGTTCTCATTTTCCATGAGAGTTAGCAAGAGACAAAGCTTCTTTACTTAAGGGTTGTGGAGCTGAAATCCAGCGGACAGACTGACCAGAGATTTGGCAGGTCCCACAGCCCTGTCTGCATGACCCCAAGCAAGGTATTACAATTGGAGCTAAAGAATGCACTATCAATAGCACCAGGGGCGATGGCTGCCCTGCCAGCAGTCTGTTCGTTTTTTCATTATTTTTGTTATTTTTTAGTGTGTTAAAATTTGTTTTAATGTTCTTCGGTTTGTTTTATGTGGGGGAGGGGATCTTACCTTGCCGGAGACGTGATTAATTTTCAGATCACATTCTCCGGCGCGCTCTGCAGCCTTCCATCGATGAAGCTGGCAGCCTCCTCGGACTGACTTTGAGTCTTATCGCGGGGGCGGACTTAACATTCAGCTTCTCCCTTGCCTGGGATCGCTCCCACCGCGACCACCATGGAATCACCATCAAGGGCTCGCTGTCGGGAGAGGCTAGTCGGGAAGCTCCAACGTCACGGAAGGTTCGACCAGCCCCGACGCAAGGTCCGATCGATCCGGCGCTGGGGAGCTGACATCCCCCCGATGCAGGAGCTGATCGCCTCGATGCGGAGGGCCCAAACGCCGCCGGCTACGGGAGTCAAGACCGTCCCGTCAACGGGGGCTCGAGGCCCACGACCGAAGAAGAACTAAGGGAAGGGACTTGAACTTTATTTCGCCTTCCATCACCGTGAGGAATGTGTAGGTCACTGTGGTGGATGTTCATCTTAAAATGTGTTTTTGAATGATCAGTTGCTTTTAAGTGTATGACTGACCTGGCAAATGAAATTCCTCGTATTTGGCGAATATCCTACTTGGCGAATAAAGTGTGATTCTGATTCTGATTCTGAAAATGCAGGTAACATCATATTTATCAAAATCAGCACCTGATAGCAATAATTCAATAATTCACTTGCTGCACTAAATTAAAATGATCAGATCACCTTCGCTGCCCAGAATCCACTGAGCTGAAAAAGGAAAACTGTGAATGTTTGACCAATTCCCCAAACTATGCCTAATTGCATCAATGTAATAGAGATTTTCAAATGAAGGTTCTTGAGCTAATCCCACAACTGATTCTTTGACCAACCTTACAACCTCTCACCAATCCTGTAGGTCAAGCAGGCACAGGACTAGGAAATATTGTAGAATGTAGAACATAAGAACAGGCCCTTCAGTCCACAATGTCTGTGCTGAATATGATGCCGACCAACTCTTATTTGTCTGTATATAATCCATATCCCTCCATTTCCTGCATATCCATATGCCTATAAAAAGTCTCTTAAATGCCACTATTGCACCTGCCTCCACCACCACACCTAGTAGCACATTCCAGGCACCCACCACCCTCTGTAGAAGACTTGCCCCACACATCTCCTTTACATTTGTGCACTTCTCACCTTAAACCTATGCTCTCTACTTTTAAATATTTCTATCCTGCGAAAAAAGATTTGCTATTTCCACCCTTTTGGAAAGATATTTGATACTTCCATCCTGGATTGTGTGCTGAAACGCTAATAAAATGACAAAATACAAACGGAACAAAATACCAACAGGTCCAGGTCTCGTGTGATCAAACTGCAAGGGAAGCTGTATAACAGTATAATTTGTCTGTGCACATCCGTTTTAATGATCAGATGAATGTCATTAAACCCCGTGCCATGACCTTCCTAAAGATGTAGATGACAACAAATTATTGACTAAAGCAGTCTTTGACAGAATGCTTCCTTCTTTGTTAATTAAATTCTAATCTGAAACACAGAGGCAGTCTGACTTTTTAATTTCCTCCAAATTAAAGGGTGGGAAGACTGAAACCATTGTCTTCGGTCTTTCCACCGGGATCATTCCCATACTGTTCACCATCCCCCTTCCCTGACCATCATCTCAGATGGAAACAGATTGCTTGCAACTTTTGTGTTCAATTTGACTTGTAACTGAGTTTCAGAACACATGCCCAGAGCTTCAATAGGTTCATTGTCCACAAGAAGTAACCCAGTCAAAGATATTGTGATCAAAGTCAGGCTCCGATCCATAGAAAGTTCAAGCTTGTGTATAAAAAATATTGTTCTTGGATGGTATGGATAGCTGGGGAACGGCATTAAGTTGCAATGATGGGTACACAACCCAGACCATTTGCCTGCTTTGACAGACCTATAGTTGTACAGCTATACAACATGGAAATAGGCCCTTCAGCCCATCATAAGTTCATAAGTGAAAGGAGCAGAATTAGGCCATTCGACCCATTACGTCTACTCCGCCATTCAATCATGGCTGATCTATCCCTCCCTCCTAACCTCATTCTCCTGCCTTCTCCCCATAACCCCCGACTCCCGTACTAATCAAGAATCTATCTAGCTCTGCCTTAAAAATATCCATTGACTTGGCCTCCACAGCCTTCTGTGGCAATGTAGTAGGCCCCCTTCGGTCATGACTGACCATGGGTGATGCATCCTGGTCGAATGCAAGCCTGGCGATGTCATATGGAGGACAGGCTGTTGCCCATGCAGCACGTCCCCCCTCTCCACATCACTGATCGATCCAAAGGAACAGCAGGGCCATTACAGTTTGGCACCAGCGCCGTCGCAGGAGCTGCCGGAGCGAGGTTGTAGACAACGACGAACTGCCTTAGGGGCTCCGACTCTGGATTTTCTTGAGGTTTACTCCTGGAGCCTTTTCCATGACTGGATATGGCCACAAGGCAGTGGAGGTTTTAAATCAGAGTTTTCCCTCTCCTAGATGGACTGCCTTCCCAGGCTGATGAGCCCCATCTGCCAGAGACTCGTGGGGGCGGGAGCGTCTACCTTCCCATGCAGGTCTATAGCACATGCTCACTGCCCATTTGAATTCCATAGATTCACCACCATCTTGTCCATGCCAACCAAGGTTACATTCTGGGCTAGTTCTATTTGCCCACTTTGGCCCATGTCACAGATACATTTTGTGGCATTTTTCAAGAAAGAGAACAAAGTTCTCTCTGTTATGTAGGACATTTGAATTGTCAGCTGAAGGCTCTACTGTGACCTCATGATAGGGAGACCAATATTGATAATATATTGGAACAAAGCAGTTTCCTGGTCCTAGGATCAATGATAACTGAGAATGATAACCATCAGCGCAGTGAGCTTGGTGTTGTCCAAAACTACTTGCCTGCATCCTCTTCATCGTGGATATGTTAAAGCATGCATGGTGGCAAACTTTGTCAGACACTGCTTCAATGTCCAGAGCAACTACTTTCCATGATCCCTTACGTTTAAGGCTTATATCTACATTCCCAAGCTGTGCTGTGTTGATGGAACGTTAACAAGCATCTATAAGCAGAATGTCAATGAGTAGGTGTCACGCTGCTACTGTTGATATTTCTATCAGTTTGCAATGATGGGTAGGTGGCTGAAAGAGAAGTTTGCCTCGACCAATTCATCAAGGTGGAAGCATTTAACTGAACTCTGGTCAAGGGATATTGGTCTTGAGATTGATTTGTTCTTGGGCTTGAAACAAAAAGCCACTTTTACTCAAAGTTTTCCTGGTTACAAGCAACTAGTAGGGATGGTTATGGTTAATAAAAGTCAATTTAGGTTAAAGACTGCAATCTATGACCAACAAGCTTTTCCAAAAACTATTGATAAGAGCATTTAGGAAATTGTCCAAAACCAGTCTAAGCACCCACAGCCCACTCTAGCTGGACAGTTGTAATTACAGAAATTGGTGTGAATTTTGTACAATTACAGATATGAAACTAAATGATGATGAACTTTGCCAACTAGCTTAACTTTATACGTGTTCCATATACGTGCCCCATATACTTGTTCAAGTAGTTAATAGAGATACTCTAGCATTATTTAGAAGGTTGATCTTGTATTTGTGGCCTCTTTTGTCCATTAGATAACAATTAACATTTGTTAGTCATTTTTAGATGGTTTTTCAAATTTCCCAATGTAAAAAATCATACAAATATCAGGGAAGGTTTTACTTTAGCACCCTTCTCTTGGATAGCTATGAATCTTCTGATAAATTCACAGTGGAAGTTCAATGAACCACAGTTCTTTGAGGAGACTATAAACTAGAACGGTTGGGGGGAGGGAAAATAGAGAAAGCTAGTAAGTGTGTGAGGCAGGAGGCAGAGAAGGGAAGCACTCAGACCCAACATGTAGGGGAGAAAGAAGAAAAAGATAATAAACAGAGATTAAGAGGTGGTGGGTTTCTTAAATGTGTGAGCAGAGAGACAGAGGGGTGTAAAATGAGGGTAGAAGCAATAGGTAGCAAGGTGAAAAGTAAAAGTGGCAGGCAGACAAATCCAGGGCAAAAACCAAAAAGGGCCACTTTTCAACATAATTGTATAAGGGGTAAGAGTGTTGTAAAAACAAGCCTGAAGGCTTTGTGTCTCAATGCAAGGAGCATTCGTAATAAGCTGGATGAGTTGAATGTGCAGATAGTTATTAATGAATATGATATAGTTGGGATCACAGAGACATGGCTCCAGGGTGACCAAGGCTGGGAGCTGAACATCCAGGGATATTCAATATTCAGGAGGGATAGACAGAAAGGAAAAGGAATACAATTATCCTTGAAATTAAATAATCTATCAGTATTAACCCCAATACTGAATAATCCTGCATTCAAACCATCTCTTATCGACAAAACATATAAACAATGGGATAGACTGGGGATTAGGAAAGTAGGAGATATGTATGAATTGGGCAAATTGTTATCATTTCAACAATTTAAATTAAAACTTAAACTGAATGATAATCAATATTTTAAATATATACAGATATGTGACTTTATGAAGAAATATATACGTAGATTTCAAACTATATTTTTAGACCCTTTAGAAGAAGCAATGAATATTAAGGCTGATTCATAAAAACTAATATCATATTTTTATAATAGTATATTAAATAGAGAATTACCCTCAACAGAGGCACTAAGAGAAGATTCGGAACATGAACTAATGATAAAGATCCCGAAAGATAGATGGGAAAAGTATCTGATGAACACACATAATTGTTCCATTAATGCAAGACATAATTTAATTCAATTTAAATTATTACATAGACTATATTATTCAAAAACGAGGTTGAATAAATTCTACCCAAACGTCTCTCCGAAATGCGATAAATGTTTGTTTCAAAATGCCAATATAACACATTACATCTCCGAAACGTTACCTATTTCCTTCGCTCCATAGATGCTGCTGCACCCGCTGAGTTTCTCCAGCATTTTTGTGTACCTTCGATTTTCCAGCATCTGCAGTTCCTTCTTTAACACATTCATTTGTAGGATGTACAAAGTTGAATAAATTTTGGAGCGATATATTTGAAATATTTACAAAGCTCTTCAAGTCAAGAATAGAACCTAATACGGAATGGATTATATTTGGAATAATAGTAGAAGATATCAATTTAAACAAAGACCAAAAAGTATTCTTTAATTATGGGTTAATAATTGGAAAGAAATTGATACTTAAATTTTGGAAAAATACAGCTATACCAACTATTAAAATGTGGATTGGGAATATGACGGACATAGCACACCTTGAAGAAATGAGACTCTGCCTAATAGATAAATATGACCAATTCTTAAGGAGTTGGTCCCCTTTCATCGACTTTTTGGAATCATGTGATGCAGCAGGACCGTAAAGATTACTGATTTCAGGTCAGGTCGTGGATAGATTTACATCTCCGAACAAAGATTTGAAAATTTCTTTTTTAAGGGTCTTTTTCTACTATTTCTACTTTCTACTTTTTCTTTTCTTATATACACACTTCAAGTTTTTCTATTTTCTACTATTTATTTTTCCTCTTTTTCTTCTCTCTATTTTATTTTAATTTTTTTTAGCTCCTTTTCAAAAACATAAAACTAGAGGTTGTACATAGAATGTATTACGTTATGACATAGTTGGCACCTAAAATTAGGTGCCACTGTATTGTTTTGTATTGTATTAACTTCTAATAAAATAAACAAAACAAAAAAACAAAAAAAAGAAAGGAAAAGGAGGTGGGGTAGCGTTGCTGGTTAGAGAGGAGAGTAACGCAATTGAAAGGAAGGACATTAGCTTGGAGGATGTGGAATCGATATGGGTAGAGCTGCGAAACACTAAGGGGCAGAAAACGCTAGTGGGAGTTGTGTACAGGCCACCTAACAGTAGTAGTGGAGTTGGGGATGGCATCAAACAGGAAATTAGAAATGCGTGCAACAAAGGTAAAACAGTTATAATGGGAGACTTCAATCTACATATAGATTGGGTGAATCAAATTGGCAGGGGTGCTGAGGAAGAGGATTTCTTGGAATGTATGCGGGATAGTTTTCTAAACCAACATGTAGAGGAACCAACGATAGAGCAGGCTATTCTAGACTGGGTATTGAGTAATGAGGAAGGGTTAGTTAGCAGTCTTATTGTGCGTGGCCCCTTGGGCAAGAGTGACCATAATATGGTTGAGTTCTTCATTAGGATGGAGAGTGACATAATTAATTCAGAAACAAGGGTTCTGTACTTAAAGAAAGGTAACTTTGAGGGTATGAGACGTGAATTGGCCAAGATGGACTGGCAATTGATTCTTAAAGGGTTGACGGTGGATATGCAATGGAAGGCATTTAAAGACTGCATGGATGAACTACAACAATTGTTCATCCCAGTTTGGCAAAAGAATAAATCAGGGAAGGTAGTGCATCCGTGGATAACAAGGGAAATCAGGGATAGTATCAAAACAAAAGATGAAGCATACAAATTAGCCAGAAAAAGCAGCCTACCAGAGGACTGGGAGAAAATCAGAGTCCAGCAGAGAAGGACAAAGGGCTTAATTAGGAAAGGGAAAATAGATTATGAAAGAAAACATAAATACTGACTGCAAAAGTTTTTATAGATATGTGAAGTGAAAAAGATTAGTTAAAACAAATGTAGGTCCCTTGCAGTCAAAAACAGGTGAATTGATCATGGGGAACAAGGACATGGCAGACCAATTGAATAACTACTTTGGTTCTGTCTTCACTAAGGAAGACATAAATAATCTGCCGGAAATAGCAGGGGGCCGCGGGTCAAATGAGATAGAGGAACTGAGTGAAATCCAGGTTTGCCGGGAAGTGGTGTTAGGTAAATTGAATGGATTAAAGGCCGATAAATCCTCAGGGCCAGATAGGCTGCATCCCAGAGTACTTAAGGAAGTAGCCCCAGAAATAGTGGATGCATTAGTGATAATTTCTGTAAGTCTTATTATTGCACTGTCACTTCTTGCTGTTTGTATTTAGAACATAGAGCGTGGAACAGTTCAGAGCAGGATCGAGCCCTTTGGCCCACATTGTCTGCATAAACCATGATGTCAATTTAAACAAATCTCATTTGCCTGCACATTGTCAATATCCCCCAATCCCCTGCTTGTTCATGCATCTATCTAAATGCCTCATAAATGTTGTATATTTTATCTGCTTCGTCCACTACCCCTGGCATCACGTTCCAGGCATTTATCACACTCAGTAAAAAAAGCTTGCGCCACCGTGCCGCCCACTGTATAACTCTTTTCATTGATGCCTCTCCCTTCAGTCTCTACCTGTAAACTGACAAGAGCAGCACTGACAGTTCAAGGGCAGCACAATGGCCCGGTGGTAGAGATGCTGCCTTACGGCGCCATGGACCCAGGTTTGATCCTGACTAAGGGTGCTGTCTGTATGGAGTTTGTATGTTCTCCCTGTGACCTTGTGGGTTTTTCTTTGGGTAGAATTAGACCATTTGGCCCATCAAGTCTACTCTGCCATTCCATCATGGCTGATCTATCTCTCCCTCCTAACCCCATTCTCCTGCCTTCAAAGGTTCAAAGGTTCATTTATTGTCACATACACCAATTGGTGTAGTGAAATTTGAGTTACCATTTGCAGCACACTAATAAGCATACAACACAACATTGAAGAAGAATTTAACATAAAACATAAAAACATCCCCCCACAATGGTTCCCACTGTGAGGGAAGGCACAAAGTCCAGTCCCCATCCCCTTGTCCACCCATAGTCGGGCCTATATATAAATAAAATGTATTATTATTATTATTATTGAGGCCACCGCAGTCGCCGCTATGGGGCCCGATGTTCCAGGCCCTTCTCGCCGGGTGATTGTGCTCCGGCGTCGGGAGAACCCTCTCAGCGGCTTGGGATGCCTGGAACAACCGCTTCCTTACCAGAGACCGCGGCTTCCGAAGCCGACAGGCCACGCTGGACGGAGCTCCACCTCTGGCGATCTCAGCGAGAGATCCCAGGCTCCCGATGTTAAAGTCAGCGCTGCCGCCCGTGGCTGGCCGCTCCACAGACCTGCAGCTTCGCGATGTTCATCGGCGGAATCAGCATTCTGGAGCTCCAGCGCGGCGACCCGGGCAAGGCATCGCCCGCTCCACAATAGCGCTCCAGCGCTGCGCCGCCGCCGAAGCCAAGGTTCTGGCCGGTCCCGTCAGGAAACGCCGCTCCAGACCCCGATGGTAGGCTGCGAGGACGGGTCGAGATGCTGCTCGGAGGAAGGCAGCTTCTCGGACCAGGTAGGGACTGAGAAATACAGTTTCCCCCTTCCCCCCCCCCACCCCCCACATAAAAAGAATAGACCTCCAAACAAAACTTTTTAACGTACTAAAACTAAAAATAAAAAGTGTAAAGACGGACAGCTGCAGGCAGGGCAGCCATACCCAACTGGACGGTGCCTTCTCCCCATAACCTCTGACACCTGTGCTAATCAAGAATCTATCTATCTCTGCCTATCTCTGCCTTGAAAATGTCCACTGACTTGGCCTCCACCAAGCCTTTGTGTCAAAGAATTCCACCGATTCACCACCCTCTGACGAAAGAAATTTCTCCTCATCTCCTTCCTAAAAGAACGTCCTTTAATTCTGGGGCTATGACCTCTAGTCCTGGACTATCCCATGAGTGGAAACGTCCGCTCCACATCCACTCTATCCAACTCGATCCAGTTCCTTTGATTTAGCGATGAATGACAGGAGACTTTCAGCGATGGAGCTAATGACTTTCTCAGCACAAGAATGGAGAGAGAGTAAGACTAATTATCAAAGAGAGCTGTGGTAACCATTTTAAGAGGAGCTTCACGTAAAATGTTGCCCTTCTATATGAGATAAATCTCCTATCTTATAACACCTCACCCTCTCGCCTTAAAACTGTGCCCTAGAAATTTGACATTTCCATACTGGGAAATAGGAATATACCTCCTGTCTATGCACCTCATAGTTTTATATACTTCTATAAGGTCATGTTTCATTTTCTGAGACTTCAAGCTATTTGGATATCTGCTAGCTGTTTGCATTTTTACTTTTATTTTCGTACCGTTATCTCCTATGTCTAATACTTTTCATAACATTTTGCTTTGAAATAGAGTTTTTTCCCTTTCAAGGTACAACCTGTCTCTGTATCAAGCCAGCTTGTTTGAACACCCCGTAATGATGTGCCGTCCACTTATCTATTCACAAAACTGTCGGCTTAAAACATAAATAGGTTTTGTTCATGTCATTGAGTCTATCTAAAAGTAGAATCTTAATCTCATATTTCTCCCTTTCAAATGTAATATTAAACTCGTAAACAGCGTCACAAATCCGCACCTGTTTAAAATCTGAAATAAAAAATGAAAATGCAGGAAGGTCAGACAGCATACTGTCAGATTAATGTTTTAGCTCAATGACCTATTGTTGGAAAGGTCATTGACCTTTCACATTTCACCTTTCAAGGTCAATCAAATAAAAGGTAATAGCCCTGAAACATGTGCAGGGTCTGAAGCAGGGTCTCCCTCTCTTCTCTCTCCCTCTACATCTCTCTCTGTCCCTCCCCATCTTCTCACTCTGTCCCTCCCTCATCCTAGTTGTCGCAAAAGTTTCACTGTCGTCCGGTTGAGTTTCACTGTCTGTATTACTCATTATCACCTAGCTCACAGCCAACTACGGACCATAATGGGCTCCACCTTTCCATTATCATCGTTACGTTTTGCATGTCTTTCATTCATTTGTTCTATACCTCTCTACATCACCTCTCATTTCACATAAATCTCTCATAAATCTCATAGATCTCTCATTTCCCTTTCCCCTGACTCTCAGTCTGAAGAAGGGTCTCGACCCAAAACGTCACCTATTCCTTTTCTCCAGAGATGCTGCCTGACCCGCTGAGTTACTCCAGCTTTTTGTTTCTGTCTACAACATTGAACTTAGTCCTTTTGATTGTTCTTCGTTAAATATTCACATGCATTTAGGCTATTAACCAAATCTGGTTCATTACTCATAATAAATCCAAAATACAAACTGACATCTTCTTGGTTCTAGGACATATGTTGCAGGAAACCATCCACAGAGAGAGTCGTACAACATGGGAACAGGCCCTATGGCCCAACTTGCCCATGTCAACCAAGATGCCTCATCTACACTAGTCCAACCTGTCTGCGTTTGGCCCATATCTCTCTAAATCATTCCTATCCATGTACTTATCCAAATGTCTTTTAAATGTAGTTATAATACCTGCCTCAACTATCTCCTCTGGCAGTTCGTTCCATATATCCACTGCCCTATATGTGAAAAAGTTGGCCATCCAGTTCCTATTTTCCCTCTCACCTTAAATCTATGACCTCTTGTTCTTGATTCCCCTACACTGGGTAAAGGACTCTGCATCTGTCCTATCTATTCCCCTCATGATATATACACCTCTATAAAATCACTCTCATCCTCCTGTGCTCCAAGGAATAAAGTCTAGGCCCGTCTAATCTTTCTCTATAACTCAGGCTCTCAAGTCCTGGCAAGATCCTCGTAAATCTTTTCTGCACTCTTTCCAGTTTAACAACATGTGGTGACCAAAACTGAACACAATACTCCAAATGCAGCCTCATCATCCAGAACAGACTCAAACAATTATCATCTCAATATTATTTAGAGTTAAAATTCTCCATTAAGACAGTCCAGACTTATATAAGAAGGATGTGTAGGAAGGAACTGCAGATGCTGGTTTTAACCGAAGATAGACACAAAATGCTGGAATAACTCAGCGGGTCAGGCAGCATCTCTGGAAAGAAGGAATGGGTGACGTTTCAGGTTGAAACCCTTCTTCGGACCTACGAGAAGGAACAGCAAATGCTTGTTTATATTGAAGATTGACACAAAATGCTGCAGTAACTCAGTGAGTCAGGCAGCATCCTGGAGCAAAGGAATGTTTTGTGTCGGAACCCTTCTGACTGAACCCGTTGAGTTACTCCAGCAATTTGTGTCTATCTCCAGCTTTATATAATCCCTGTACATATGTATCATTTTGCAACATATACACAGGGAAGGCAGCCTGTACACAAACCCACTTCCATCAAACCCTTTACTATTCCTCATTTATTCCCATTACCTGCTTCAATATTACCTGGGTCATATAGGATACTAACTATTTTTGCCTCGCAATTCTGAGGCTGAATTCAAGATTAATTTAGTTGTGAAGTATGGAATTTCAGGGACTCTCACGTCACTCATTTTACTTCTATCACTTGGACATTGCCATCTTCTGCCATAAATCAATCCAAAGGAAGGTATTCTGCACTAAATAACATGGGCATCTCAGAATATTTGGGCCCCAAGTATCAACCATAAACCTGACTAACCAAGTCTAATTTGTACTCCATGTGGAGCATATTACTAACTCAATTACACTTGTTGTTTTAGTTTAATGGGGCTGCAGTTATGGCTGGATAATTCAGTAATTATAATATAATTTACAGTAATACCTTCCCAATTATTACACATTGTTTTGTAGTAATGTGATCTAATTACGATGATAAGTGATATATCACTCCCCGCTGGTTTGAATGGTGAACCGACCATTTAACTCCACTAAACAGACAGAAAGGTTAAAAGTGTGATAACAAGGAACCGCGGATCCTGGTTTATACCAAAGATTGACACAAAGTACTGGAGTAACTCAGCGGGTCAGGCAGAATCCCTGGAGGACACGGATATTGACGTTTCGGGTCAGAACCTTCCTTCAGACTTATCGTAGGAGGGGGGGGGAGAGAAAGCTGCAATAGAGGAGGGGTAGGAAAGAGCAAGGTCGTGAATAGATGAACACAGGTGAGAGGTTTATTGTTAGGCAGATTGTTGAACAAAGGACAAGGGCGGTCACGGTGGTGCAGCGCAAGAGTTGCTGCCTAAAGGCTCTGTCTCATGGTGTTGCGGTCATCGGCGGTGAAGCGCGGCGTTGCCAGTAGAGGGGACCGCACGGCAACGGCGAGAGCGCCGAGCCTATGCCACGGGAGCGCTGCGCGGGGGCCGAGTGATTTAAGTACGGCTGGTCCCACGAGCTTGCGGTAAGTAAAACAAAAGGGCGGGCCGACTGCGATGACGTCATTTCGGATCTGCGGGGCTGTGGCGGCAGCCGTGCTAATCGCGGCGCTGTGGCGGCGGCCGTGCCGCACACGTGCCTCACTGGCGGAGGCTGTGGCGGCGGCTGTGGCGGCGGTCGTGCCTCACTGGCGGAGGCTGTGGGGTAGGAAAAGTTTTTTGAACAGTGTTGGTTTTATTTTAGCACCGTGCGGTGTTGGGAACAACGCCGCACGGCCCCGGAATTGTGCGTTTGACCGAGTGCGCGGTCTATGGCGGCCCAGGAGCGGTAGATTCTTCCTGTTTCGCCGCCAATGACCGCAGACCCGTGAGACAGGCCTTTTACAGCGAATGCAGCACCGGAGACCCGGGTTTGATTCTGACTACGGGTGCTGTCTGTACGGAGTTTGTACGTTCTCCCCGTGATCTGCGTGGCTTTTCTCCGAGATCTTCGGTTTCCTCCCACACTCAAAAGACGTACAGGTTTGTAGGTTAATTGGCTTGGTAAATGTAAAAATTGTCCCTAGCGGGTGTAGAATAGTGTTAATGTGCGGGGTCAACTGGTCTGCACGGACTTGGTGGGCTGAAGGGCCTGTTTCCGTGCT
Organism: Malacoraja senta; assembly: GCA_038087875.1. NCBI lineage: Eukaryota > Metazoa > Chordata > Chondrichthyes > Rajiformes > Rajidae > Malacoraja > Malacoraja senta. The sequence goes on along the minus strand of CM075983.1, from coordinate 15,150,624 downwards.
GTATCTCTAAACTAAACAAAAGATGAGAAGAGATGGGTGTGCCCAAGAGGATAAAGGGTTGAGAATTGTTAGTCTCAGGCATTGTGCATCCTCTGTAAATGGTACGTGGAGGGGGAGGGGGAGGAGGAGGGAGTTGCAGGGGAAGAGAGAGAGTGTGAGGGAGGGGGGGGGGAATCACCTGTAAGGTCAGCCAGGTTTCTGGGGAGGGAGGAAGGGGGAGGGGGGAGTGAGGAGAGGGGAGAGGTCAAAAAGGTCAAAGGTTTGATCTTCAGTTTACAAGGTTACAACTGGACGATTGTGGGGATGCAAGAATTGACTGTTGCTAATGAACAGGAAGGGGATAAGATTGTTGCAGTGTTCCCTGTAATGTTGAGGCTGGAACTGGCATCCACGTGGATATCAGCCAATGGAGATTCAGGATGGGCACAATTGCTTCTGACTGAGCCTGTTGCTAGCATTCACTATTCAGGGAGGTACACTGAAACAACAGAGGAAAGATTGAACGTTCCCAGCACCCTGGCACATCAAAAGCTAGTTAATTTAACTATGGAGAAATAAGAATAAGTGGACAAAACTAAATGATAACTCACAGCGGTGCTTTTTTTATAAACAAAAAGGTACTGGTACACATAATTAATAAACATGCGTTTTTGTGGCCGTATTTGACACTGACATGAGCTGCTCTCTTCCTATATTCTAGATTCCATAATCTTCAGCTCATCCAAGGATCAACTCCCCCTATTCATAACCATTTTCTCAGCATCACTATTTGTAAATGCATTGGTTTCAGATCCATCAGCAGTTTGGATAGATAATTCACATCCTTACATAGCTGCAAACTTCTCTGCCGCTTAATTTCCTCTAGCCCAATAACTATCCATAAAATGCATCTTCCCCCAAAGTCTTTCTGTACGTCCCAACTTCCCTTGGCCTGTTATCATGCTATTCACCTCCCTACTACCCTCTCTTCCTTCTAAGACAATTTAAAAAACATCTAACCTAGCTATTATTCATTTCTATCGGTCAATGTGAAACTTTGGGTCTGAATACACTCTTATCATAGAGTAGTCACACAGCATAAAAACAGGTTCTTTGGCCCAACTTGCCTATGTCGACCACGATGCCCCATCTACACTAGTCCCACCTGCCCGCATTTGGTCCATACCCCTCTAAACCTTGTACCTATCCGTGTACCTGTCTAACTGCCATTTATAGTGCCTGGTTATGCTCTTGTATGGAACCTCGAGACATATTATTACATCAGTGTAAATTGTCATTGTTTACTGCTGCTGAAATCTTTCTGTCAAGTTGTCATTGTTTACTGCTGTCAAAATCATTCTGTCAAGCTTCGGAATAAATTAGCATTTTATATAATCAAACGAGGAAGACTAACTACTCAGCCAGGCAGGCAGGCAGGGGGTAAATGAAAAGCTCGTCATATAATCAAAAAGCTAAGGTTCACTCCTCCCCACTAGATTTGACATAATTGACTGACAACATTGTTCCCTTGCCCCAAGGATGAAGAATATCTCTTTCTCTGGATCTCTAATTCCCCACAGTGTGCCATTTCCCTCCCTCCAATTGAGTACTGGGATTTTAATCAGAGTTAATAGAGATAAGACAGGATTCCTCTCTGAGAGACAATTATCTCCACAGAAACCTCTCATGCATCTTTAATGATATATTAATGTTTACAGAGAATTCGGTGGAAAAAAAATGTCCCTGTTCCATAATGGTAATTTGATCTCTGGAAAAACAATGGCTATGGATAGGTGCTTCATTCCTGCAACATTAGGTATAATTATATTTTAATTGTCCAATAAAATCGAGCATGTCGGAATGATAATATTTAAATCAGTCCACCAGAGCCCAATTTAAGGTGGAATTGTCGCCATGCAGACAGCCATGAAAGGACAGGGGGTGAGGATATTTCATGCCGGCTATTGACACTGGTGCTAACCTGGGTTGTTTTATTCAGAGGCTCAAAAGTCACAGAGTTTTGCTGATCTTTGAAAATGAACAAGAACCAGTGGTGCTAAGTACTGAGAGAAAAGTTGACCTCTTGATTCATCTTCCCTTTATCTATTCTAACTGGCTGCATCTTCTAAACAGTCCTTTCATCAGCTGGGGTACCATCCGATTCACCTCTACCACAATGCAGATATTGGACTTTCTCCATGGAACTGTTGCGCTACAATGCTGAGAACTATTTTCTGCACTGTATCTTCCCCCTTTGCCCTATCGATTGTACTTGGGTTTCACTTGATTGTATTTAAGTATAGTCTTATCTGATCTGATTGGACAGCATGCAAAACAAAGCTTTCCACTGCACCTTGGTACACATGACAATAATAAACCTAAACAAGCTACACCGAAAATCTCCTTAACCCCATTATCCCAGCCCTCACCACTTTCATCTCCAATACTGCCCATGGAACCCACATACGTCTTTCTTACCAAGACCATCAGTTTTGCAGCCTCAGAAGCTTGCCACCTTCACACCTTCACACATTGCATAGCTCGCTTACAGTGCCAGAGACCCGGATTCGATCCTGACTAAGGTTGCTGTCTGGACAGAGTTTGTACTTTCTCCCTTTCTCACTTTGATTTTCTTCAGGTGCTCCGGTTTTCTCTCACACTCGATGGACGTACAGGTTTGTAAGTTGTAAAATTGTCCCCACTATGTGTAGGTTAATGTACGGGGTGATCACTGGTCATCGCAGACTCAGTGGGCTGAAGGGATTGTTTCTGCACTGTATCTCTAAAGTCTAAAGTCTAAAGTCTAAATCTCCCATCACCTTTGTCTGCTACACCGTAGATTGAATATTTATCTCAGTTTTACAGATGATTGCTCTCTTTACATTAACCTTCATTAAGTCTTGTACACACAACACACCTAGATTCACTTGGCCTAGATTACCTCTGAATCCAATTAGATCATTAATGTCACATACATATCTTCATGTCAAAGATCTTTTTTTTCTCCACTGCAATAACTGCAGCCATCCAAAGATCTAAGATGTTTCAACTCTGACCCTTGTAGCTTAAGCTCAGAGATTTCTCCTTAAGCCTTTCTCCAAAAACCTCCCAATTTATCAAATATTTAATCTCATTCATCAACACCACTGGCTTAAAGCCAGTTTTCTGACTATGTGTCTATGCAACACCTTGGGAATCTCCTACATTGAAGGCATGTCCCTGGAAATTAAACCGTTTTTTATGCATTGAACAATATGATTTTAAGAGCAAACGCAATTGTAAAATCTGAGTGGCTTCAGCGACTGCCATTCACTATGGTTAATTTTTGGCCCCGTGCCCACGTACAGATGGATCAGGCCATAGAGCAGTGGAGCACATTTGCTATTGTTGCTGCAAGACTGGTGTATGAAAATATGCTGAAGAAAATGCAAGCCTCGTCTAGAAAAGCACAGGTTAAGCAGAAGCATCTTTATTTGAATGTACTGTAAGCTGAAGAGCCCAGTCTTGCTTATGGTCTCTTTGATCCTCACCAATGGAATGAATGTGGTCAAGGTGGTTCAAAGGACAAAGGACAAGGACAAAGGACAAAGGACATTTATTGTCACATACATCAAATGGTGTAGTGAAATTTGAGTTGCCATTGCAGCACACCAATAAAATAAACACAACATGATAGAATTTAACATTAAACATAAAAAACTTCCCACCTCAGCGGGATCAACGTTTCCCACTGTGAGGGAAGGCAGCAAAGTTCAGTCCACTTCCTCGATGTTCACCGTGGTCGGGGCCTATTTGAGGCCTATGGCGGCCCGATGTTTCAGGTCCTCTCGCCAGAATGATGGCACTCCGGCATCGGAAGAACACTCTCAGCGGCTTGGAGTTTTGAAACGGCCGCTTGCTACCGGAGACCGCGGCTCCCGAAGTCCGCTGGTCGGAGCTCCAACACTGGCGACCTCGGCGAAAGATCCCAGGCGCCGCGGTGTTTAAGGTCAGCGCCGCCCGCAGCTGGACGCTCCGCAAACCACAGCTCCACGATGTTGAAGTCGGCAGTCACAACACTCAGTGCTGCGCCGCTGCTGAAGCTGCAGCTCGAAGCTCTGGCCGGTCTCCGGCAGGAAAGGCCACACCAATCCAGATGGTAAGCCGCGAGGAGGGGGCGAAGATGCTGCTCGGAGGAAGGACGCATCCTCGCCCAGGTAGGGACTGGAGAAAACGGTCCCCCCCCCCCCCACATAAAAAGACTAAAAGGCCTCCAGAACAAAACGTTTTAACAAACTAAAACATTTTTTTAAAGGGTGAAGAACGTACAGCTGCAGGCGAGGCTGCCACACTATGGCCTCTGTGGTTCAAGCGCAGTTGCTTCCCACAGACATCAATCTCGATAATCACGACCCCTGATTCTGTGGGTTATACCTCTTGTGTCCCTCCCATGGTTCAAACATTCTACCTTCAGTCTGTTCTTTGATTAGTTTAGCTTAGTGATACAGCATGGAAACAGGACCTTCGGCCCACTGAGTCCACACCGACCAGCAATCCCTGCACACTAACATAATACACACTTACAATTTTACCGAAGCCAATTAACCTACAAACCTGCACGTCTTTGGAGTGTGGGAGGAAACCGGAGCTCATAGGTCACGGGGAGAATATCCAAACTCCGTACAGACAGTTCCCGTAGTCAGGATCGAACCCGTGCCTCCGGTGCCGTAAAGCAGCAACTCTACTGCTGCGCCACCGTGCCGCCCTAAATGTAGTGCTTCCTGTTCATAATCGCCATTTTAAAATCTTCTGTCATGTTGATTATGTTTAAGTTTATGTTTCTAATACTACTCTTGAGATTGTGCATGATCATCATGTGTTAATGTAATGGCTTCACTCATGCATTAAGGCACAGTATAAATAGATGTAGAGAGAGTATTTATACTATGCCTTAATGGACTGGTATTTGCAAGGCAGAACAGTTAAGTATACACGTATTAAGTCTTCAAGCTTCTGCTTCCAGTTACAAATCAAGCATTCCACGTGCCTCTCCTCCCCAACTGGATTGCAATATATACATGCCTGCACATAAATACACCACATTGACTTTAGAAGGATGAGGGGGCACTTCATTGAAAGTTACTGAATAGTGAAGGCCTGGATATAGACGTGGAGAGGATGTTTCCACTAGTGGGAGAATCTAGGACCAGAGGCCATAGCCTCAGAATAAAAGAACGTTGCTTAGGAAAGAGATGAAGAGGAACTTCTTTAGTCAGAGGATGGTGAATCAGTGGACTTCATTGTCAAGCCAATGGATATTTTTAAGGCGGAGATTGACAGATTCTTGACTAGTAAGGGGTTATGGGGAGAAAACAGGAGAATGGGGAAAGATAGATCAGCCATGATTGAATGGTGGAGTAGACTTGACGGGCCGAATGGTCTAATTCTGCTCCTAGAACTTATGAATTTATGAACCAAGCTGACAGTCTAGACACTCACCTGGGAATTAGTCCAATGTGCAGGGTTACCTTTTTTCCCCCCATTTTCACAAGCAACACAATTTCTCGACCACCATCTGAAGATAAAACAAAATGGGAAAAAAACACAGAAATCCTAAAAGATCAATCTGAAATTAGAAAAAAATCCAATGGGTCCAGCAGCACATGTGGAAATATAACTAAAGCCATTGTTTCAGATAGAAGATTTTTGCCAGACCTGAAACATTTAATTCTGTTTCTCTTTCCACAGATGCTGGTTAATCTGCTTGATGTTTACTGCGTTTTCTGTTTGTATTTTCCATGTATTTTACATATCCTATTTCTTACCCTCTCTGAAATCTTCTGATGACTGAAACCCATCTTCTAGTCCCTTAAATCTGTTCACACCAAGTGTTAACCATTGAACTTCCCTTGTTAGATGTACAGAACTCTACTCTGCCATGTTTGCCATTTCCTCCTCAACAAAAATATTTTCAATCCTTCTATTTTTGCAAACTATTTCCCCACCTCAAGCTATTTTTTTTCTCTCTCGTAAATCCTTGCAAGTGTTTTCAACTTTCAAATCCGTGCCAATATTTCCTGGGGAGAATGCTGGACATATACACCAAGTCTGACGGTCTCTACAAAGAAGGGTAATCAGAGTTAGCATTTCAAGTCAACAGCCCTTTTATCAAAGCCAGAACATGCTGAAGTGGGGGGATGACTGATAGGATGGGATATCTGAAACAAAATAGAAAGGTGGGACAGAAGTCAGAGTTGGAATAGTACAGAGAATGAAATGGCCAGATGAGTGATATTTCAAGATCAACTTTGCAGTCAGAGTGGAAGTGTTTGGCACAATCTGGATTTGATTTCCTCAGCATAGAGGAAGCAGCATCACGAGCAGTGTCTACTGAGCTCTGAGTGTGAATGAATCACTGTCACATCTGGAAAGAGTATTTGGGTTCTGGAGCGCAGAACCAGAGAGTAAGGAAGTAAAAGAGCAGCTTCCTCATGTCTGGGGATTGCGTTGAGAAAGAGGCGTCAATGGGAATGATGAAGGAGTGATGAAGAATATTGCAGTGGCAACACGGAGTCTATTTGTACATAGATACATCAAGTGGTGATTATCACATGCGTGAGTTGTTCACAATCTATATCAATGATTTGGATGAGTGGACCATGTGCAATATAACCCAAGTCTGCTCATAAAACAAAGCTGGGTGGCAGTGAGTGTTAAGAGGCAGATGCAGAAATGATGCAGCGGGATGTAGAAGGATAAATTAAATGTGTGAGGGCATGGCAGCTAGAATATAATGTGAGACAATGTGAAATCAATCATTTGGGTAAAAAAGAAATTAGGGTGGCACAGTGACGCAGCGGTAGAGTTGCTGCCGTACGGTGCCAGAGACCCGGGTTCAATCCCGACTGGGGTTACTGTCTGTGCGGTGTTTGTACATTCCCCCTGTGAGTGTGTGGGTTTTCTCCGGGTACTCCTGATTCCTCCCACATTCCAAAGGTTTGTAAATTACAGTTCTGTAAATTGCCCCTAGTGTGTAGGATGCCACACTGGGATAACATAGAACGAGTGTGCAGGTGATCGCTGTTGGTCACCACGGTTTTAGTGGACCAAAAGAACTGTTTCCACGCTGTACTGCTAATCTAAACCAAATTAAAAAGAATATTTTTGAAATGGTAACATATTTTTAAATATTGACTGTTCTGAAAAACCTTGTACTCAAATTATTTAGTTAACATGCAGGTAGAGCAAGCAATGAGGAAAGCAAACCTTATTTTGACCTTTATTGTAAGAGGATTTGAGTACAAAAGTAAAGACAAGTTATTGTAAAGTCCTAGTGGGGCTACATCTGCAGTATTGTATACAAGTATGGACTCCTAATCTAGGAAATAATACTCAACTGATATAGGGAATGAAACAAAAGTTTTTAGACTAATCCCTGCAATTACGAGGAGAGATTAAGAAGATTATGCCAATATTTTCTAAAGTTTAAAAGATTGAGAGGTTTGAAACACAAATGCTGCTGATATTTCCACTAGCTGGGGTGGGGGGGTGGGGGGGGGGGTGGGGGGGGGGGGTGGGTGGGGGGGTGGGTGGGGGGTGGGGGGGGGGTGGGGGTAGAGTCACAGTCTCAAGATATGCTTTTCAAGTTTGCTATTCAAGACGAGATGGAAGGAATTTCTTTAAATTAGAATGCTCCTCCCAAGAGGACTATGAAGGCTCAGTTGCTGAGTAGACGCAGAACTGAGATAAAGAAGATTAACAGAATGAAGTCAATGCAAAGCATAGTGCTGCAGGAAAAGCTCAGCCATAATCTGACTGACTGGCTGAGAAGGCATGATGGGCCGAATGGCCTGTTCCTAATTCTAATGCTCTTGAGTTATTATATGTAATATCAGTGCTATATATAGAGAATTCCTCGACCTGGATAAAATAAAAATCTACATTTGCAGCTCCTATCTCTTGTTACTATTGATGTTGAATGCAATAATCAAACCCGCTGACAAGGGAGGTGCCGTGGTAGTCTGGCGCGCTGACCTCTACCGGGCTGAGGCCAGGCAACAACTCTCAGACACCTCCTCCTACTTATCCTTGGACCATGATCCCACAGATGAGCACCAGGCCTTAATCTCACACAACATTTCTGATTTCATCACTTCTGGCTTCCACAGCCTCCAACCTTATCGTTTCCCAGCCCCGCATAGCCCAGTTTTACCTTCTCCCAAAAATCCACAAACACAACTGCCCTGGCAGACACATTGCTTCTGCCTGCTCCTGTCCCACGGAAATGATTTCCACGAACCTCCTATCCCTCCCGGTCCAATCTTTCCTGACCTATGTCCAAGATACCTCACATGCCCTTCGTCTCTTTAATGACTTCCTCTTTCCGAGCCCCCACTCCCTCATCTTCACTATGGATGTTCAGTCACTCTACTCCTCCATCCCCCAGCAGGAAAGCCTTAAAGCCCTCCGTTTCTTCCTCGACCGCAGAACCATCCGATGTCCCTCTACTACTACAACTAGCGGAGTTGGTCCTCACCCTCAACAACTTCTCTTTTGACTCCTCCCACTTCCTCCAAGGCATAGCTATGGTCACCCGCATGGGTCCCAGCTATGCCTGCCTCTTTGTAGGGTACGTTGAACAATCCCTGTTCCAGGAGTACACTGGCCCTATCCCCGAACTCTATCTCCGTTACATTGATGACTGCATCGGTGCTACCTCCTGCACCCATGCAGAACTCATGGACTTCAAACACCACCACCAATTTTCATCCTGCACTCAAATTTACTTGCACCATCTCCGACACCTCCCTCCCCTTTCTTGATCTCACAATCTCCATCACAAGAAATAGACTAATGACTGACATCTATTACAAACCCACTGACTCCCACAACTATCTCGACTGCACTTCTTCCCACCCTGCTTTCTACAAAGACTCTATCCCCTACTCCCAATTCCTCCGTCTATGCCGCATCTGCACCCAAGATGAAGTGTTCCATACTAGAACATCCGTTATGTCCTCATTCTTTAGGGAATGGGGGTTCCCCTCTCCCATCATGGATGAGGCCCTCACATGTGTTTCCTCAGTACCCCGAAGCTCTGCCCTTGCTCCCCCTCCCCCTGGTCACAACAGAGACAGAGTCCTTACTTTCCACCCCATCCACCGTCGCATACAACACATAATCCTCCGAACTTTTTGACACCTCCAATGGGATCCCACCACAATCCACATTTTCCCATCTCCATCCCTTTCCGCCTTCCACAGAGAACGTCCCCTCCCTGGTCAACTCATCCCTTCCTACCCAAACCATCCCCTCCCCAGGTATCTTCCACTGCAACCACAGAAGATGCAACACCTGTCGACCCGAAACATCGCCCATTCCTTCACTCCATAGATGCTGCCTCACCCAATCCAGCATTTTGTGTCTACCTCCGATTTTACCAGCATCTGAAGTTCTTTTTTACACATGCAACACCTGTCACTATACCTCCTTTCTCGACTCAGGAACCCCGACAGTCCATTCAGGTGAGGTAGAGGTTCACTTGCACCTCATCCAACCTCATCTACTGTATCCATTGTTCAAGATGTGAACTCTTATACATCGGCGAGACCAAACGCAGTCTGGGAGATCTTTTAGCAGAACACCTTCGCTCAGACCGCATGAACCAACCTGATCTCCCGGTTGCTGGACACTTTAATTCTCCTTCCCATTCCTACTCAGACCTTTCTGTCCTAGGTCTCCTCCATTGTCAGAGTGAGGTTAAACGCAAATTGGAGGAACAGCATCTCATATTTTGCTTGAGCAGTTTACAGCGCAGTGGTATGAATTTTGATTTATCTCACTTCAGGAAGCCCCGGCATTCCCTCTCTCTCTTCCCATCCCCACCCAAGTCTACGCCGCATCTGCTCCCAGGATGAGGCGTTCCACACCAGGGCATCTGAAATGTCCTCATTCTTCAGGGAACGGGGGTTCCCCTCCTCCACCATAGATGAGGCTCGCACCAGCGTCTCTGCCATACCCCGCAACACTGCTCTCTCTCCCCATCCCCCCACTCACAACAAAGGCAGAGTCCCCCTAGTCCTCACCTTTCACCCCACCAGCCGTCACATACAACAAGTGATCCTCCGTCAGTTTCGCCACCTCCAACGTGACCCCACCACTCGCCACATCTTCCCATCTCCCCCCATGTCTGCCTTCCGCAAAGACCGCTCCCTCCGTAACTCCCTTGTCAATTCTTCCCTTCCCTCCCATACCACCCCCTCCCCTGGTACTTTCCCTTGCAACCGCAAGAGATGCAACACTTGTCCCTTCACTTCCCCCCTCCACTCCATTCAAGGACCCAAGCAGTCGTTCCAGGTGCGACAGAGGTTGACCTGCATCTCCTCCAACCTCATCTATTGCATTCGCTGCTCTAGATGCCAGCTGATCTACATCGGTGAGACCAAGCGGAGGCTTGGCGATCGTTTCGCCGAACACCTCCGGTCGGTCCGCAATAACCAACCTGAACTCCCGGTGGCTCAGCACTTCAACTCCCCCTCCCATTCCGTATCTGACCTCTCTGTCCTGGGTCTCCTCCATGGCCACAGCGAGCAACACCGTAAATTGGAGGAAATGCACCTCATATTCCGCTTGGGCAGTCTACATCCTGGTGGCCTGAACGTTGAATTTTCCCAATTCTGCTAGCCCTGGCTGTCCCCTCCCCTTCATCAGCCATCTGGTTGTCTCCTCCCCTCCCCCAGCCCTCGGGCTCCTCCTCCGCCTTTTCCTTTTTTCCTTTCTTCTCCCCACCCCCTATCAGTCTGAAGAAGGGTTTCGGCCCGAAACGTTACCTATTTCCTTCGCTCCATAGATGCTGCTGCACCCGCTGAGTTTCTCCAGCATTTTTGTGTACCCACCCAAGTCACACTGGCTTCACATTTTCACCCAACAAACAGCTAACAACAATGGCCTGTTTTCTTTATCATAGTTACTTTTTTGCATATCTTTCACTCATTGTTCTTTATGTCTCCACATCATCGTCTATATCTCTTATTTCCCTTCTATACCTGACAAAAACGGAAGTGGATCGAAAAGCGGACACAAATAAATCAGGAGAAACATCCTCATAGTTCTAAGAGCCGTGTAATCACCTCGGGGTCTGTGTGAGATCTTTGGGACTGCCAGGAAAAATGACAAAAAATGAACCCTGAAGGTCCACTCTCTTAACAAGTGCTCAGAAAGGTCGGAAGAAAGGGATTCTGGAGTACTCCAGGCATTTCTTCTTGCTTGCTAAACTGCAGCCCTCTGTTAAAGGCTTTGAAGAGGGTGCAGAGAGATTTACTGCATGGATTAGAGGGTGTTAGATATCCGGAGGGAATAGACAAAACTTGGAATGTTTTCTCTGGACTGCAGAGGTTGAGGGGAAGACCTGATCAAAGTATACAGAATTCTGAGAGGCATAGGAAAGGTAAACAGTCAGAAGCATTTTCCCAAGATGGAAATGTCAAAGACTAGAGGTTTTAGGGGGAAAACATCAGTGGGGGGGAAATGTTTAAAGAAGATGTGCAGGGCAACTTTTTTTTTTACACAGATTCGTGCCTGTTTGGAATGTGCTGCCAGGTGTGGTGACAAAGGCAGGCATGATAGTGATGTTGAAGAGGATTTTAGATAGGCACTTAGACATGCAGGAAACGGAGGGGTCTGGATCAGTTGCAGGCAGAGGAGATTGACTTGGCATCATGTTCGGAACACACATTGTGGGCTGAAGGGCCTGTTCCTGTGCTGTACTCTATGTGCTATGTTCCAAGGGTAGAGTAGCAAACTTCAAAGTGAAATGAAGGCAGGGAAGCCGGTCTAGCTTTGCGATCAGTGGAACAAGATGAGAGTAAAAATGTAAACATACAGAAGGCTTCACCATTACAAAACCATCTTGATATTCAACCACAAGATAGCTGCATAGTCTGCCTGGCGACGTATAGAAAAACTTGAGAGTGGTTCACATCCTTCGTAGTGTGGACAGAGATGTTTGACATGGCCAATAATATCCGTAAGCTGGAACACGGTGCTGAAATAGTGCAGACATGGAATTCTGCAGTAAGGGAATATAAGACAGCAATATTACTTACTGAAATTGGCTCTGAGATGCATCATATACTCATTAACTTAATAGCTCCACTGAAAGCTCTAGATATCTTGTTTGCAGAGGTAATTCTGAGGTCAGGACAATACTTCAACCTACATCCATTACACGAAGCAGAGAGCTATAAATTGGGCAAACACAAACAAAAGCTGGGAGTGATTACATTGTCACATTAGAGACCGATCAAGTATTGTAATTACGGTGGGGTTTTCTGGATCACACGTTGGGAAACTTGATCATGTGTGGTCTAAGAGGTGAAGGTAGAATCTGCTGGGTAGGAAAAGCCTAAGGTCTGATTTGGAGACTGGGAGAGGGCAACCTAAGCCAGCTGTGAATTTAGATTATGCCAGACACAACCTATTGAGGGCCGGCAGTCCCTTTCAAAGCTTTGGTTAAGGAACAAGTCAGCACCATTTCACTGCAAGGGGCACAAGCCACTGTTAAAGTGCATTCACTCATCCTTCTTCGTAACATTATATTTTAAGGAGTTTCTTCTAATGTCAGCAGAAAACATACTTGGCAAGAGATGGTAAAATTAAATAAACGGCAACAGGCAGGACTGGTGTATCAAATGCAATGTTACCAGCGAGAGAATGAGATTCTCAATCAGAAGTCACAAAAATGGAATCCACATACTAATTCTGCTGCTTGCGGAGGGTTGATTTTATATGCCATCCATGCCACTTGTTCTGGATTTTGAGGTTACACTTCCATTTCATTAGATGTACAAGTCATTAGAGGTGCATTTCAACATGGGCATTTACCCTCAATAAAGGCAACTGAACCATCCTCTCACCAGCTAGAGTTCGGCACTGACCAATCTACCTCATTAGAGACCTTTGAACGATCTTTAATCGGACTTTATCTTGCACTAAATGTTTATTCTGCATCTGTACACTGTCGATGGTCTGATTGTAATTATGTATAGCAAGGAGCTGCACACGCTGGGTTACATCGAAGAATTACAGGGTTAAACCTGGAATGGTGGTTTTGTTGTATCTGAAGAAATTAAATAGTGGTCCTAAACTCCTTTGATGTTATAGGAATGGGAGGTAATTTGATTGTCATATACAATTCTCATGGGTTGACAGGTCAGATTTTAGTCTGGTTTCTTCTGGCAAAGATGTCAATGACCAAGTCACGTCTCAAAGTTTGGTTGGCTGTTCAATTGCTTCACCTAAAGAGTAATGAACCCTTGCCATTCTCTACCCAAGAGGACCATCGTGTTACTCCATATAGAGGTCGATAGATTGTTAGCTGTTAATTAGGCATTCAAGTGATACAATGTGTAGGAAGGAACTGCAGATGCTGGTTTAAACCGAAGATAGACACAAAAAGCTGGAATAACTCAATGACCCATGCAGCAACTATGGACAGAAGGAATGGGTGACATTTTGGATTGGGACCCTTCTTCATGGTGAAACGCCACCCATTCCTTCTCTCCAGAGATGCTGCCTGTCTCGCAGAGTTACTCCAGCATCTTGTGTCTATTTTCGGTGTAATTACATAGAGTCTTTCCTTTGACTGGATGGTATGCAACAAAAAGCTTTTCACTGTACCTTGGTACACTTGACAATAATAATAAACTAATCTCAAATTAAACAAGAACAGTCTTGAAAGTTGAAACACACGGAATTGCAGATGCTGGAATCCTGATCAATGCACAAAGTGCTGGAGTAACTCAGTGGGCCAGGAGGCATCTGTGGATGACATGCACAGACAATGTTTCGGGTTGGAACCCTTCTTCAGACTGATTGTTGCAGGGGAGAGGACTTGAAACTTAATTGAGATAATTTCAAAAACCTTGAGACTAATATGATACACAGCAAAGTCTGGTGGTTACAGGTTACTGACAATTGCACTAAACAGGGAATGATTAGTTAAGGAGTCCAGAAATTGAGTGGGTGGAGGGAGCAGGGAATTAGATTTATAGACCACTGGGATCTCTTCTGGGGTAGGGGTGACCTGTACAAAAGGGACGGGTTACACCTTAACTGGAGGGGGACCAACATTCTGGCAGGCAGGTTCGCTAGTGCTACACGGTTGCTAAAGAGCGGGAGGGATGGGTTGACAAATTGGGAGCATAAGGATGGAGTTAAAGGGGAAGAGAGTATAGGAAAAGTTACGAAAGACACCTGAATTAATGGGACACAAAGTTCAAGAAGGGATAAGAGAGTAAGGTCAGGTGAAATAGGAACTGGTGTGAGAGGGGAGGTGAATACTGAATTAAAAGTGTTATATATGAATGTGCGAAGTATAAGAAACAAAGTGGATGAGCTTGAGGCTCAGTTAGAAATTGGTAAGTATGATGTTGTGGGAATTACAGAGACATGGCTGCAAGAGGATCAGAGCTGGGAACTGAATCTTCAGGGGTATACGTCGTATTGAAAAGACAAACTGGTAAGGAATGAAATTCAGTCCCTTGTGAGGGGTGACATAGAATCAGAAGATGTAGAGTCATTGTGGATAGAACTGAGAAATTGTTAGACTAAAAATACCCTAATGGGAATTATCTACAGGCCCCCAAACACAAGCCTGGAGATAGGGTGCAAGTTGCATCAGGAGTAAAAATTGGCATGTAACAAAGGTAGTGCTACAGTGGTTATGGGAAATTTCAACATGCAGGTAGACGGGGAAAATCAAGTTCGTACTTGACCCCAAGAAAGGGAGTTTGTAGAATGCTTCCGAGTTGGATTCTTAGAACAGCTTGTACTGGAGCCTACCAGGGAGAAGGCAATTCTGGATTTAGTGTTGTGTAATGAACCGGATTTTATAAGGGAACTCAAGGTAAAGGAACCATTAGGTAGTGACCATAATATGATGTTTTAATCTGCAATTTGAGAGGGAGAAGGTAAAATCGGAAGTGTCAATATTGCAGTTGAACAAAGGGGACTATAGAGGCATGAGGGAGGAGCTGGCCAAAGCTGACGGGAAAGGGACCCTAGCAGGGATGACGGTGGAACAGCAATGGCAGGTATATCTGGGAATAATCCAGAAGATGCAGGATTAGTCACTGAAAGTAAGCATGCAGGTACAACGGGCAGTGAAGAAAGCTTATTGCATGTGGCTTTAATAACGAGAGGAGTTGAGTATATGAACAAAGAGGTCCTTCTGCAGTTGTACAGAGCTTTGGTGAGACCACACCTGAAGTATGGTGTGCAGTTTTGGTTTCCTAATTTGAGGAAGGACATTCTTGCTATTGAGGGAGTGCAGCGTAGGTTCACAAGATTAATTCCCGGGATGGCGGGACTGTCATATAATGAAAGCATGGAGTGACTGGGCTTGTTTTCACTGGAATTTAGAAGGATGCGAGGGGATCTTATAGAAATATATAACATTATCAAGGGATATGACATGCCAGATGCAGGAAACATGTTCCCGATGTTGGGGGAGTCCAGAACCAGGGGCCACAGTTTAAGAATAAGAGGTAAGACATTTAGGATTGAGATGTGGAACAACTTTTTCACACAGACAGTTGTGAATTTGTGGAATTCTCTGCCTCAGAAGGCAGTGGACACCGACTCACTGAATGCATTCC
This sequence comes from Malacoraja senta, assembly GCA_038087875.1. Taxonomy (NCBI): domain Eukaryota; kingdom Metazoa; phylum Chordata; class Chondrichthyes; order Rajiformes; family Rajidae; genus Malacoraja; species Malacoraja senta. The sequence continues at coordinate 15,135,010 of CM075983.1, read as the reverse complement.
AGACAGTTAGATAGAGCTCTTAGGGCCAGCAGAATCAAGGTGTATGGGAAGAAGGCAGGAACGGGGTACTGATTGTGGATGATCAGCCATGATCACATTGAATGGTGGTGCTGGCTCGAAGGGCTGAATGGCCTACTCCTGTACCTATTGTCTACGAATCTATGTAAGATGTGGCAATAAAGCAGATCCGCTAACCTTGAGAGGATGAACCAATATGGGAAATCATACAAATGTAGCTATAGCCTTTTTATGATCACACATTTGAATTATCAACCAACCAAGGATGTTAAAATGGAGATATCAAATTGTTATTTCAAAAATTCTCGGGAAAAAGATTGTAGATAAGTTACATGTCAAACACTTTGCAATCATCATTATGAAGGACATTGCCAGGAGCTTTCAAGTCATAGTTCAATATTGATGAAGGATTGATTTTATGTACGCAGTGCTGAGAATACAGAGCGATATTACCTAAAACACACTTTTTACTTGGGGGGAATTTCTGACTTGACCATTCCAATGAGTCCACACCAAGTTTTACCAAAAGGGGAAGGTTGTTTCCATGTGCTCATCAGTGCACATTTACAAGCAGAGAGCAGAAAAAGCCATTAAAGAGTGGAAGGGCATATTTCTTGGGTACAAAATACCAGCAGAATGAGTGTCCAAAATGGTCCTCTTTTGATCTTGCATGTCTTTGAAACCTATCAAACATCTATTGACCCCTTGGTATCATTGTACTTCCAATGATGCACCAGAGAACCGATATGCCTGTTCAAAGGCCTGAAAAAGTGAAAATGAAGGCCTAAGATTACCACAACTTCATGATCAAGTGGCTAACCTCTTATTTGAATACCACATGACTAACCCCGCTGTCTGCTGCTGGTTTTACTCCAGCAGATCTGCTAATGCATCTTCATCTTTGCACATGATTGAGCTTGGTGCAGCCTCATGTAGCGTGAATAATATGGTAGCATTTGAAGTAGATGGCCACGTTTCGAAGATGATTAAAATAATTTCAACTGACTGAGAGACCAGTAACCAGGGACGAGACACAGCAATGAGATCTTTCTGATGTAAACCAAACCTGTGATTCAGAATTCATGTCAATATGAATCGATTAAAAGTGATCTCCCTATAGATACTGAACTAATGTATGAGGCTGATTCTATTCCTGATGTCAATACAGAGTCCATTGTTGTTCATGGTTTCAGAATAGTAGTAAGTCAAGAGATTGCAAGTTCCTCAATTTCCAGGAATGAAATCAAAGTAAAAGAGAATCTATAATGACTGTGTAATACAGTATTTACACACAGAGAAAAGCCAGCACGGTTTATTTATGTATAGTTATGTGAATATGTCAGGCAGCCAGAGAACATGGTGTTGCTATCAAATCTCTATGTGATGTGTTTAGGGAGTTTCTTGCTGCTCAAGAAATATACATTTTCTGAATCTGAATCTGAATCTGAATAAATACAAATACTCCTTTTTTAAGCTTCTAAATCGTACAATTTTTTTTTAAAGTTGGAACTAACCAGAACTTAGCATCACCAAAGGTAAACTTTATGCAACATTACAGAAGGGTGATTCAGAAACTTGAAAGGGGGAGAATGAATTTTGTGTTTCTAGTGGTGTAATCACTTTTGAGGCACCAGAAATTGAAGATGCTGTCTTAAAAACAAAGGGTTTGAGTACTGTTGGGGGGGGGGACAGCCTTCCTGGGGGTAGCGACAGCGGCCAGGCCTCCGGTACAGAGACCGGCCCTGTTGCTCAGAAGGGTAGGGAAAAGAAGAGGAGGGCAATAGTAATAGGGGACTCTATGGTTAGGGGGTCAGATAGGCGATTCTGTGGACACAGTCAGGAGACCCGGATGGTAGTTTGCCTCCCTGGTGCCAGGGTCAGGGATGTGTCTGAACGCGTTCAAGATATCCTGAAATCGGAGGGAGAGGAGCCTGAGGTTGTGGTACATATAGGTAATAATGACATAGGCAGAAAAAGAGAAGAGGTCCTGAAAGGAGAATTTAGGGAGTTGGGAGGAGAGTTAAGGAGAAGGACCGCAAAGGTAACAATCTCAGGATTACTACCTGTGCCACGCGACAGTGAGAGTAGGAATGGAATGAGGTGGAGGATAAATGCGTGGCTGAGGAACTGGTGCAGCGGGCAGGGATTCAAATTTCTGGATCATTGGGACCTCTTTTGTGGAAGGTGTGACCTGTACAGAAAGGATGGGTTGCACTTGAACCCGAGGGGGACCAATATCCTGGCGGGGAGATTTGCAAAGGCTACTGGGGAGACTTTAAACTAGAACGGCTGGGGGGAGGGACTCAAATAGAGAAAGCTAGTAGAAAATGTGGGAGGCAGGAGGCAGAGAAGGGAAGCACTCGGACCCAAAATGTAGGGGAGAAAGAAGAAAAAGAAAATAAACAGAGAATAAGTGGTGGTGGGTTTCTTAAATGTGTATATTTTAATGCTAGGAGCATTGTAAGAAAGGTGGATGAGCTTAGAACCTGGATTGACACCTGGAAGTGTGATGTTGTGGCGATCAGTGAAACATGGTTGCAGGAGGGCTGTGATTGGAAACTAAATATTCCAGGATTTCGTTGCTTCAGGGGTGATAGAATTGGAGAGGCAAGAGGTGGGGGTGTTGCATTGCTTGTCAAGGAAGATATTACAGCAGTGCTTTGGCAGGATAGATTAGAGGGCTCGTCTAGGGAGGCTATTTGGGTGGAACTGAGAAATGGGAAAGGTGTAGCAACACTTATAGGGGTGTATTATAGACCGCCAAATGGGGAGCGGGAATTGGAAGAGCAAATATGTAAGGAGATAGCAGATATTAGTAGTAAGCACAAGGTAGTGATTGTGGGAGATTTCAATTTTCCACACATAGACTGGGAAACACATTCTGCAAAAGGGCTGGATGGTTTGGAGTTTGTAAAAAGTGTGCAGGATAGTTTTTTGCAGCAATACATAGAGGTACCTACTAGAGAAGGGGCAGTGCTGGACCTCCTGTTAGGAAATGAGACAGGGCAGGTGGTGGAGGTATGCGTTGGGGAGCACTTCGGGTCCAGTGATCACAATACCATTAGTGTCAATATAATTATGGAGAGGGTCAGAACTGGACCTAGGGTTGAGATTTCTGATTGGAGAAAGGCTAACTTTGAGGAGATGCGAAAGGATTTAAAAGGAGTGAATTGGGACATGTTGTTTTATGGGAAGGATGTAGAAGAGAAATGGAGGACATTTAAAGGTGAAATTTTAAGAGTACAGAATCTTTATGTCGCTGTTCGGTTGAAAGGAAATAGTAAAAATTGGAAAGAGCCATGGTTTTCACGGGAAATTGGACTTGATTCGGATAAAGAGAGAGATCTACAATAATTATAGGCAGCATGGAGTAAATGAGGTGCTTGATGAGTATAAAGAATGTAAAAAGAATATTAAGAAAGAAATTAGAAAAGCTAAAAGAAAGTATGAGGTTGCTTTGGCAAGTAAGTGAAAGTAAATCCAAAGGGTTTCTACAGCTATATTAATAGCAAAAGGATAACAAGGAATAAAATTGGTCCATTAGAGAGTCAGAGTGGACAGCTATCTGCAGAGCCAAAAGAGATGGGGGAGATATTGAACAATTTCTTTTCTTCGGTATTCACCAAGGAGAAGGATATGGAATTATGTGAGGTAAGGGAAACAAGCAGAGTAGCAATGGAAACTATGAGATTCAAAGGAGAGGAGGTGTGGACACTTTTGAAAAATATGAAAATGGATAAGTCTCCAGGTCCTGACAGGATATTCCCTAAGACATTGAGGGAAGTTAGTTGTAAAGAGCGTATAACGAGGCATCGTTACTTTACTATCTTTATTCATACTGGAGCATTACACATTGCACTAGCTGTACGTGGTCTGTCACAGGAACTAGAGAGCGATCTGTGGGTGGGGAGGTTGTAGATATACTTGTGATATGGGGAGTGGTTAGTAGGTATGAGGTCACTATGTTAAAGGCACATGCATATCTCATCTACATCTTTCCTCTTCGAAACGACAGGCAAATACAATGGTGACATGGCGACCACGGCTCATGCGCTAGGATAGTTAAACAAAATCGCCATAGCGGTCAGGCGGTTTGACAAGACGTCCCGCCCGGGTTCGCGTCTCGCCATCCACCCTTCCTGCAGGAGGAAGAGGCACCGGCGGGGACAGACGAACCTGAAAGGGAGAAACGGGAGGAGACGGAGGAGACCGCGGCACCGAACCCGGAGGGGATGCGAGATCGGGACCGGGAAGAGCGCGGGCAGGCGAGCGAGGACTAGTCGGAGTGGGGTTGGAACGGAAGGGGCTGAGGAGCAGCAGAACGTTACATGTCAGGAAGGACGGGCAGAGCAACGCCCTGACGCGAAACAGGCAGTGGGGGAGCAAAGGGATCCGCGGCAGGAGGACGCGGCTCGTTGACGAGCCGAAGGTGCTGGCGGGACCGTCGGTAAATGGCTCCAGCGTGGTCGACGAGATAGGACCTGGGCGACCCCGCAGAGCCGACGACGGTAGCGAGCTTGGAGTGACCGGAGCGGTCTGCATACGGACAACTTGACCGGGGAAGAGGCGCGGCAGCGGGTGGCAGGACCTGTCATGGGAACGCTGTTGGACGTCGTGCCTGAAGGCAATGCGTTTCTGAACCGCCGCAGGTGGGAGGATGGAGGGTATGAGGGAGCGCTGGGCCACAGGGAGCGGGAGTCTGGTAGCGCGAGACATGAGCCGCTGAGCAGGTGAACCCATGGCAGAGTCGCGGGAAATGTTCCGAAGGTTGAGGAGGGCCAGATGGAAGTCGGAGTTAATGCCACCACACTGTTCCAACAGGTGCTTCGCGCTGCGGACTGCGCGCTCGGCCAAACCGTTGCTTTGCGGGTACTCCGGGCTGCTGGTGAAATGGCGGAAGTTCCATCTGGAAGCGAACGCTTTAAACTCGGAGCCGGGGGGCCAAAAGTGCCAAAATGAGGGTACAACCTATCGATGACGGCCGAAGAGGTTATGGAATGCAGCCGGTCGACCACAAACCAGCTGGAGTAGGAGTCAACGAGAACCAGGAAGTGTTTGCCCCGCCACTCGAAAATGTCAGCGGCAAGCGCCATCCAGGGCAGTTCGGGCGCGGGCTGCTGCAGAAGCGGCTGACGCTGCTGGTGGGGGGCGAGGCTGTTGCAGGTGGAACACGAGGAGACCCTCTCCCGGATGTATTTGGCCATATCCGGCCAATAGAACTGGCTCCTGGCGAGAGACACGGTGGCTTCGGCCCCAGGATGACCGCGGTGAGCGACTTGAAAATAGTGGTCGTGCAGCGCCGCGGGCACGACCACCTTGTGACCCTTCACCACCACGCCGTCGTGCAGTACGAGCTCGTCCCGAATCAGGAAGTAGGGCACGGCACCAGCCGGCAGTGCCGAACGACGGTCGGGCCAGCCCTGCCGGATGACGGCAGACAGCTGTTGCAGGGCAGGGTCATTGGTAGTGTGTTCAACCAGGGACTTCATCTGCTGTGAGGGGACGATGTTCAATCGTAGCACCAATAGCTCAGACATTTCATATTGGTGGCGAGCGGTGGACGTCAGCGGGGCGCGAGACAACGTGTCGGCCACGAACATGTCCTTGCCCTTACGATAAACCACCGTGAACGTGAAACGCTGGAGCTGCAGCATCATGCGCTGCAGGCGTGATGAGGCCACATGGATCGACTTGTTGAGGATGGTGACAAGTGGCTGATGGTCAGTTTCAACGGTGAAAGTGTTGCCCGCGATGTAGTCCCGGAATTTGGAGCAGGCAAACACCACGGCCAGTAGCTCCTTCTCAATCTGCGCGTAGTGCTGTTCGGTGGCGGTCATGGTGCGGGACGCGAAGGAGACAGGCAGCTGTAGGCCGTCATGGACCTGGAGACAGGCGGCACCGAGTCCGAACTGAGAGGCGTCGCAGGTGAGGACAATGGGACGCTGCAGGTCAAAGAACTTGAGCGTGGGGGTGCTGATCAGCTTAGACTTAAGAATGTCGAATGCCTTCTGATGGTTGGGTAACCAAAGCCAGGACGTGTCCTTTTTGATCAGATCCCTCAGGGGAGCGCTGAGCTCGCTGAGGTCGGGGATGAACTTCCCCAGGTAGTTTACCAAGCCTAGGAAGCGTTGCAGGCCTGCCACATTGGTAGGAGGGGGAATCCCTGAGATGGCAGCTGTTTTCTGCGGGTCTGGCTTTAACCCCTCAGCGGTGAATACATGTCCAACATAGGTGACCTCCGAGACGCGGAATCGGCACTTCTTGGGGTTCAATTTCAAGTTGATTTGCCGGGCCCGGTCCAGGACCTGGCGGAGGTTGACATCGTGTTCGGCAACGTCCTTACCGTAAACGAGGATGTCGTCAACAATTATGGCGCAAGGTAGACCTAAAAACAACTGCTCCATTGTCCGCTGAAATACCTCGCTGGCAGAGTTGATGCCGAATGGCATTCGGAGGAACCGAAACCTTCCGTAGGGGGTGGCGAAAGTTGTCAAAATGGACGACCGCTCGTCCAGTGGTATCTGCCAGAAGGAGCTTTTGGCATCGAGGACAGAAAAAAACGTTGCTGGACCAACTTGTGCAGCGACTTCTTCCACCGTTCTCATAGGGTAGTGAGGGCGTCTAATGGCCAGGTTGAGGTCTTTGGGGTTGATGCAGATGCGTATCTCGCTCATGTCCTTTTTAGCAGCAACAACCATGGAAGAGACCCAGCTGGTGGGCTCGATGACCGCCTTTAGGATGCCCATTTGTACCATACTGCGTAGGGTCGCCTCCACTCTGTCCTTCATGGCGAAGGAGACACGGTGAGGAGCATGGACCACAGGAACGATCTTATGGTCCACTACAATCTTGTAGCTGCAGGGTAGTTTGCCTAGCTTATCATCAAAGCGGTCGGGATAATCGGCCAGCGGGTCCATAAGAGTCTGCACCTGGTGGATGTCACGGTGGAAGTACACCAGTCCCATTTCCTGGCATGCCTGGATCCCCAGCAGGGGAATGCATTTTTGATTGAGGAGATAGAAGGTGAGGGGCCGAGAGGTCTCTAGTATCTTACAGCGTAGCGTGGCCTTGCCCACAGGAGTAAGAATCTCCCCACCGTAGGCATGCAAGGTTGAGCTCTGGGAAAATATCTGCTCATTAGTTCTTATCTGGTTGAAAAGAGATGTTGACATTACGTTGGCCACAGCCCCCGTGTCGATCTTAGCAGTGAAGGTCGAGTTGTTCACAGTGACTAGCACAGAAGGGTCCGTTATCATAGCAGGTGCGTCCAACACGGTAAACAAGTTGGTCTCCCCCTGAGAGGAGTCAGATGCAGAAACAGACTGTTCATCGAAATAGCACTGGGAGCTGAGCTCACTGTCAGCTTGTAGAAGGTTGTTTAAATTTCCCCTTCGAGCAGCGACAGGCTTCCCACGGGAACGACAAGCCGCAGCAAAATGGTTCAATTTTTTGCAGACATTACACGTTTTCCCCAAGGCAGGGCACACATTGAATTGATGAGTCGTGAAGTTGCAATTAGGGCACCTTTGCCGGGTACCTCCCCCTGTAGCAGCACCGAACCCCGGGGCGCGTCCCCCTCGAGCAGCGAGCGACCCCGGGGGTCGCGACTGGGGTGTGTTCATGAGATGACTGGGAGTGCTGGCAAAGTTGATCGCCTGCTCAGCCGGCGCCGCCGCCGAGGAAACAGCTTCAGCTAAGCGAGTAGCGTGCATAGCATCGGCTAAAGTCAGATCCGGCTTGCGCAGAAGTTCGGCCCTGAGCTTCTCATCACGGAGACCGTAAACCAGAAGGTCCCTGAGAATCTCATCGGGGTTCCACGCGTGGAGGCGGCAGCGCCTGCCGAGGTGCCGCAGCGCAATGACATAGTTCTCAGCAGATTCCCCGGGGAGCTGATGCTGCGCGAACAGTTTAAAACGTTCTAAGATGCAATTTGTCGGAATGTCACAAATAGCGTCAAACTTAGCCAACAGACATACCGGGTCCCGAGCTGATTCTCCCGCAACGTAGACGAAGAAGTCGGAGCGAGTCAGGGCCTCGGGACCAGCCAAGTTGAGAAGCAGAGAGGCTTTGAGAGTGGCGGTGGCGGCAGGATGAGCGATCGTGAAATAGTGTTCAAAGTCACGTTTGAATACGTCCCATCGAAGGGCGATGTCTAAATCGAAAACAAGCACATCGGGCTTACGGGCAGAAGAGGCCATGACAAAGAAATAGGAGGGCGGGGGAAACAAAAAACTGGGACAAAATTAAATGATAAACCGATAAACAGGAGGCGCAAGGTAAGTTATTTGACACCATGTAAAGAGCGTATAACGAGGCATCGTTACTTTACTATCTTTATTCATACTGGAGCATTACACATTGCACTAGCTGTACGTGGTCTGTCACAGGAACTAGAGAGCGATCTGTGGGTGGGGAGGTTGTAGATATACTTGTGATATGGGGAGTGGTTAGTAGGTATGAGGTCACTATGTTAAAGGCACATGCATATCTCATCTACATTAGTGTAGAAATAGCAGGGGCTATGACAGAAATATTTCAAATGTCATTAGAAACGGGAATAGTGCCGGAGGATTGGCGTACTGCGCATGTTGTTCCATTGTTTAAAAGGGTTCTAAGAGTAAACCTAGCAATTATAGAACTGTTAGTTTGACGTCAGTGGTGGGCAAATTAATGGAAAGGATACTTAGAGATAATATATATAAGCATCTGGATAAGCAGGGTCTGATTAGGAACAGTCAACATGGATTTGTGCCTGGAAAGTCATGTTTGACTAATCTTCTTGAATTTTTCGAAGAGGTTACTAGGGAAATTGATGAGGGTAAAGCAGTGGATGTTGTCTATATGGACTTCAGTAAGGCCTTTGACAAGGTTCCTCATGGAAGGTTGGTTAAGAAGATTCAATTGTTGGCTATTAATGGTGGAGTAGCAAGATGGATTCAACAGTGGCTGAATGGGAGATGCCAGAGAGTAATGGTGGATGGCTGTTTGTCAGGTTGGAGGCCGGTGACTAGTGGGTGCCTCAGGGTCTGTGTTGGGTCCACTGTTGTTTGTCATGTACATCAATGATCTGGATGATGGTGTGGAAAATTGGATTAGTAAGTATGCAGATGATACTATGATAGGTGGTGTTGTGGATAATGAAGTAGATTTTCAAAGTCTACAGAGAGATTTAGGCCATTTGGAAGAGTGGCTGAAAGATGGCAGATGGAGTTTAATGCTGATAAATGTGAGGTGCTACATCTCGGCAGGACAAATCAAAATAGGACGTACATGGTAAATGGTAGCGAATTGAGGAATGCAGTTGAACAGAGGGATCTAGGAATAACTGTGCATAGTTCCCTGAAGGTGGAATCTCATGTAGATAGGGTGGTAAAGAAAGCTTTTGGTGTGCTGGCCTTTATAAATCAGAGCATTGAGTATGGAAGTTGGGATGTAATGTTAAAATTGTACAAGGCATTGGTGAGGCCAATTCTGGAGTATGGAGTACAATTTTGGTCGCCTAATTATAGGAAGGATGTCAACAAAATAGAGAGAGTACAGAGGAGATTTACTAGAATGTTGCCTGGGTTTCAGCAACTAAGTTACAGAGAAAGGTTGAACAAGTTAGGTCTTTATTCTTTGGAGCGCAGAAGGTTAAGGGGGGACTTGATAGAGGTCTTTAAAATGATGAGCGGGTTAGACAGAGTAGGGAAGATTCAAACAAGGGGATATGACTTGAGAATTAAGGGACTGAAGTTTAGGGGTAACATTAGGGGGAACTTCTTTACTCAGAGAGTGGTAGCTGTGTGGAATGAGCTTCCAGTGGAAGTGGTGGAGGCAGGTTCGATTTTATCCTTTAAAAATAGATTGGATGGGTATATGGACGGGAAAGGAATGGAGGGTTATGGTCTGAGTGCAGGTAGATGGGACTAGGGGGAAGTAATAAAAATAAAAAATAAAAAAATTAAAATAAAAATAAATAAATAAAATAAAAAAATTTAAAAAAATTAAAAACAAAGTGTTCGGCACGGACTTGAAGGGCCGAGATGGCCTGGTTCCGTGCTGTAATGGTTATATGGTTATATGGTTATATGGTTATATGGGTGGTTGGGTGGAAGATGATGACAAAGTTATCAACTTTTAACAATAACAAAATAACATCTACCAATAACAAAGTTCCGTGGGAAGGAGCTGCAGATTCTGGTTTATATTGAAGATAGACACATAAAGCTGAGTAACTCAGCAGGACATGCAGCAACTATGGAGAAAAAGAATAGGTAACGTTTTGAGTCAGAACCCTTCTTCAGACAATTCGGAGAAGTAGGCTGTGGGCCGAGCATCGAAAATGTGTCTAGAATTTAACTATCATGACCCATGTCTCAGAACTACATGAAATTTTGCACAGATTTAGATAAAATGTAATTGAGAAGGAAGTCATAACTCGTCAGTGCCAAAAGTTGCACATTAATTAATTAAACTAATTAGAAAATGAGATCGAAAAAGTAAGCGCCATCTAGTGTCCAATGCCCATATTACACCAGGGGGAGCCTATTTCCGTGCTGCGGTCTATTTAAACCATATATTATTATTATTTATATATATATATATATATATACACGCACGCACGCACGCACGCACGCACGCACGCACACACACACACACACACACACACACACACACACACACACACACACACACACACACCACATATATATATATATATATATATATATATATATATATATATATATATTACTATATTACTAAAAGTCTGATCTTGACCGCTTTTGGCCCGCTGTGGTGCAATTTCCGAGCGAACGCCGCCACCTACGGCCGTCATTTTTGGCCATCTCGCTCAGAGCCCAGGTCTGCCTTCCTGGACCAGAGGATTTTTCCCATCGATCAAAAATCAGAGAAATATTAATGTTTTTTAAAAAATCACCATTCTCTCTGCTGCCCCTGCTGGAGGGAGGGGGAGGGACTATAAAACCAGGAAGTGGTGTGCCTCAGTCTCTGCAAGATAGAGGGTCAGGTCTCTCTGAGCTCTGAATAACACTGAACACATGTCTACTCAACTGTGAGTGCCCTTAATGTGGTTTGAAAATGAAAATATGGTTGGTTTGAATTAAAAATGCACTGCTAATGGTCATTTGGGTTGAAGTAAAAATGCACTGCTAATGGTCGTTTGGGTTGAAGTGAAAATGCACTGCTAATGGTGGTTTGGGTTGAAGTGAAATTGCACTGCTAATGGTGGTTTGGGTTGAAGTGAAAAGGCACTGCAAATGGTTGTTTGGGCGGGTTTTGGGTTGAAGTGAAAAGGCACTGCAAAGGGTTGTTTGTTTAAACTTGACAACTTCCTGTTTGCACTATATTGATTTTAGGTAAAATGCTACCACTTACGGCTGTGAATTTTTGCCTATCTTACTCAGTCCCCCTCCGCTGATCAGGTGCAGAGGATTCTTCCCATCATGAAAACTAAAAGTGTTATTATTGTTTAAAAGATATTGAGAATCTCTCTCCTGTCAATCACGCCATGAAGGCCACACTTTTCCGCTGGAAGGGGGAGGGAATTATAAAACCCGGAAGTGTGGGTATGGCTCAGTCTCTGTATGATGGGGGAGGGAGAGGTCACAACTCTGTCTGAGCTGTGAATTAACTGAACACACTGAATGTCTACTGAACTGTTAGTGTGGTGTTTTGTGTGGTTTTATGGTGGTTTCACCTTGCTTGAAATGGTATGAAACTGCATTTGAATGTGGTGGCCTTGCACCCTGCATGAAATGGTATGAAAATTGCATTTGAATGTGGTGTCGTTGCACCCTGCATGAAATGGTAAGAAACTGCACTTGAATTTGGTGGCCTTGCACCCTACTTGAAATGGTAGGAAAATGGATTTGAATTTGGTGGCCTTGCACTCTGCTTGAAATGGAATTTCAAGGAATAGCCGTGAGTCAACTGCCAGCCCACCAGCCGTGAGTGAGCTGCCAGCACATCAGGCTTGAGGGACTGAGCTGCCACCCCAAGAATCCATTTGGCCCACAATGTCCATACTAGCCCTCTGGAGACCAGTAGTCACTGCAGCCAACAACACCCATACCAGCTCTCCAGAAAGCCCCCCCCCCACTGGCCACCAATATTGGAATTGGTGGAGAGGTGGAATATTGCATTGGGTCCCATGTTCACACAGGAGGGCTGGTATATATTATATTCATTATAATATATTAATATATATATAACTTGTGAATATAACTATATTATATTAAAATATTATAATGAATATAATTGTGAGTGTATATTTTGAATGAGACTGCTGCAGAGGTCCGGCTCCTGAACCAGCCTAATTAATGGGTGAGGGCAGTTCCTGTGGTTCCCCCGTTTACTGAACCCCACTGACTGCCAGTGTGCAGAGTGGGGGGTCATGGCCATAGTGGGACTGGGGCAGTGGCAGGCTGGGGGAAGGCCAAGGCCACTGATAGGAAAATGCCTAACCCTAACTCGCCCCCCCCCTTCCAGAGCTGCCCATGGCTGGAGCTGGAGCTGCTTTGGGACCGGCTGCGGGCTCTGTAAGTGTGGCCACTCAGCGCATCCACCTCGACCAGCATGTTCTTCTGGATCAACATGGTGATGATGGTGGGGAGCAGCAGTGCCCTGCACGCCGCCCGTGCCGCGTTCAGCACCCCCATAGCACTGGCTCCCGTCAGACCGCCTGCTCATTTGCTGCAATACCGTTCCAGCCGACAGCCCGACCGACCACTCACCAGCACCCACCGGCTGACCAGACACTCGCAGCACCCACTGGCCATCTGGCCACTCGCAGCACCCACCGGAGGCCCGACAACCACTACCTCTCAGCAGCACCGGAAGCCCGACGGCCCAACAGCCCGATTGATCCTCCACAGCATCCATCGGCCTACCGACAGCCCAACCGACTGACTGATCGACTGACTGATCGACTGACTGATCGACTGACTGATCGACTGACTGATCGACTGACTGATCGACTGACTGATCGACTGACCGACCCTAATCCTAATCGTAACCCTAGCTCTACATTTTTATTTATCATGTTTATTTAACAGTTCACATCATTACTTTACAAAGATAAATCAATTGAAAAACAAAATTATCAGCAAGATTAGCATTATCTTTATTTCTTGGAAACCTTGTTATTGTTTTGATGTAATTAGTAGGCAGCCATGATCCCAGAGTTATCGCTGCCTAGCGACCATAAAACAAAGCGTGTGATTGGTCAATTGGCGTCCGACCTGAATGTCAAACGTGCATTGATTGGATAATTACTACTCGGAAAATTTGAAGTTTATCTCATATTTTAAGAAAATGTGCAGGTTTTGTTCATGACGAGTTTCAGGTATGTTTTCTTTAATATTTTTACACAATATGTTAAAAATCCAGGTAGTCCCGTGAGGTGGGTCACGAAATTGAATGAAAAGCTCCTCGGCCACAGCCTAATAGGGTAAAAAGGAGAGCTGGGTGTGTGTGTGTGTGGGGGGTGTGGGGGTGTGTGTGTGTGGGGGTGTGGGGGTGTGTGTGCAATAGGTGCAGGAGTAGGCCATTCGGCCCTTCAAGCCAGCTGATCATCCACAATCAGTACCCCGTTCCTGCCGTCTCCTCATATCCCTTCGCTATCTTTAAGAGCTCTATCCAACTCCCTCTTGAAAGCCTCCAGATAATTGGCCTTCTGAGGCAGAGAATTCCACAGATTCACAACTCTCTGGCTGAAAACGTTTTTCCTCATCTCCGTTCTAAATGGCTTACCCCTTAATCTTAAACTGTGGCCCCTGGTTCTTGACTCTCCCAACATCGGGAACATGTTTCCTGCCTCCAGCGAGTCCAAACCTTTAATAATCATATGTTTCAATAAGATGCCCTCTCATCCTTCTAAATTCCAGAGTATACAAGCCCAGCCGCTCAATTCTATCATATGACAGTCCCGCCATCCCGGGAATTAACCTCGTGAACCTACGCTGCACTCCCTAAATAGCAAGAATGTGCTTCCTCAAATTTGGAGACCAAAACTGCACACAATACTCCATGTGTGGTCTCACTAGGGCCAACTGCAGAGGACCTCTTTGCTCCTATTACTCAAATTATCTTGTTATGAAGGCCAGCATGCCATTCGCTTTCTTCACTGCCTACTGTACCTGCATGCAGTGACTTTCAGTGACTGATGAACAAAGACCCCCAGATCTCATTGTACTTTCCCGTACCTGCATGCAGTGACTTTCAGTGACTGATGAACAAAGACCCCCAGATCTCATTGTACTTTCCCGTTTCCCAACTTTCAGACACCATTCAGATAACAATCTGCCTTCCTGTTCTTGCCACCAAAGTGGATAACCTCATCTATATCCACATTAAACTATTATGCCATGCATCTGCCCACTCACCCAACCCGTGTGCAGACGTGGCGTCGAAGGATGAGAAGCCGAAGCAAAGAAGTGGAAGTCAAATAACCGAACGGAAACAAAGCCGAAATGCCAAATAACCGAAAGCGTACGAAGCAGAAACGGCAACTAACCGAAAGGGTCGAACGCCTAAAAGCAAACTAACCGAAAGGGTGGGACGTCTAAAAGCAAACTCACCGATAGGCCGCTCTGCCGAAATGCCAACTCACCGAAAGGCTGCGTCGCCTACAAGCCAACTCACCGAATGGTCGCTCTGCCGAAAAGTCAAATAACAGACATGACGTCGCCGGGGGGGGGGGGGGGGGACGACTTGTCAGCGATTGGTCCAGACCCCCGCGTCCATCACATCACTGGCCGATGGAGACGGGAGGGTGGGGGTCATTTTCCCACACAAGCCATAGGTGACTGGGCACTCTGAACCCAAGCACCAAGTTGTAAGAAGCTGAAGGAGCGCATCCCTCGGGACAGCCCCCACTCTCCCAAGGCCATGGCCACCCTCCGCCTCATCTCCCCCATGCGGCCGCACTGTGACGGGCTGTGTGATGGCAGCGCCGGGTGGAGCAGAGGCGTGGGACAGGCTGGTCCTTCCCCCCACCCAGAGTCACTGACCGTGATGCACTGCCATCGGACCCTAACTCCCACACCAGGGTGATCCACCCCCCCCCTCCGACCAACCCCCAGACCCCGACCCACACACGGGGTGATTCACCCCCACCCCAGCCGCGGGGACAGAAGGCTCAGGGCATTGGAAGCCATTGTAAATCACTTTTAAAACATGGGGGGTCACAAATTCCCTAGCGGGCTGATGACAAGTGAGCATGACAACAAACAATTTTATCTCCTTTCACTCCCCCCCCCCCCTCCCCCGACAACAGAAAGGACATTTTATTTATTGTTTAAACACAGTAATACCATCTGGTTGCCTGCGTAACGCACACAAGCTCCCACGCACAAAACACCAGATAATCTGTAATCTGTATTAACCGAAGATGGACACAAAGAGCTGGAGTAACTCAGCGGAACAGGCAGCATCTCTGGAGAAGAAGGAATGGGTGACGTTTTGGTTCTAGACCATTCTTCAGACCTGAAGACTGAGTCTGAAGGGTCTTGACCCGAAACGCCACCCATTTCTTCTCTCCAGAGATGCAGCCTGTCCCACTGAGTCACTCCATATTTGGTGTGACAGTTGTCTAATTTCATCGGCTTCATGTATTGCGCGCATGGAAGAGACGCTTTACATGCCGCTTGCATCTATTCATCCAAGTGTGCTCTTAATGAAATCTCACATCTTTGCGAGGGAGGGATGGAATGGATGTAACCACCGGCTAAAGCAAAGGCATAGTTAGGACAGGGAAATAATCACACCACTTAATTAACCAGGTTCCTGAATGTAAGAACTATTTATACATGTAACATTTTGTTTTTAAATCAGTAACTCTGAGTTTTAATGCCGACCCCGTCCTGTGGGAAGGGCTTGCATCAGCTGGTTTCATAGTGCCTTCATTGTTGGTAGGTGCTGATCTTTCACATGGTCCGCTGTCAGTGCCAGTTTTCTCAACTTCCATAGCCGCTCTGCATTAGTGGAGTCAGACGTGAATCCGCACTATGATCTTTGGCAGTGACTCGTCCATGCTTCGATTGCCACAAAGGCTTTTCGACGTCATTTTCGTTGCCCGTCAGATTTTAAGCCAAAAAACAACATGAAGTCAAAAAGCTGGAAAAAAAACAAAGATACTAGAGCAAGGTCTATGATCTTTGGAAAAAAAGATCTTACTCATCGAAAAGAAAACAAATATCAATCTCTTTGAATCGCTGACATCGAAAAGCTGAAAAATAACATTACATATCGAAAAGGAAGGTATTACTGTGTTTAAACAATAAATAAATGTCCTTCTTGTTGTCGGGGGGGGGGGGGAGTGGGAGGAGATAAAATTGTTCGTTGTCATGCACACTTGTCATTGGCCCGCCAGGGAATTTGTGTCCCCCCCCCATGTTTACATGCGATTTACTCTGGGGTGGTGGGTGAATCATCCGGTGTGGGTGTTGGGGGTGAATCACCCCGTGTGTGGGTCGGGGTCTGGGGGTCGGTCGGGGGGGGGTGAATCACCCTGGTGTGGGAGTTGGGGTCCGATGGCGGTGCATCGTGGTCAGTGACTCTGGGTGGGCGGAGGGACCAGCCTGTCCCACATCTCTGCTCCACCCGGCGCTGCCGACACACAGCCCGTCACAGTGCGGCCGCACGGGGGAGACGAGGCGGAGGGTGGCCGTGGCCGTGAGAGAATGGGGGCCGTCCCGAGCGATGCGCTCCTTCGGCCACTTACAACTTGGTGCTCAGGTTGAGAGTGCCCAGTCACCTATGGGTTGTGTGGGAAAATTACCCCCACCCTCCCGTATCCATCGGCCAGTGATGTGATGGACGCGGGGGTCTGGGACCAATCACTGACAAGTCCCCCCCCCCGGAGGTGTCATGTCCGTTATTTGACTTTTCGGCAGAGCGGCCATTCGGTGAGTTGGCGTTTCGGCAGAGCGGCCTTTCGGTTAGTTTGCTTTTAGGCGTCCCACCCTTTCGGTTAGTTGCCGTTTTGGCTTCGTACACTTTCGGTTATTTGGCTTCCACTTCTTTGCTTCGGCTTCTCGTCCTTCAACGACATGTCCGGGTACCCACCCAACCTGTCCAACTCATCCTTCATTAGCAAAGCATCCTCCTCACAGTTTACACTGTCACACAGCGTTATGTCATCTGCAAATTTGCTAATGTTACTTTTAATCCCTTCATCTAAATCATTAATGTTATAATTGGACAAACTGTGCAGGGGGGATAATGACACCGATCAGCCATTGTCTACAGTTACCTTGAAAATCTATCTTTTAATAATTACCACATTTAAAGGTTTGGAAGCAATTTTTGAATTGTACAACATGGTTGGTATAAGCCACACACACTGAATGAAACAAACTACGGGCAAGGGAACACAGTCCAAAAATTAAAATCAGCACAGAATTAGCCCAAGGTACACAAAAATGCTGGAGAAACTCAGCGGGTGCAGCAGCATCTATGGAGCGAAGGGAATAGGCAACGTTTCGGGCCGAAACCCTTCTTCAGGCTGCTGCACCCGCTGAGTTTCTCCAGCATTTTTGTGTACCTTCGATTTTCCAGCATCTGCAGTTCCTTCTTTAACACAGAATTAGCCCATGTGGGCGGTTTAGAATTACGACTGAAACTTTCAAGCGGGGAAAGTATCAAAATAAAGTCTACCCGACTCTTACAGGTTAGCTCTAATGGTCAGCTGGTCACAATATCTCTCAGTCGTATTCTCTCCAGAAAGACCTGCTCTCTTTAATAAAACCTGTTTTATTGCCCTTTCTGGGCTTTGTAAAATCGAACCTTCATTTAGTGCCATAAAGCTGATTATCCTGTTTTCCCTTCTGACTATTGTCTATTTATGATGATCTTGGGCTGTAGGGAAGTGCAGTGTTGGCTTCACAGAGGTACTTGGCCATGATACTAAAAGACCAGGAGGCTGGAATCCATGTGAAAAATGTAAACATCAAAAGACAGTACACAATCCTGCTCTGCTAAAAACAAAATTCACAACAAATTTCCTTTGATATCAAACAGTACCTCTTTTTAACTGGAATGAATAAGAGGTAAATACATAAGTTACGCAATTTTGTGCCTATTCTGAGCTTGCTACTAGGTTTGTTTTTTGTTTCCACTTGTGTATCACATGCCTATTTTCATTCGCATTTGGTTTTATAGTTTAGAAGAGATTTTTCAGTCACAAGGTGAACACGTCATTTCTGCACAGTGAAAGATACGGTGAAAAGTGCCGGCTTTTAGATTTCCTACATTAAGATCAGCATAAACTTGCCTCTATGTTACATCATCAACCATTTGTTGTTTGAATATGATACAGAGTATATGTGAAGTAAATGTGCACGTATGATAGATTAAATTTAGTTGACAAGAGGTTTTTAAACCTCCTCCTAGATTATCATAAAGCACCAATTACTTTATTCCAAAAATACACTTTAGCTCAGTTACTCCCACAAAAGATAATGAATGGAAGCAATAAAACTCACCAATTTTTTAAAACAAAAATAACTTTATTCAGAATAAAAATATATACGAAAGAAAAACTGTGCAAAAAGTTTTCAGACATTCTCAGTATTTATACATTAATTAATGTCACTCTCAGTAGTGTTCACACCAACCTTTAAGCAGACCACACACCCCACCCAAAATGCCCTTCCTGGGATGATATCCCTTCCGGTGTTTGAGTTTGAGGGGGGTTTCCTTTGGACCCTGCCCTGCATGGACCCTAGACTGTGGACCTCCCCACAGAGCCTTGGCATTGGCTGCACCGAGCTTCAGCGAGTCCTTCAGCACGTACTCCTCCAGTCTGGAATAGGCCAGTCGGCAACATTCCTCAAAAGACATCTCACTCTGCTGAGAGACCAACAAGTTTTGGGCAGACCAAAGTTGGTTTTCACTGAGCTAATGATCTTCCTGCAGCACTTGATGTCCATATCCAAGCATGTACCTATAGTAAATCAAAGAGTCCTCAGTTATGGAGCTATTCGGGATGAACCGTGACAAGGACCATTGCATCATTCCCCAGACCCTCTTCACAAATCCACACTCTGCAAAGAGGTAGGCAACTCTCTCCTCTCCGTGGCAACTATTGCGAGAGCTTCGATAACAAGGTTTCGAAGGTACAGGAAGAATCTGTCTGTGAATCCCTCTCACCACCAGTCGAGCGAGGTCTTATTGGTCCTTGGTGAGTTCTGCCGATGGGGTATTTCGCCAGACAAGCAAGACAGGGAACCAAGTCACAGTGTCCATCGAGTCCTTGGCCTGCAGTGCCTGTAGGATGTTTTGTGCTGACTACTGCCCGATGGACTTGCGGTCAAAAGTGTTGGTCTGGAAGTACCTTTCCACAAAGGACCCAGTTACGGCAATGTCCAGCTGACTGGCACATTATGTGGCATCAGCGCCAGGCCCATCCTTTGCAACACCGGGGACAGGTAGAACGTCAGCAGGTAGTGACACTTGGTGCCCATGTGCCTTGGTTCTACGCGCAGCCTGATGCAGTCACACAAGAAAGGTGGGCATCAGGATGAGGGCGACGTTGGGCATGCTTTGTCCACATTGTCTGCTGACGTGTGCACCATGACCCATCAGACCACAAATTGCTATCCTGCAGTTACTAATCATGGTTAACTAACTTTTGGGTGTATCTTAATTTGATTTATGAACAAAAAAAGAAGAAAACTTAATGGATTAAACACAATTAAAGAAGATTCTCTGTTCCACCTTGTCACAGCACTAACTGTTATCACCTCACTTGCTTTACACCATTTTTCTTCTTGTCATTTAATCACTCCTAACCTCCAACCTCTAACAATTTATTTTGCCCCATTTCCCGCCTCTTTGTTTAAAATCATTATTCGCCAATTTCTCATATTTCTCTGAAAGACCTGAACAAATGCTCCCTCTCTGGAAGATCTGACGATTTGCAACATGTTCTGCTTTTATTTCTGAGTTCCAGTAATCTTAGAATGTTCTTTTAACTCCTCCACTTTCTTACCTTGCTGACTAAGCAGTAGTTTAACCCAGTTGCACAAAGAGTAACTCTTATTCTTATGAATGAACATTTACACAGAGGTTAATTCCGACTGCTAGGTACAAATATTATTTGTGTGCAATTACCTTGTTAATGCTTGAGTCTATGTGGCTGTTGTAAATGAGGTCTTACCGGTAGACTTGTATATATGCCAATAAACTTGACTAATGCTGTAAGAGTTAATAAGGCATTCTGCAATTTTGGCATATTCTGTTAAAATCATGTCATCTGGTGTTATTTTCAACAGAAGCCAGATTACATATGCTTAAGCACATTTTGCTGATTAGATGATCTGCTGAGAAAATTCCTAGTATATTAATTTTCATGGACCACATTTCCCACATCTTAGATAAAATAGAACAGCATTGGAAACAATGAAATCATTAAACTCTGCTCCAAAATTTTTCAACATCTAGTTTAATGAAACTAGTCAGCAAATAGTTGAAGATTTTAGATGTGAAATGAATCTTCAGCAGTTGTGCAAAGGTAGTGATAATCAATTGGCAAGTTCACCCTGTTTTCAATGCATTGGTGATGAATTAAGTATTGATGGAACCAGATAAAGACCAAAAATTAATAGCAACCAGTGGCAAGACAACAACCTTTCTGGTGCCAAGAATATTAGCTTTCCCTCAATGTCAGTAAGACAAAGGAGATTGTGATCCACTTCAGGACGTGAAGCTGTACACATACACCAGTATACGTTGATGGCGCTGAAGTAAAGATGGTAGAAAGCTTCATGCTACCAGGAGTAAATATCACCAGCAACTTGTCCTGGACCAACCATATCACACCCATGGCCAAGAAAGCACACCAACACCTCGACTTATTTAGAAGGCTGAGGAAGTTTGGCATGACCCCCACAACTCTCACCAACATCTACAGATGCGTCATTGAAAGCATTTTATCGAGATGCATCACTCCATGGTTTGGGAGCAGCTTTGTCCAAAACCGCAAAGAACTGCAGAGAATTGTGGACACAGCCCACACCATCACGCAAACCAACCTCACTTCCATTAACTCCATCTACTCTTTACGCTGCCTCGGCAAAGGCCACCAACGTCACCAAGGATGAGTCTCACCCTGGACACTCCCTCTTCTCTCCCATCAGGCAAGAGGTACAGAAGTGTGAAAACAAATACCTCCAGATTCAAGGACAGTTTCTTCCCAACTGTTATCAGGCAACTATCTAGAGAGCAGCCCTAACCTAACCATCTATCTCATTGGAGATCCTCGGACTATTTTTAATCGGAATTTACTGGACATTATCTTGCACTAAGCGTAATTCCCTTTATCTTGCATCTGTAAACTATGAACAGCTTCATTGTAATCATGTATAGTCTTTCCACTAACTGGCTTTCCACTAGCATGCTTTTCACTGTACCTCAGTTCATGTGACAATGAACTAAACTGAATAAACTAAATAATAGATAGCACAACTCATGTAATAGCTCCCTACATTTCGGATAGCAGAGGCAACTTCTTCCAAAAATGTTCTGAGCAGATATCTTAGCTCTGTGACCACAGCATCTGGTTCTGGCAGCCTACCTCTGGATCACGCAAACCTAGTCTTACCTCCCTTACTTCAACTATTTAATTTGTTCCAAAGTAATACTATATTTAATAATAAAGTTGGAGACCCGATGGGGCCATTCTATAAAACATCCACAGTTCTATGCAGACTTTTGAGCCATTGTCTGCAAATATTTATCATGTGTGAGTAATTATCATTGCAATCACTTCATTGTCTATAAACTTCATCTTTTTAAAAGGTACAGTATTTTTTTAAATTTAGTTTATTGTCACGTGTACTGAGGTACAGTAAGAAGCTTATTTGTAGAGTGCTATCCAGTCAGCGGAAAGACTATGCATGATTTTAATCAAGCCGCCCACAGTGTACAGATACAGGATACAAGGGAATAATGTTTAGTACAAGATAAAGTCCCGTAAAGTTAAGTTACGTTAAAGCATTCTTCATGCTTTCTCAATTCCCATTCATCTCAGAATGTCCTAGGTCACATGAATGGATTTTACATGGGCTAACTGCACCTAAGATAGCAATGACATGGCAACCTGACGGAAGAAGGAAAAGAGGCCGACCAAAACTCACATGTAGGCGAACATTCCAGAAGGATTTGGAAGCCCGGGACGCAAGCCTATCGAGGGTGGAAGATGTCGCACATAACCGAACAGAATGGCGAAAGCTTGCTGCCCAATGCACTCAACAGTGTGGGAGGAACTAAGTCTAAGTAAGTAAACTGTGCAGACAGTGCACACACAACCAGAATATCAGGCAAGCATTTGGCCATTCAACTCCATAGTTCATGGATTTACTCAGGGAATTGAAAGTTGCTGACAGAGGGCCAACTGGTCAATCAAGGAGTGCAGCACTAGGATTGAGATCGAGTAAGATTAATCTCTTTGCTGTACTCTTTATTTGCACTTTCTGTACCAGCGGGAAGAATCAGACCTGCTAGAAAATGTATCCTTTGAGGGAAACAAGAGAGTAGAAGCATGTAATCATATTACAGAGAAATGTCACAGAGATATGCTAATTCATCTGTGACAAATGCCATGTGGCTTCTTCAACCCTTTATTATCCACACCCCGTGGTCAGGCTGAAATGTGGAGTGCAGCACACAGCTATGGTGCTTTAAGAGATCAGTGCACAAACTCCGCACTACTATATATTTAACCCAATTATGTACATTTGCATTAAATGCATTTAATACATAATGAATAATATATTTAGGGCGGCACAATGAAGCGGCGGTAGAGTTGCTGCTTTACAGCGCTTGCGACCCGGGTTCGATCCTGACTATGGGTGCTGTCTGTACGGAGTTTTTACATTCTCCCCATACTGCGTGGGTGCTCAGGTTTCCTCCCACACAAAAGACTTAATTTGTAGGCTAATTGGCTTGGTAAAATTATAAATTGTCCCTAGTGTGTGGAGGATAGCATTAGCGTTTGGGGATCGCTAGTCGGCACAGAGTCAGTGAGCCGAAGGGCCTGTATCCGTGCTGCATCTCTAAACTAAACTCAAGGATTTCCCTCCTTATTTATAAGTTTGCGACGGTGAGCACATCTATTCCATCCACTGTCGTACATCACGGCTTTCAAAAACGTGTTTATGCAGTCCTGATACCTGATTGTTTTAAATTGCAATGCCAGCCAGAACCATTAAAAAAAAAAGCATCATTGTCCCTTTCATCTGCCTCCTAATTCGGGCTGATTAGAAGACTGCGGCAGTCGAGTCAGGTTTGAGTAATTGCCTAAGTTAAAAAATCACAGGACAATTGTTGTAATTAATCATGTGAGGTGAGGCTTTTCTGATATCTGCTTCCTGTGTAACTTTAGAATTCCACGCTCATTAGAGGCAGAGTTTTTAACTCTGATGGGAAAAAAAGAAATGAGATAGACTTGAGGAGGAGTGGATAGGGAAATTAAAACCAGCAGAGAGCATTCGGGCTGAGGTGGAGGGGCGAGGAACAGTATCAATTAGCATCCACAATCTTTTCCTGATATCATTTCACTTCTACTCCTTGCCTTGCTTTCAAACTAATGAGAGCCACATCCTGTCATCCATACAATAATCCTTAGGTTGACAACATTCTGGCCTTTGATCAAAGAGACTTGATTTTGAATTTGTTAGATGAAATTTTCCAAACGTTAAACCTAACGCAGCCAATTTTGGAACACAAATCTATTTTTTCCTCTTGCTACTAGACCTCCTGTTGTAGATGCATTAGCCACAGCTGTAGCTCGGTTGTTAGCAACCGCCTTGTAATTTAGGACATTACGTCTGTCTCCCGTTCTTCAACTTACAAGCACTCTGGAGGTTTCAGCACAAGGATTAAGCCAACAATCAGTGCATTATGGACCACAGGCTGCATTGTCTTTCAACGGAGGCGGTGTACAATGTCACAGATGGATGTGAAGATTCAAAGAAGAACAGGGAGCTATCCCTGGGCTCTGGCCACTATTTATCCCCCACTCAACAATAATAAACCCGGTATGGTATGGTTCTTTATTTGTCACATGTACCGAGGTACAGTGAAATTCATTTTTGTATGCAGTTCAATACAAGTATCACTATACATAAGCACTTAGATACATATCAGATGAGCATCTTACATACAGTACAAGTGTATAGTCGTAGTACACTGAGACAGTATACAGAGTCAACAGTTTAGCACCATTTTCAAGTCCCGGTTGCTTGCTTTAAGTGTTGAGATCTTGATCTGACCATGAAGGTCTGTTCCCCTGGCGGGGCGACGTTGCAGGGTCAGCCTGGCCAAACGTAGTCCTCTGCTGCTGTTCCACCACTGCAGGTCATGTCTGGTTCACATGTTCGGCCTCATGGAGCGGTGCCCGGTCCAGCCGAGCCCCAGGCTGCTGCAGGGCCTCCAGCGGCTCATTGCTCCATCGAGGCTGTGCACTCCCTCCCACAGCAGGTGAATTTGTCATTAGTACATTGCACTGTGTGGGATTGTGGTTACAAATTATCTGAGGCATTTCCTTCAGACAATGGCCACCACCCTACAAATTGACTGTAAAACCTTTGGGATATTTGCTAAAGTGTATTATGTGGAGAAACACCCTGTATATGTAAATCATTTGTATTTTCACTAGCTTTCGTTTGAAAGGAGAAATGCCAAAGGCCTCAGCAACCAAATTATCGTAACTGTGTCACAGCTCTGGGCTTGCTAAAAATAAGCATATTTAGCTTGTTCACAACCTTTCACCAATCTATTTCTCAGTCTAATATTGTACGTTTCAACGCTTCATATGCAAAATCTTCATATATAGCGCCCACCACCATATCTCAGGAATTCAAACCACAGACCATGTTTTTTATAAAGTTGACAGGTCTTAGCAATTGATGACTTCAATCCCAGGCCACATAATTCAAATTTTTTTTTAAATATTTCCTTCTTTCAGATTATCCCTGCTTTGAAATTTGATGGTTTGGATGATTACAATTGTTTCATTCCCAGCATGGTTGTCTCATTGGTGAATCTATCCTGTGCTGAAACACAAAGATCTGATACCTCCAGACCAAAGAGAACATGCTTATCTACTCTTGTGGTTCATTGGCATTGCTGCGTTAGGGGTGAAAGTTCAGCAGATTATCCAGAGTTAAGCCCGAAGCCTCCTCTTCTCCTGCTGTACTGATGGGAAAAAAAGAAAAAAATATTGATTGTGCTTCGAACATCACATAACTGATGTTCTGTCTAACAATTTACAACGCATCTCCTTTCATATTTATTACTCTTTTATCCAAATATACCAACATAACTATTTAATTCCAAAGATACTTTTATTGTCTCCAGTAAAATAATGTCCTTTAGCAAGATTGAAGTATATATCTCAAGAGCAGAGAGGCTGGAAAAATTAAGGTTACTCCCTGGGCAATGAAGTCTTGTTAAATATTGCAATCTGCACTGGGAGCCTTTTATCCCGCTGGGCTTTGAGACCCTGTATGCCATAATTTTTCAGTCATTTCCTAACAGTTGACACTCGGAATCTTAGCTCTTTATGAATTCATGGTTGCTCATGGAAAGGCAGCTACTAAACCCTTCCAAATACACTCCAATTATATTCAATTCCAACTAGAGGGCAGGACAGTGGCACAGCAGTAGGGTTGCTACCTTACAGCGCCAGAGACCTGGGTGCGTTCCTGACCACGGGTGGTGTCTGTACGGAGTTTGTACGTTCTTCCTGTGACCGCGTGGGTTTTGTTCCGAATGCTCCGGTTTCCTCCCACACTCCAAAGACGTACAGATTTGTAGGTTAATTGGCTTTGGTAAAAATTGTAAAAATTGCGCCTAGTGTGTAGGATAGCGTTAGTGTGCGGGGATCGCTGGTCGGAACGAACTTGGTAAGGCCGAAGGACCTGTTTCCACGCCGTATCTCTAAATTAAACTAAATCCATCAAATGTTTTCTGTTAATTCCTATGTCACAAATCCTTTTCTGCATTGCTCCATGGCACAGATTTCCAAAGGCCCCTAACCAATATTTTTAAATGTACAAAATCACAAAGATAAATGTTTATGAAAGATGTCATTTAAAATTCCAGTATTTTTTTCTTACGGGTGTCAAACTTTTTTTTCTTGCTGTATAGCTGAACGAATGATCAAATGTGATTATTTATACTGAGTATGTTTACCAACAGTTTATAATTACAGATCTAAGTATAAAGTGAGCCTAAATTTGTCAGATTGCAATTAATTAAAAGTGGCACTTGCCCAAATTTATGCCACTACTCCAGCATTTCTAATGGACCATTCAACTTATAGTCCAAACGATATTTCCACAAGACCAGGATTTCGTACCCCGCATATGCTTTAATATCTGCGCATTTGATGTTTCCTGTGAAGGGTGTTCCATTTCAGTCGAAAGTGATCTCTACAGACCTGTATTATTTGGAATATATTCCATGGAAGTGTCTGCATAATCGTGTGTGCATAATGAGGGAAATGAATCATCACCAACAATGCATTTGCCCACGAGTCGCACATCATTGTTAATGAGCCTTACCTCTGATATATATACCTTCACGTGAAAGAATGCATAAATTGGTGCATAACTAGGATGGAGCAGAGAATACAAGTCTGTGGCTGCCTGAGTTTAAATGAGAATTGGTCACAATAGTTCCCATGTTTTTCAATGTTATTTCACTGCAGCCAATGTATGTCAAAGCAATTGATTGTCTGTGGCACATTGTGACATGTCTGAGTAAATTGGTGAGTTCCTATATAAATTCAGCTATGTTATGTCTTCTTGTAGTGAATGGTGTAATGTGTATTTAATACTTGCATTGTCTTAAACAGCATTTCTTTATGAACACTGTCAACATGCAAAGAGATAAACGAGGAGCAACGTGTTCTTCATGGAAAATGAAAGAGCATTGAGATGTGAGGATTATTTTCAAGAGCATTTTAATTGAATGGAGGACTCTAAGAGAGAAGATTTTGGAGCAATTACTTGGTCTCACCACTTAAGTAGAAATGACACTGCACACTGGCAGTGGTACACTTCACTAAATAAAAATGCAGTTGATATTCTTTGAATACAATTCCATATAAATACAATAGAGCCTTAATGCCATACATCAGAAAACTTCAACAAGATGTCATAGAGCGTCATAGTCTTACAGCACGGAAACAGGCCCATCGGCCGAACTTGCCCACACCGGCCAACATGTCCCATCTACACCATTCCCACCTGCTTGCATTTGGCCCACATCCCTCTTAATCTGTCCTATCCATGTACCTGTCTAAATATTTCTCAAACTTTGTGATAGTACCTGCCTCAACTACCTCCTCCGGCAGCTCCATACACCCACCACCTTTTGTGTGAAAAAGTTACCCCTCAGGTTTGGGCGGCACGGTGGCGCAGCGGTAGAGTTGCTGCCTTACAGTGCTTGCAGCGCTGGAGACCCGGGTTTGATCCCGACTACGGGTGCTGTCTGTACGGCGTCTGTACGTTCTTCCCGTGAGCGCGTGGGATTTCTCCGAGATCTTCAGTTTCCTCCCACTCACCAAAGATGTACAGGTTAGTAGGTTAATTTGCTCGGTATACGTGTAAATTGTTCCCCAGTGTGTGTAGGAAAGTGTTAATGTGCGGGGATCACCGGTCGATGGGGACTCGGTGGACCGAAGTGCCTGTTTCCATGCTGTATCTCTAAACTAAACAAAATCTTTGTGTCAACTTAAAGGGGCCAGCTTTGTTTAAAGTTTTCAATGCTTTGACACTGCACGATCATACTAAACAGAGAATTGAAATCAACAGTACCTGCCAACTAAGGTGCAATGTGGATAGACCACCCACAGGTATCTCACCTTGGCTGAGTTGGTGGTTTGTTTCTTGTTTCATGCTGGAAATGAAGAAAAAAAACTTTCATAATGTAGGAGCCATTTATGCTTAAGTTAGTTACTGTTAGTATATTATAGTATTTTGTCTAGATATTTCAAGCTGTATCATTTTGAATGCTTGGGGGTGGGATTTTGATATGTAGATGGACGTGGATATATGTAGATGGGCATGACTTACATTGAACTAAGCGATACGACAGGGAGACGAGAGCTGGCACGCGAAGAGAAGACACAGTTTTTACCAGTTCAGATAATAAGAACAGAAAGCTACAATTTGTATGAGACGCTTCTTTGTATTTACAACAACTTCAATTAAAATCAATGAAACTGGAAATAACGACTGGAAGATTTGTTTTAGTTATTGTACTGCGTAAGTTCGATCCACTCCTCCCTGCCAGCGTAGTAATGACATTGGAAACGTTTGAAATTGCAATTACACCATAGAAATTACAATGTGTAAAGCAGATACTGCCTCTTCATCATTCACATGTTAACATTGATGGAACAGGCAAACTTTGCACTTATTGCTGATCGTTAATTGTCATCAAGAAGGTGGTGATGAGAGGACATTAGTGCAAACATAAAGTATTATCTACTGCAAATTTTCACCCAACACGATTTGTTGTGATGGGTCATGACTCATCTTAAATGATTAATGGCCTCAAAAATGTACTGGAACAGCTGCAGAGCCTAAGCCATGGAAACCACAAGAAGCCAAAATCACTGATTTGTACCGAATAAACTAGTTAAATGGGACAATAACTGATCTTGTTATTCCGTGACCGTGGAATTAATAAAATGAATGACGGGTTGCAGCTTCAGATCACAGTCTTTGGTGAAGTGTATAAGATGGAAATGCAGATGCTGGTTTACACCGAAGATAGACACAAAATGCTAGAGGAATGGGAATGGGTCTGAAGAAGGGTCTCGACCTGAAACGTTACCCATTCCTTCTATCCAGAGATGCTGCCTGTTCCACTGAGTTACTCCAGCCTCTTGTGTCTATCTGCTGGAAAGTGTATAGGTACATAAGAAGAAGACATAGAATGATGGGGTAATGTCAGGCATAATTTCAGGAGGACATGATAGGTTGTGTTTCGGCTTAGGACCGTCCCAACCTGAAACGTTGCCTATCTATGTTCTCCTGAGATGCTGCCTGACCCACTGAACTACTCCAGCACTCTGTGTCTTCTTTTGTAAACCAGCATCTGCAGCTCCTTGTTTCTATGTATGCAAGAATGTTGGTTCCTTCTGGCCAAACCATATTCTTGATGTAGACTATGATCAAATACCTTGCTATTTCACACAGTTCAGGCTGATTAACCACACCGTAAGTTGGCTGAAGTGCCTAATGAATGCCTGTGTCTATGGAATCCTATCTTGTTGTGTCAGCATTCTCAGACTTGGTCTGTAATCATTTCCTCAAGCACGAACATTGCAACTTTGTAAATTCTCGCCTAACACGAGTTGAGTGGGAAACCATTTGTGGAAATTATTTTCAAACAACTGAAAATAGATTAGATTGGACTGAACCAGGCAGCCACTTGGAAATATGCCTAAAAGGCCAACAAATGCCAGATGTGTACTATCAAACCTCGGATCAGCTGGGGCATTGCATCATTTCAGTTGATTTACTTGTGATATAAGGGAAAACAAGAAGAGAAAGTTATTTTTTGAACCTCTTGGTGGGAACAAACCTATGGCTACATAGGCATCTTATATTTGATATAGGCATCTTATATTTGATCTCATAGAGGTGTACAAAATTATGAGAGAAATAGATTGGGTATAGATTGGGTAAACGGGAGTCTTTTGCCCAGAGTAAAGGGAATCGAGAACCAGAGGACATAGGTTTATGATGAGGGGGGAAAGTTTAATGGGAACCTGAGGGGTAACTTTTTCACACAAAGGATGGTGGGTATATGGAACAAGCTGCGGGAGGAGGTAGCTGAGGCAGGTACTTTTGCGACTTTTAAGAAACGTTTAAACAGGTACATAGATGGGGTAGGTTTAGAGGGATATGTGCCGAAAATAGGCAGGCGGGACTAGTGCAGATAGGGCAGGTTGGTCTGATGGGCCTGTTTCCATGCTCTATGATTCTATGACTCTATGACATGCAGCATTACTTAGCCAACATTCAGTGGCAAATAACTTTTAAGCCATTTTATAAAGCATTTTACAAAAGTTCCACACAATTGCCATTTTCAAAAGGGGAGAATTCAACCATCTACCTTTGACATGCAGTGGAAATCCACGATGCCAAATCCATGATGAGCAACGTTCCTGAGTCTCTACTTAAGTGAGAATGCACTCAGAGCTGAAACGACCTTGTATCTGACAGCACCACAATGCTTCTTTACTTCAGCAAGAATATTGCATCCTACGTGATAACATTGGCTTAATTGTGATCATGTACCACATACCAAATAGATGTTTTTTTCTGTGGCAGTGTCTTTCAGCCCCAAAATGTGAAGTTTGTATTCTCAACATTTGATTTCTTGCAAAGTCCATTGCAGAGTTTACAGATTTAAAACCATCAGACACAAGGAGATCAAACAAGGCAAATTTGGTCCATTCAATGGTTTCACACTAGCTGTCCCTCTGTTAATAATAAAGATGTAATATAACAAAGCATAATGAAAATTACAGTTAATTTAATATAGAATACAGGAATATTTTTTTCTTAACCTAACAAAATGATTTTATATAATAATAAAATTATAACTGACGCTACTCGAGTTGAATTTGCAATGCAAATTCTGAACATCCATCTCTGGATTAATGCTCTAATCTTGACTATAAACAGTAGTTTTAGGTGTGCCCTTCTTGAACAAATGTGACATTCACTTCAGCAACTTCTTCAATGCCACAGTCTTTATTATGTTCCTAGAATCTTTTTTCACTGAGATCAAGGATGTGTTGAATTTTGCTAAGGCTCTCATTAAAAGTAGGTGATAATTCCTGGAATTGATTCCCTCCAATCATTCCCTGAAATTCCATATTGTCAATGAATGCACTCTTGAACTTCTACAGGTGTACAGTGGGGAGAATATTGACTGGTTGCATCACGGCCTGGTTCGGCAACTCAAATGCCCAAGAACAAAGAAGATTGCA
>CM075983.1:15036284-15103768 GCA_038087875.1 Malacoraja senta | reverse complement strand
CCCGGCCCTGGCTGTGGATAGCAGCCGTCAGCTCGGCTACCACATGGTCTCCAGTCCAGGATTCATCTCCGGGCAGGCCCCGACTTCATCTCCGGGCTCGTCCATGACCCCGGCTTGTCCTTTGTTCCACCAGCAACTTCTTTTTCGGCGCCAATCACGGCCCCATCCCCAGCCCTGGGCTCGGCCCTCACTCCAGCTCCAGGCTCTGCTCCAGCCCAGGCCCAGTCGGCGGGCTCGGCCCATGGCAGCAGCCTCCCCATCAGGCACCGAGTAGCAGCCGGGCATCGACCCGAGGATCCCAAGTGAGCGTCGACCCGAGGACCCCGAGTGAGGCGGCGGGCGGGCGTGGACCTGAAGACCCCAAGCGAGGTGGTAGGTGGGCGTCATCCTGAGGACCCGAGCTAGGCTGCGGGTGGGTGTGGACTCGAGGACCCCAAGCGAGGCCACGGGTGGGTGGGCGTCAACCCGAGGACCCTGAGCAAGGCTGCGGCCGGGCGTGGACTCGAGGACCTGAGCAAGGCCGCGAGCAGGCGTGTGTGAAACGGGCGCCAACCTGAGCCATTGTGCCCACCCACCTCATTGTGACGTCAGAATGAAACATCAAGGAGCGCATCAAGCAATGAGAAAGAAGCAGGTCGACCGTTGTATAGGTGGTGAAGCATTTGAGGAAGGTTCTGGAAATGCGGCCCTCCCCCTGATGTCACTCAAAGCTTGTGGAATATTCTGTGAGAGGTACGGGCTCCGAGCCAAGCCATCATACCCACCCACCTCATTGTGACGTCATCAGTGGAAGCTGGTCATTTTAAAAGGGATTTTTTTTTTTAAACTTTAATCAGCAATAAGTTGTGAAATACAGCATAAAATCTTAAGTGAAGCTGATCACTAAGCAGGGGAAAAATGTGTCAGATATATATATATATATATATATATATATATATACAGTATATAACTGGACCATGTGCAGACCCGTTAATGGATAGCTCCCCCAATGCACCCGTGCCCTATCTGTAGCCCCCAAGGGAGACAAGGTCCTCCAACTCAAGCCGTTTCCGAATGTAAGATTCTAGCACTCCCCTGCCTCCCTCAGCAGTGGGCTTAAAAAAAATTCCAATTGCACTTGCCCTGCATGTTGCAATAGCAATTCGCCCTCCCCCTTCTGTGAGGTCAAAAGTTCAGAGTGTTCTAGTGTTGCAACATTGTATCGAAGTGTGTTGGAAGCTGGCAGGAATGATTTTAACAGTAAAAGTCTTGTGAAAATTAGCATTTTTAAAGCTTTAATCGCGAATAATGTGAAATATAAGATGGAATCTTCAGTGAACCATTGTGCCATTGTGACATTATCAGTTGAAGCTGGCCTTTTTAAATTCAAAGTCTATTGATTTCTTTAAACTTTAATCAATAATAAGTCGAGAAATAAAACATAAAATGTTCAGTGAAGGTGATTTCTGCCTAGAGGGGAAAAATGTGAATTTGAATATGTAAAAATCTTGTGAAAGTTGGCATTTGTAAAGCTTTGAATAACATGAAATACAGGATGAAATCTTCAGTGAAGCTGATCACTGCCAGCCGAGCCATTGTGACGTCATCAGTTTAAGCTGGTCATTTTAAATTCAAAGTCTTTTGATTTTTTTAAACTTTTAATCAGTAATGTCAAGAATATCAAGAAATAAAGCATAAAATGTTCAGTGAAGGTGATCTCTGCCTAGAGGGGAAAAATTTCAATCAGAATATGTAAAAATGTAATTGTTACTGCGTAGATGTAAAGACAACCACATATACACACACATATATGCACAAACAAGATCAGAGTTTTAATAAGTATATGTTATATAATATAAGATATCATATATATAATATGTATATTAAGACCTATGACAACAAAACACTCTAGACTTGACTCTTGTCTGTGTGGTCTCAGCACACAACCCGTCATGCACTTTGAACCTGTTCATCCAGTGGTTTATGAACTGATGTTTGTTGTTTCAACTATTATTCCTCAAATTGGTCTGAGCAAAACTCTGCAGCATTCTGAATGTTCTGTGCAGTGGCATTCCTGTTTTCTATTGAGGAACGTGGTATTTGTTCTATAGCTTAGAAGAGATGCTGGAAGTTGATGTTTCATGGTTATGCTCAATTGGCGTACCTGACCTGTTTCTACAGTGTTTCCTTTGCCATGTGAATTGACCATTAATGTGAAGCTGGGTGGATGGAAAAAGCAAAATGCTGCTTTGCCCACAACTCTTCATTAATTATTCAAATTGAAGTGATCTAAACTATGGATGGTTGTCTGATATGACTTCTTCCACTTAGATATTAAATCCTCTATCATGCTTGCTGTGATAGTGTGTGAATTTATATTCTTCACATTCACCCACAGAATGTCTGGTGATTAATACTGAAACATTATTCACAGAAATCTATTTGGACCCATTGGAAGTTTGTATCATAGCATTAATGGTGAAATTGCCTCTTGCATTCATTCAGATGCCTGTCAAAATGAATCCATCCACTTAATGTGTGTCCACACAGTAGTTTTTTGCATAACGGGAACAATTTCCATTGTTGTGATGGAAAATTGTCTGTCACTTGCAAGGCATATTTTTTTGTTGTGGGTACAAGGAACTGCAAATGCTGGTTTACAAAGTGCTGGGGTATCTCAGTGGGTCAGCTAGCATCTTTGGAAAACATGGATAGGTGACGTTTTTGGATCTCGACCCAAAATGTCATCTACCCTTGTTCTCCAAAGATGTGGTCTACTAACTGAATTACTCCAGCACTTTGTGTCTTTTTTGTTGTTGTTGTGGCTTCTTAAATAGTGAATCACATCAAGCCATTTGTTGTGTTTGGGTTAAATGCTATAAATTCAATGTCATGTTCTGTCGGAACAAATGACTCAGCCAGCTCTGAATCCTCAATGCCACTATCGTAGCAACAGCAGACTTCAGTTCCAGGACTTATGATCTGAAAATACTATGACTGTCAAGCAATCAGTCAAATAACCACAGTCTTCACCAACATCTTCAATCTCTCACTGTAACATCTACAGTCCCCTTCTGTTTCAAGGAACCTCCATCATTCCAGTCCTGAAGAAAAATAAAGTGACTTGTCTCAATAACTACTGCCCTGTAGCTCTAACATCAACCACCATAATGAAGTGCTTTGAAAGAGTGGCAATGTGCCAAATCTGCATCAGTCTTCCAGGAAATTTAGACTGTTATTTGCATACAGGAAAAATAGATATACATAGGATATGTGCAGGAAGGAATTACAGATGCTGGTTTAAACCGAAGATAGACACAAAAAGCTAGAATAACTCAGTGGGCCAGGCAGCATCTCTGGAGAGAAGGAATGGGTGACGTTTTGAGTCGAGACCCTTCTTCAGACTGAAACATCGCCCATTCCTCTCCAGAGATGCTGCTTGTCCCACTGAGTTACTCCAGCTTTTTGAGTCCATCTTCTATACATAGGATATGATCTCTCTTGCACTACATTCATCCCTGGATCACTTTGACAAGAAGAATACCTACAGTATGTAAGGATGCTATCCATTGACTACAGCTATTTAGGCTGGGAGTCCACAGGTTACCAGTATCTTTGGTTACCAGTGAGATGAGCTCTGAGAACAATTACTTCTGTGCAGTCCCTGACATCTTCAACATAATTACAGTAAAAGAAAAAAAACACTCACCACTGAGACTTGCTCACATACCCAATGGCTTTGCTGATCCTTTCTCCATCACCGAGATGTGTCTTTCTTTAACATTTGATGAATTGGAGTTAACACTGTGAGAAGGTTGGGCAGAATCTTGTGTGGTATGGAATCGCCAGAGTTCAGTGGTGTTTTGTTTTTTTCGGCTCTGAGTATGGCTGCAATTTTCTTCTCAGCTAGTTACAGCCCACTTTCAAGTGCTGGCAGAACTGAATTAATCACTTCCTCCTGGATAATAGCACATTTACATGTTATAACCTTCACATTACGATGATGAACTTTTCTCAGCACTCCATGTGTCCAATGATTTTCATTCTCTGTAGACGTAACAGTTAAAAGTGTCCTCATCTTGAATAATGCTGAATCTCTTGCAGTCTCTCATTTTTGTTGTTGATTATTTTATCACACACACTGATTTCAGTCAAACCAATTGTGTGTCAATTGTCAAAGAGCCTTGGCTTTCTTTGCTTATACTAATCTGATCATCAGCATGAATAAGGTCTGATTTAGTGGGAAAAAAAACTTCACACCTGCTAATTTGATGTATATCTCTTGAGATGTGGGTAAAATGTATCGATCATCATCCCTTTACAATCTCCATGGGGCTGGGTGATTTTCTTGCCACTACTATGTAACAGCACGATAGCTCATCCCTGATGCACTCTGTCACTTTGACCGATAACCCCTGATAGTCTAATTTGTTTTTGCCTTTCTTCTACCTGAGGTTTTAGCGCAAACAGCACTGGCTTAGATTTACAGTCGATCAGTTTAGCATTTGGTTTAATAAATATGTGGGCTTGGTGTCTTTCAATTTGATGCCGTTGGAGAGAGTGCAGAGAAGATTTATGAGGGGGCAGGCATCAGTAAGTAATTAAGTAAGTTTATTGGCCAAGTATTCACATACAAGGAATTTGCCTTAGTGCTCTGCCCACAAGTAACAACATGACATACAGTGACAGTTACGAATGGCTCAGAAAACACTAAACTTTAATAATAATAAAACATTAATGATAAAACACCACTGATCAAGCATGTGAACCAACAAAATACCAGATGGAAGGGAGGCTACAGATTTTTGGCTGTTGAGTAGAGCAACTGCTCGTGGATAAAAACTGTTTTCATGTCTGACTGTGGCAGCTTTGACAATCTGGAATCGCCTTCCAGAGGGAAGTGATTCAAAGAGTTTGTGGCCAGGGTGAGACGGGTCAGAGGTGATCTTGCCCGCTCGCTTCCTAGCCCTTGCAGTGTACAGTTCATCAATGGAGGGAAGGTTGCAGCCAATAACCTTCTCTGCTGATCGGACGATTCGCTGCAAGAGGGCCAGAGCTATCAGAAAAGGTTGGGCAGGCTAGGATATTGTTTGGCGTGCAGGGGGCAGAGGGGTGATATTATTGAGGTGCATAAAATCATTAAGGGAATAGATATGGTGCATGTGCAGAGTCTTTTTCCATGGGTAGGGGAATCAAGAACCAGAGAGTAGAGGTTGAAGGTGAGAGGGGAAAGATTTAACAGGAACCTACGGGGCAAATTTTTCACACAGAGGGTGGTGGGTATACATGAAAACAGCTGCCAGAGAAAGTAGTTGAGGCAGGCACAATAACAACATTTAAAGGATATTTGGACAGGTGCATGGAAAGGAAAAGGGAAGTGGGATAAAAGCTGGCAAATGGGAATAGCTTGAATAGGGCGTCATGGTGGCATGGATAAGTTGGACAAGGGTTGTTTCCATGCCGTACAGTTCTATGAATCCAATTCCAATATATGAATTCTGTATTGTATTTTCATTTTGTTTCATTTTGTTTCTGATTAAACATTATTATGATAATGGAAAGCTAAATCTTTCCCAATTTATTCTCAATTTTTTCAGCCAATCTCTTCCAGAAGAATCAACTATAATCTATTGCTTTGCTCCTTGCTTATTTTGAAAAAGAACCCATTTTAATTGTCCTAATGTTCACAATGGCTCATTCCAGGCTCGTCAACTTCAAGATGTTCCTTTCTAATGGCATCTTTCTGAACTTCTATTCACATCTATCCCTTTCTAAGATGACACTGCTTCGGTTCATCTCTATCTCTTCCATGTCTGAAGAAACGTCTCGACCCGAAACGTCATTCATTCCTTCTCTCCTGAGATGCTGCCTGAGATACAGGTACTCCAACATTTTGTGTCTATCTTCCTTGACAAAGCTAAACAACAGATAGCAATCCACATTCAGAGATCAGGTGAATGGTCAGGAACGGCATGGTGGCGCAGCAGTAAAGTTGCTGCTTTTACAGCTCCAGAGACCCGGGTTCGATCCTAACTATGGGTGCTGTCCATATATAGTTTGTACGTTCTCCCCGTGACCATGTTTCTTGGTCTGGTTTCTGCCCACATTCTGGTTTCTGCCCACATTCCAAAGACCTACAGGTTTGCAGGTTAATTGGCTTTGGTAAGAATTATAAATTGTCCCTAGTGTGTGGATAGTGTCAGTGTACGGGGTGATCGCTGGTCGGCACGGACTGGGTGGGTTGAAGGGCTTGTTTCCGCGCTGCATCTCCAAACTAAACCAAACTAATTATATTGTTCTATAAAACTCAATGGGCCATTGCAACGTCAGTGTGTTCTTAGATCTCTATGAGTATCACTATGAGATGGGTATATCACTATGAGATAGTGTTTATGTGTGGATTAACTGAGAAAAAAAATGACTCCGTTACCAAACACACCAGATCCATCATTTGAAGAGGTATATAAAATAGTTAAACCTGTGGAAATGGCCTCTAAAAATGCATGTATGCTTCTTAAAATTTATATTGCTCAACCAACTCAATGTTCGATAAATCTCTCTTCTGTGGTAATTGTTCCCCTTTCCCAGGGACTATGTTTGACTTGCAGCACTTTGGCTTGCTGTACTCTGTCTGACATCGAATGCAGAGGTTGTGTCCATTGCTTTCCACAATTAGAGCAGTCTGCTGTTCTGAAGTGATGCATTTGTGCCGAATGATTCCCAATGCAATTGTGTCAGGGTTTCCTGCCAGACCAGCTCACGTAACCTGGATTTGAAGTCCGAGCTCAATTGTTGCTGCTGCTGCTGGGACTGTTTGACATTGAGGAACGGTGCCAGACAAATTCCTTTGCATTTTCAATTTAATTCCACAAGTATAATTAGTATATCTATTCAAATGTTAGATTTGGCATATTTAGCAAGTTGGAGTTGATATACACTTCCGTTAATGGAGACGCAAAACTCACCACACAGTGTGGGATCCAGGAACACACTGAAATTGCAATGCCATGCAGATTTTTTCGAACAATTACATAATCACTAATCATTTTGTCTGATCTCTGATTGCAGATCACCTCCTTGCATTCAATTATGGCCTTATTCAAAGCAATTACATCCCTATCCATTATTTTAGGATAATTTCTGTCTATTTGATGCACAAATTAAAAGTTCCTCTGCTAACTTCCAACATTTTCAATATTAACTATTTGGAGACCAGAACATCAATTGTACTGACTTTCAATTCAACTGTTACAAGACTTGCCTTTTTTCTTGCAAACTATTTTTCATGTATAGCTTTTATCCCCACATACACCTTATGTACATATTATGTACATATATACACATATCCCCACATACACCTTATGTACATATTATGTACATATATACACATATCCCCACATACACCTTGTAATTAACCATGAACTATTCAGACCTATTCTACCAATACAATCATATAAACACACAAAGTCCCCGGTAATTTAGAAATACAGCATGGAAACAGGCCCTTCAGCCTAAGGAGTCAATGCCGACCAGCAAACACCCATACACTACTTCTATTCCACACACTAGGGACAATTTACAGAAGCCAATTACCTTACAGACCTGCACGTATTTGGAATGTAGGAGGAAACCGGTGCACCCGGAGAAAACCTACAAGGTCACAGGTACAAACTCTGCACAGACTGCACCCGTAGTCTGTGGCACTGGAAGGCAGCGACTACACTGTTACGCCACTGTGCTGCCCTTTGTTCCTTTCGATATTTAGAATTTTTCACCATCCCGTCGTGCTATCTGTGCAAATTATGCACACTCAGTCAGTTCTTAACCTTGAGCAGTCCATTGCAGAGTACAGCAACTGAAGCACATGAGACCTGGAAAACAGAGCAGTTAGTTTATTCAAAGTTTCCACGAGCTCCCCTCTCACTGTAAAGCACAAACAACATAGTACATCATAAATGACATCACAGACATTTACATTTACTATACAGTGGTATTATAGTCCCTCTCTTTACCTCTTGCAGCTGATCTTCATAGTCCTTTACAACAGAGGGAGCAGAGCTATCTGTACATTCCTATGATGTCTTAGTGAGCAATTGGTTCACTAAACACAGTGACTCCTTCTTATTTATATACCGCACTGCTTGAGGATTTGTTGCTTTGTTTAGTCCTTGCAGTCGTCAGGCAAGTGAGCTCCAAATCACACTTTGCAAGCATGAAATTATTCAAAGTAAGGAACATGGAATATTAACAAGTAAAGAAGCTCATTTTCACCAGGACCATTTATTCATTGTTAGGAATTAGGCTGGCAAACTGAAATATTTCTTGCAATTTGCATGCCTAAAACTAAACGCCGTGCTCAATATGTCATCTGTTCAATTCCTGCATGTTGTTTTCTGCTGGGGGGTTTTCCCCCGCATTGGTTTTAGTAGTCTTCAGCTTGAAAAAGCAACCTTTATTTGGTTGATTCAGGTGGGAGCCCACTATCAGTTCGAGCTCAGCTCCTGTTTGTCCAGCCGTAGCTACTGAGAGATGAGGTGGAGAATTTTATTGTAGTCGGGGGATGGGATAGTGTTGGTGCTGGAAGAGTAATTAATCAAACGGCAAACGATTATTGCTGTCATAAAACTGACTGCTTATATTCTGAAATTGGTCCATGTCGGATAATTATTTGACCAGAACATTTGTAACTGGCTTCTTTCACCTTAGAAAAAACACAGTGCAATAAAAAGGGGATTTGAAAATGAAAGATTATTGCTTCCCCTGCTGCGCTGATTTGTGCACAGCTGCGCAAATGAAGTTGTTTGACTGCAGACTTCACACTTTGATTTATCTACACAGCGATGATGAATTAGATTTTTCACAGTGCGTTAGACACAGTGGGGAGTTCCTGTAGAGCCTTATGCTGGCTTTATTTGATATGATGATTAATGTATGTATTATATTCGTATCAGTTATAAACAAAAATGAGACCTTCAAAAATATTCCTTTAATATGAAACAAGAGGTTTCGTAGTTCAGAGCCGCCAGGACCTGATGCTGATTGGTATCTCTGTGGCTAAGCCTAAAGAAAATACTCCAGTATATCTTTGTCAAATGAAATTAGATCCGAATGGCTCTTTGCAACAAGTTTGTGATTACAGAACACAGTCTTGCCCATTAATAACAGATGGAAATGTATCTCCCTGCT
Organism: Malacoraja senta; assembly: GCA_038087875.1. Lineage (NCBI taxonomy): Eukaryota > Metazoa > Chordata > Chondrichthyes > Rajiformes > Rajidae > Malacoraja > Malacoraja senta. The sequence goes on along the minus strand of CM075983.1, from coordinate 15,094,603 downwards.
ACCCTGTCCAATTGATGGGATGTTTCAACTCTTAGTCTGGCTGTGAGTAGCAGTGGGTTACCACTGCTCTATTTCCCCCCACACTCTTGATATTGGCTGGGTACAAATTGATGGGACTGGATGCTGACGGGGACTGGATGCTGACAAAGGATACACTTACGGATTCATTCTTACTGGTGCAGAAGTGCTAAAGGCCCTATCTTCACCCAAAGTAATATCCATTAAAGCACCATAGACCAGAGAGGCACTCACATTAGCTTCCAGTCCAATAAATTGTTTCCTATTCTTGGTCAGCATCCAGTCCCGTCAATTTGTACCCAGCCAATATCAAGAGTGGGGGGAGAACCGGAGCAGTGGTGACCTGCTGCTACTCACCGCCAGACCTATGAGTTGGAACATCCCATCAATTGTTCCCCAACAAACAATGTGTGCTTAAAAGTTAGTTTTAGTGTCTGTTTTCAGTTTGAAAACAAATACCTCCAGATTCAGGAACAGGTTCTTCCCAGCAATTGAACGGTCCTTAATGGAGACCTCTGAACTTTCGTCATCGGGCTTTGTCGGACGTCAATGTTATATACGTAATCTAGGAATATGGGGAAAAAGCAGGAACGGGGTACTGATTTTGGATGATCAGCCATGATCATATTGAATGGTGGTGCTGGCTCGAAGGGCTAAATGGCCTACTCCAGCACCTATTTTCTATGTTTCTATGTTTCTATATTGAATGTTATTAAAATGTACCTTTTACCCTTTATCCCTGGATGGCTTGATTGTATTCATGTACAGTCTTTGTTTTTACTGGATAGCAAACAAACTAGAGCTTTTCACTGTGCCTTGATACACGTGGAAAGATTAAAGGCCTCATTGCCTCATGCTTGCTGGCCAACATGGCTGATGAACCATCCTCAACCAAGGCGGCACAGTGGTGCAGCGGTAGAGTTGCTGCCTTACATCGCCGGAGACTACAGGTGCTGTCTATACGGAGTTTGTACATTCTTCCCGTGACCACGTGGGTTTTCTCCGAGATGCTCCGGAATCCTCCCACACCCCAAAGACGTACAGGTTTGTAGGTTAAATAGCTTGGTAGCTTGGTATAAATGTCAATTGTCCCAAGTGTGTGTAGGAAAGTGTTAGTGCGTGGGGATCGTTGGTCGGTGCAGACTCGGTGGGCCAAAGGGCCTGTTTCTGCGCTGTATTTTGTAAACTAAAAGGCATTCGGGGATACAAATAAACAACACTTCAGCTCAGCCTGCTGCAACATTGGCCGTGAGAGACAATTTAGAAAGCTGAACTCTAAACTTTATCATCAAACTCAGGGATCTGTTTGTTCTTACGTAACTGTAATCTGGATTTCCACATCGGCAGACGTCAATAAGTATGAATGGACAACAACAATTCCTCCCGGTTGAAGACTTTAACTCCCCTTCCCATTTCTCTGTCCTAGATGTCCTCCACTGTCAGAGTGAGGCCACACGAAAAAGGAACAGCACCTCATATTTCACTTGGGCAACTTACAACACAGCAGCATGAATATTGATTTATCTAACTTCAAATAACCCTTGCATCCTCTCTCTATTCGTCCTTCCCCCACCCCAGTCATCGTACTTAGGTTCACTGTTTGTATTACTCGTTATCACCTTCTCCACAGCCAACAATGGACCATTGTGGGCTCCACCTTTTCTTGATCATCATTGCTGGCTTTGATTAGTTCTTTTGCATGCCTTTCATTCACTTGTTCCCTGTACCTTTTCATATCTCTCTTTTCCCACTCCCCTGACTCTCAGTCTGAAGATAGTCTCCACCCGGAATGTCACGTATTCCTTTCCTTCAGAGATGCTGCCTGACCCGCTGAGTTACTCCAGCTTTTTGTGTCTATCCCTCCAGCTGACCACTAAGCTTATGGACTCAGTCCCCTGCTCTACTTTATCTATGCTCCTGAATGTGTAGCCGGACACTGCTCCAATGCTTTTGTTAAATTTGGCAATTATATCACCATTGAGAGAGATCAGTATGGAAATGGGAAGAGGAGTTAAAGTGTTCACCAATGAATAGCAGGTAACAAAATATCAAAGTTCAGGACGGAGTTAGATAATCTTTTAAAATAGCTACAGAAAAATTTAAATACTTGGGAATCGAAATTACCAGAACATATCAAGGTATGTTTAGGGCAAATTTTGACCCCCTACTTAATAAATTAAACACACTAATTAAATTCTGGAAAACGCTCCCGATGTCTTTAATAGGCCGAATAAACGCAATAAAAATGATCTTTCTACCACAAATTTTATACCTATTTCAATCAATTCCTATATACTTACCAAAGAAGTTTTTTAAAAAACTCGACTCAGATATCACTAATTTTATATGGGACTATAAATCACATAGAATACAAAAAACTCATCTGAATAAACCTAAAGTATTAGGGGGTTTAGCACTACCTAATTTTATGTATTATTATTGGTCAGTAAATATTAAAAATATGATTCAACTGATGGATAACTCCGCCCAGCAAGTGGACTGGATTGTAATGGAGAAAGAGGATTGCTCCTCTAGAAACATTGGAGCGATCCTCCTTTCTCCAATGAAATTGAATAACATAAATTATAATAAGAACCCAATTACTCATAGTACAATCCGAATTTGAAAACAAATAAAACAAAATTTAAAATTAAGAAATTTATCACTTTTATTACCTATAGTTAATAACCCTTCATTTAATTCTTCTATTATAGATAAAGCTTTTACACATTGGGATAGACTAGGAATTAAAACGCTTGGTGACTTGTATGAAACTGGAAATTACTTTCATTTCAACAATTACAAATAAAATATAAACTCGGAAATAATCAATATTTAAAATATTTTCAAATATGCGATTATTTGAAAAAATATACAAAAGATCATTATAATAACCCAGTAGATGTATTGGACGAGGCAATGCAGATAAAAGCGGAATCTGCAAACTTAATATCATATTTGTATAATATTATCTTAAATGTACAAATACCATCTACGGAGGGTATCAGAAGAGACTGGGAACAAGAGTTAGCTATTAAAATTTCAAAGGAAAGTTGGAATGAATACTTATTAAACGTGCATAAATGCTCGATTAATGTAAGACACACTTTAATACAATTTAAAATTTTACATAGATTATATTATTCGAAAACTAAAATTCATAAAATTTTCCCAAATGTATCATCTATTTGTGATAAATGTCAATCCCAAGAAGCTACTATAGCGCACTCATTCGTTTTCTGTACAAAAATTCAAAAATTTTGGAATGAAATTTTTGAAATCTTTACAAAGTTATTTAAAACAAGACTGATACCCAAAGCAGAATGGATTATCTTCGGAATAACGGAAGATGGTCCAGAACTAAATGTGTTTCAAAAGAAACTAATGGACTATGGGTTAATAACTGGAAAAAAGCTAATTCTAAAATTTTGGAAGAAGGCTCCAATACCAACTATAAATATGTGGATTTCAAATATGTTTGAAACATTACACCTTGAAGAGATAAGACTCCTCCTAGCAGGTAAACCAGATCATTTCCACCTGACGTGCTCTGCATTTATAGAATTATTACAAAAATAGGGTGCAAAAGTACTTAAAAAAAAAAAAATTGAGGTCAGGTAAGGGGGGATGATAGTTGAAGAGTTGGTATGTCCCATTTACGTAATGCTCAAAAAAAATATTTGTTTCTCTCTTTTTCCTCTTTCTCTTTCTCTTTCTTTTCTAGGGCCTATTTCTTAACTCTTTTTCTTTTGTTTTTAATTTTGCTCTTATAGGGTCTTTGTCCTTTTTTGTTGTCACATTTTCTACACTTTCACTTTTTCCTTCACTTTCTTCTTTCTTTCAATCTTTTCCTTTTCTAGTGTAAAAAATAAATGGAGTACATTAATTGTAAGAAGATATAAATGACGAGTACTAACGTATGCGGTTGTAATGTAATGTACTTCTAATAAATAAAAATTTAAAAAAAAATTTAAAAAAAGATAATCTGTTTGAGTGGTGTCAATGCTAGCAAGACCAAAGAGTTGATAATTGATTTCAGGAAGGGAAAACTGAGCGTCCATGAACCTCTTTATCAGCTGGACAGGTGTGGAATGAGTTTTTGTGTGGCACGTCTCTGATGATCTCGCCTGGACCCAGCACCTTGATGCAATCATCAAGAAAGCACACCAACACCTCCGCTTCCTCAGATGTTTGAGCAGATTAGGGGCATCACCAATTACTCTATTGAACTTCTACAGGTGTGGGGCTGAAAGCATACTGACTGGTTGCATCTCAGCCTTGTTTAGTATCTCAAGCAGCCAAGAATGAAGAGGGCTGCAGACAGTGATGGACATTGCCTAGTCCATCACAGGTATTGGCCTCTTCATCATTGAAGGAATCTATAGGAAGTGCCGTCTCAAAGACCTACACCGCCCTGGCCATGCTCTAGCCTTGCTGCTACTAGCGGAAAGAAAGAGCAGGATCCATTATCTCTGGTTCATTGACAGTTTCTTCCGATCAACCACCAGGCTCTTGGACCACACTACAACCATGAACTACAATGGACTTTTGTAAAAAAGCTGCACCATGTACTTTGGTTTATACTGTTTTGGTCGTGATACCTGCTAATGTGCCATGTGAAAGCTGCTATAAGTAACAATGTCATTGTTCAGTACCTGGTGCATTCGACAATTAAACATACTTGCATTGAGTCTTCTTGTAGAGGGCATGGCTTGCCGATGGAAATCACGCATTTACTTTGTTGTTTAGTGTAGTTTTACTTGAGATACCGTGCGAAAACAGGCCCTTTGGCCCACCGTTTCCGCACCGACCAGCGATCCCCGCACATTATCACTATCCGAAGATATCAGAGAAAACCCACGCGGTCACAGGGAGAATGTACAAACACCGTACAGATAGCACCCGTAGTTGGGATCGAACCCGGGTCTCTGGCACTGCAAGCGCTGTAAGGCAGCAACTCTGCCGCTGCGCCACCGTGCCTCCCGCCATTGTTGTGTTTGGATTGTCCTTCGATTTCGAGTTTTTTTAATAATGGGACAAATTTTAAGAACTCCATCAACCTCGTAATTTCTCCCATGCTATCAGCCTTCCCAGAGTCAAAGCATTCTTGTTCTAAGCTCCATCTTTCTGCTATCCTTTACACCATTGATTAAATAAATGTTTTAAACGTTCTGCACGGATTTAAACATCAGCTTTGAGTCTAACAGGAATTTCAGGCAGGAAATAAAAGTAATAAAATTGTACCATTTACCTTTGTCAAAATGCAGACCAAAGAGAGGAGTGCATGAAGTTGCCTTCAAATGAAATAAACCCGTATGGGCTGCAGTCCAAAAATGTAATCAAACAATTATATGTGGGCAATATTCCAACCAACAAGGCTCAGCATTCCCAAATCACCAGTGACAAAAACATTTCCAATCTGATACAGGTCTGTTGCGTTAACCTCAAAATAGATGCAAGATTTTCAGAAATATTAAATATTTGACATTAGCATAGCTAGAAGCAGGACATTTGTTTGATTTCATCATTGTCAGTAGGGCATTTAATCTAATTTTGTTAGACACAATATTGGTCACATGAAGAGTAAAAAACCTTGGGTGTTCCAGCCAGCATTTCTTAGAAAACACAGCATTGGTGAAAACCAGCCGAAAGCTATCACCACTGTGACTTTTATTTTTTTATTTTAGAGATACAGAGCAGAAACAGGCTCTTTGGCTCATCGAGCCCACACCAACCCCATAAACTGGCACTATCCTACACACTAGGGACAATTTGCAATGTTACCTAATCCAATTAAGCTACAAACCTATACGTCTTTGGAGTGTGGGAGGAAACTGGAGCACCTAGAGGAAATCCACGCGGTCATAGGGACGACCTACAAACTCCGTACAAGCAGCACTTGTAGTCAGGATCGAACCCGGGTCTCTGGCGCTGTAGGCAGCAACTTTACCACTGCAACATTGTGCTGCCCACTGTGAATTGAACCATTGCAGGTCAAACACAGAACAAAGTCTGATGAAAGGTCTTGACCTGAAACATCCTTTTCTCCAGAGTTGCTTCCTGACCCGGTGAGCTACTCCAGCTTTTTGTGTCTATAAACACAGAACTAGTTTGGATATTTGACATGGGCAGCTATTTAAATCTGATGGGTATGTGTAGGCTTTTAAAAAGTCACATACAGGTTATTAGTTGCATCCACAAACATTTTCACTTACATCCGGCACACCATTGTATAAGGTGAGCAGGTTGGTGCTGCAGTAGAGTTGCTGCCTAAAACCCCTGTTACACTGTGCGAGCTGACCCACGAGGTACCCCGAGTTTAAAACAAATTTAACTCGTGGTAATCACATACAGTTAACGTAGCGGGAACGTCGGAACTCGTGGACGCAACTTAGCGACTCGTGGCGCTAACGGCAAGTACCCGTGAAACTTGTTAACTCTTGAAAAAGTTCAAACATGTTTGAACTTTTCCACAAGTAAAATGTACTCTTGAGGTTAAAATGTGAAACATTTCAACTCGTTGTAAATACGTAGTGGCCCGTGCGTTTACCTTTGTGACTCGTGATTCTACCGTGGGAACTCTTTTTAGAAACAATAATCAGGGACAGAAATATCAGTTACTTAGACTTTTTAAAGACAAATTCTGCTTAACAAAGTAAAAGTTATTGATAAGGTGACAGAGTGGGTTGAAAAGAAAAAATTGCTTGAAGTTTATATATAGATTTTGTGTATTTGGGACTGAGCTCACAACCTTAAGACAAACCAGTATTGAGGAACAGCGTGAGAACATTTTATGACACTTCATGGCAGCCTAATCTGAGGTTTGCCAGTCACGTCCAGAAGCCATCTCTACCAGTGCTGTTGAAGAAGACAGGGTTGTGTTCACCTCTCCTGCACCCCTGTTCCGTAGGACAACACCAACTCTTTCATTATGCGGATGTTAAAGGTTGGGTTTTATTCTCAAGCCATGATGCCAGATTCCCGATCTCTTTACTGAACTTTACTGAATCAAAGGGTTCTATATGAGGTGCTGCCTCAAAAAGGCAGCCAGCATTGTCATGGACCCACACTACCCTGGCCATGCTCTCATTTCATTCCTGCTGAGCAGAAGGTATAAGAATCTGAAAACCATGACCTCTAGGTTCAAGAACAGCTTCTTCCCAACAACCATCGGGCTCTTGAACGCTACAAATGCTACTAAACTATGAACTACAAACTGCCTTGGTTGCACTAAGGACTTTGGGATTTTTGCAATAATACTGGATTTTTTAATATATATTTTCTTTGTTTAGTATATTATCTATGAGTATTGTGTTTACTGGCCTGTTATGCTGCTACAAGTGGGAACTCTTTAACAGCGGGCAGGCAGCATCTCTGGAGAGAAGGAATGGGTGATGGGATGACATTTCCAAATTGGGGGAGGGGGGGTGAGGGGGGTGGGGTGGAGGAGAGGGGGTGGAGAATGGAGGGAGAGGAGGGGGAGACAGATGGGGGTGTCTTCATTCACTGGCTGCGGGTGCCTGTCACTGAAACAGGTAGGTGAGATTTCACATCCACCTTGTGTGTGTGTGTCTCTCTCCCTCCCTCCCTCTCACACAGGCTGAGAGACTCTGCCTCTGTGAGTGTACGTCCCTTTCTCCCCCTCCCTGGGCTCTATACGCTCATTGTTTCCCATGAGAGACTTTGAGAATCACATTTCACACATTGATTTTATGACTTTTAATTCTTAACATGACCATAATCACAATCTTTTACCCGATGGCAAATAAGATCCCAAAGTGCAGTGTTAAAGTGCTAATGTTCCCGGGGAACATGAAATATTGTTACACAAATTCTGAGATGTAATAATTGATTAGTGATAATGCCAGTAATATTGCGAGTGCCAACAGTATGTCGATCTCACAATATTACTGGTATGATCACGAACCCGGAGACGACGGTATCCCGGCTGGAGTTTTACAACTTGGCACAGATTCATATCATGATCCTACCCCCCCCCCCATCCCCCATAAACTGGGATGAGGCGGACATGGTATTGATATTGGGTTATTTTGTCACCTGAATGTTTGCGAGTTTTGAAATAAAGCCGTACATAAGTGCAATAAATAGCTAGCGCAAAGAGAAAAAAATACCAGCGTGCAGATACAACACAACAAAGTTTCGAGTTTTTTTGTCCAAGAGCTGTAATGGGGTATATCAGGAGATCAGGACTTCAGTTATGAGAAGATAGACACAAAATGCTGGACTCAGCGAGACAGGCAGCATCTCTGGAGAGAAAGAATGGGTGACGTTTCGGGTCGAGACCCTTCTTCACACACTGAAAAACTTCCGTTTCAGCAATCAAATGACAGTGAGGAAGGAGCTGTCCCTGAATCAGGTAGTACACGTATGTGAGCGTTAGTATAATCTGCTCACGGGATGAAAGGAGAGGAAGGAATGGTACGTTGGCTGCTTCCCGAAGCAGGTCGAAGTGTAGATTGAGTTGATAGGGGGAAAGCTGGCCTGTGTAATAGACTGCACTACATTTGCAAGTCTCTGTAATATATACTGCGCTCTAGGGCAAAGCTGCTCCCAAAACAGGCATTGATGCATCACAATATGATGCTTTGTACGATGTAGACTGTGGAAGCTGGTAGGCTGCCCAGGCAATCAGACATGACTCCGGTGACTCTCATGTGCACTCTGAACTCGTCAGCTGGACAGAGGAAAAAAAAGGTGAGTAAAAGAAAGGTGACTTCAACATCAGCATGTGACCTGGGTCAATCTTGGGCGTTTCACCTCATTCTGGTGAATCTTTTTGATAAGAAGCTTGCTAGAGATGGTTCCCAGAAAAGTTCGACGAAAGGGAAGAGCAGAGCCTTACAAAAAACCTGCCATGGAGGCTATAGTCATACAGGAGGAGGAGGAGGAGGAGAGGCAACAGGAGATTCAACAGGAGATTCAACAGCCAATTTAAACAAGGCAGGCTTTTTATAGTATGTAAAAAAAAAAGCATGACATCATTTTTTTTAACATGTGATGATTTTTCAACACGTCGATATACATTGTTGCCTCAAGATTAACGGGAGAGGAACTTGGTACACTCGGGAGACGAACTTGGAACATCGCAGAAATGAGAAGTAAACGGCAAACTTAGACATACCCGTGGGAACTCGGTTAAACTCTGGATCATAAACTTGTAGTCTCGTACGCAACCACGAGTCTTTCACTCGGGGCACCTCGTGGGTCAGCTCGCACAGTGTAACAGGGCTTTTACAGCGCCAGAAACACGAGTTCGACCCTGACTACAGGTGTTGTCTGTATGGAGTTTGTACATTCTCCCCATGATCTGCGTGGCTTTTATCTGGGAGCTCCGGTTTCCTCCCTTACTCCAAAGACATACAGGTTTGTACGCTAGGGACAATTGAAAATTGTCCCTAGTGTGTGTAGGATAGCGTTCTTCTTCCTCGTGTCTGGCCATCTTCTATATCACGTCTTTCCGGTCGGTCAGTGACCGTTGAAGGTCGGTGGTTGCAGAATTGGCTACTTCAGTCAGTCACTGTGGTACAGCTTCTGTCGTCAGCATTGCCCGGGATGCGCCACGTGGAGGCTTCTGCTTGCATCCCGTAGGATAGTGTTAGTATGCAGGGATTGCTGGTCAGCCTGGACCCAGTGGGCCGAAGGGCCTGTTTCCACACTGTATCACTAAAGTAAACAAAAAACACCTCAATTGCCCTCCACCATTTTGCCAACTTCAATTCCCTAGCCCCACCATCTCATCTTCACTATGAATGCCCAGTCTTTATATGCCTCAATTCCCCATCAGGAAGGTCTTAAAACCCTCCGCTTCTTGGGTTAAGTGTAGAGCCAAGCTATTTCTGTACTATGTTAAAATATTCACAGATCAGGTACAATTTAGATGCAGATTAATTATCACTTACTACTTTGCACCAAGCACTTGCACTTTGGTGAAATTTGTCAGATGTTTCATAAAACTAAATCTATTGTTGCATTAAATACTCCATGGTCAGCTGTATTATGGATTAGATGAAGAAAAAAAATCCTCTCCTGCTTTATTGAGTAATCTCGTCAAATACTGTACAGTCTAAATGCACAGTAAAGCGTAATCAATATTGTTCTTTCACATTTTGCCAGATCAGTTTCAACACAGATTAAATACCAGGAAACCCCAATCCATTTGCCTTTGCAGCACCATCTTTAAAAAAGTAGTCAGACTCCTCAGAATCATGATATATGGGAGAGGTGTAAAGATTTGACATGGACATATATAAAGTAGGTAACTCTTATTATCTTGTGTTGTGGTGTGTGTTTCCATTGGCCGCCATCTAACTAAAAAATAAAACTAATCCAAGGTGTAAGAAATGAATCTGTTAGGATTCTGATGTGGATCTGCCCGTTTCTAAATGCGCTTGTGATGCCTCGTGTCTTTCTAAAGGGCTCAGGATGACTAGGGTCAGGTGAGATGATATGGGTTTGGCATTATTAAGTCACTTTGATTTCACAAACAGCAAGAAAACAGACAGAACTATTGTAGAAACTAGGAAATGCAGATGCTGATTTACAAAAAAAAGATAAAGTACTGGAGTAACAGCGGGTCAGGCAACATCTCTGGGGACTTCAGGGCTCAAGTCTAAAAAAGGGTCCTAACCTGAAATGTTGCCTATCCATGTTCCCCAGATATGCTGACTGAGTTACTCCAGCACTCTGTCTTTTTTAGACAGAATTATTGACTTTACTAACAACAGAATTCTCTCCTCAAGAACAAGTAGGAACACAGTTTTAAAAATCCCATATTGTCTCAGTTAACTTCATAGGTTACCCTTTAGGTTACCCTTTGGAATGTTATCTGATTTGAGTTCAAATGAGTATGTTTTCCCTTCATAGACCATGCTTCCTGCCCAGGTTGTACAGACTAACAAGACCTAACCAGGGTTAAATTTGTGAGCTGATTCCTCTTGAAAAGAATCTAGGGCAGTTTGAATATTTATGAAGGGAACATAGTTTCATGGGTTTCTCAGGGTTTGGGAACATTTCGGAATATGAGGAGTGCGGGGAGGTGGAGGTCAAATTCATTGGAAAGCACATTTTGAAGAACAGTCAAATGACAGAATAGTTTTGCATTGAATCCGATGTGTCGTCTCCAATCAGAAAACTTTGTAGTGACATGGAGGGCTTTGAATTTTCTGTCAGTCCAGGAACAAAGCTCCTGATGTTGCTCCAAACAGAATTTCAAATACCTCAGTCATATAAACGCACAAGAAGGTGTTGCCGCAGTGCTCTTACTGTGCCTGTGCTCTCATCACTATCCATATTGCCAGAGAGGGGAAGAGAAACTGTAGCATGGGCTTTTAGTATTTGTCAACCGTAGTTTAACTTCAAAACCATTGGAAATCTTTACATCTTGTTGTCAAATCATCCCAGATCAAGTCTTCTGTTTTATCAATATTTGATTACAGACTTCATAGGATTATCAAGCCATTTCATACAGAAAACTAGCTGTTAAATCCCAAACTCCAGATGGAGCTTTAAACAACATGTCTTTCACATTGATTTTTTTTTTGCTCCGTGTGCTTGAGGTATAATAGGATGGACAGCTTTTCATCTTCGTACAGAGTGATATCCTACAAGTTTCACGATTTAAAAAAACTGCACGGAATTCACCATTTATATATTTCTTTTAAAACTGAAATTCCGAATAAGACATCACACGCAAACACTTGGGAGGAGATGGGACAATGGGTGCCACACCAACAACCACTCGCTCAATGTCGACAAAGCCAAGGAACTAATCGACGATAGATACAAAAAGCTGGAGTAACTCAGTGGGACAGGCAGTATCTCTGGAGAGAAGGAGTGGGTGATGTTTCGGGTCGAGACCCTTCTTCAGACTAGTCAGGGGTAAGGGAAACGAGAGATATAATCATAATCATCAAAATCATACTTTATTAGCCAAGTATGTTTTGCAACATATGAGGAATTTGATTTGCCATACAGACATACCATTATAAAGCAACATATAGACGATGATGTGGAGAGATAAAGAACAATGAATGAAAGATATGCAAAAAAGTAACGATGATAAAGGAAACAGGCCATTGTTAGCTGTTTGTTGGGTGAAAATGAGAAGCTGGTGCGACTTGGGTTGGGGATGGATGGAGAGAGAGGGAATGCTGGGGTTACATGAAGTTAGAGAAATCAATATGTCTCAATAAGGGTCCCAACCCGAAATGTCACCCATTCCTTCTCTCCAGAGATGCTGCCTATCCTGCTGAGTTACTCCAACATTTTGTGTCTATCTTCAATATTCATACCATTGGGCTATAAGCTGCCCGTGAAATATGATATGTTGTTCGTCCAGTTTGCATCTAGCCTCACTCTGACAATGGAGGAGGCCTAGGACAGAAAGGTCAGTTTGGGAATGGGAAGGAGAATTAAAGTGTTTAGCAACTGGGAGATCAGGTAGGCCCAGGCGGACTGAGCGAAGGTGTTCAGTGAAACGATCGCCCAATCTACTTCTCCAAGGAACTAATCATTGAGTAAAAAAAGGGTATGTGAGGAGACCATGTGCCAGCTTTCACTGGTAGGTCAGTGGTGGAGTGAATTAGCAGCTTCAAATTCCTAGGAGTTAACATCTCTTTTGACGTCCTGGGCCAAGCACATAGATGTGATCATGACAGTGCCTTCCCTTTCTTATAAGTTTAAAGAGATTTGGCATGCCACTGAATTCTCCAACAAACCTATACAGATGCAATGTAGAAGGTATAGCATGTTTTCCCTTTATAGACCATGCTTCCTGCCCAGGTTGCATTATGGACTGGTATGGCAATTCCAATGTGCAGGAACGCAAAAGGCTGCAAGTAGTGGACTCAGCCTGGCCTATCATCTCCTTCCTAAAAGAACGTCCTTTAATTCTGAGGCTATGTCCTCTAGTCCTAGCCTCTCCCATTAGTGGAAATATCCTCTCCACATCCATTCAATCCAAGCCTTTCACTATTCTGTATGTTTCAATGGGGTCCCTGTCATCCTTCTAAACTCCAGCGAGTACAGGCCCAGTGCCGTCATATGCTTTGACTGCACTTCAATGTTGCACTGCCAGAGGTTTCAGATGAGACATTAAACTAAATCCCTGGATATAATCTTCTGAACACGTACAAGACTCACAGTATTCAAAGTATTCACCAGTTTTTATTTGAATAGTTGGTCCTTATTTGACATCACAGGGACATATTATCTGTTCATTATCACCCTAGTATTTGTGGGATCTTTCCATGCACAAAAGGATTCCAAAAGGTGGCAGAGTGGCGCAGCTGATAGAGCTGCTGTCCCACAGTGCCAGAGACCTCGGTTCGATCCTGATCTCAGGTGCTGCCTGTGTGGAGATTGCACATTCTCCCTGTGACCAGGTGGGTTTCCTTTGGGTGCTCTGGTTTCCTCCCTACAGACCAAATACATGCATGTTTGTTGGGTGATTGGCCTCTGTAACATTGTCCCCAGTGTGTAGAATGTGGATGCAAAAGTGGGGTAACACAGAACAAGCGTGAACGAGCGATCGATGGACTGTGTGGACTCGGTGGGACAAAGGGCTTGTTTCAATGCTGTATCTCTCAATCATTGCTGTAGCTTTACACCAGAAATAAACAACATTAAGTATTTTGGAAGTGGCTTCATGCCATAGAGGTATATTGCATAGATATAATAAGCCCATCAGTCCATTAAGTTCCTTATTTACCATGACAACAATGTGGAGTCAAACGGGTCACTAAGTTGCTTTATGAAAGGCATTTGCTACTAATACTTTTAAATTGGAATCATGAGACCTAAATTAATGAATACTTTAAACTAATTCGATTTCCATTTGCAATTTGAATAGCCTGCCACCAAAATATGTTCAGTTTAACCTCAGAAAAACTCAAAGCTTTGTCAGGTGCTAAAGAGGTAGCGAACAAAGTCTTCCCCTTGGAGTGCTGATATATTTGTCTCGTACCAAGACCCAGTCGTAAACTTGGAACTAGGAGAGCACGATGCTACACTTTCTCTGATCAACTCTTCAACAAACAGGAACATTTTATTTCGAGTGACTACGTGAAGAAGCCTGCCAGTGCATGGCGTCTAGTCAGAGCAGTTCCTGCACTGCTCTGCAAGGTAAGTCAGTTTTCTTTGGGCCATTCTATAGCGGGCCCCCCAAAAAGTAGCCGCTCCACTGGAGCTAGCGTAGGGTATATTTTCGCCGCAGTCTCCAGCGTGAGCAAGCGGCTGTAGTTATAGGGCTTCATACGGCTGTTGCTGTTAGTCTGCACGGCAGGGGACGCCCAGTTCAGAGACCGATAGGCTCGTTAAAGCTGGGTTTACGGCTGTGGCCGTTATAGTCTTCAGCAGACGGCCCTAATAATAGAGGCGGCCGACATCACAGCTCCATTCGGGAGCAGGCAGCCAGAATTAGAAATTCAGCAGCTTACATTCATAAATTGCGGGTTTTACTGCAGGAGATTTCCAGCAGCAGGTGAGTTTTTAAAAATACCGCTTAGGTAAGTTCAGCCTGCTGTAGCACCAAACAAATTTAACTGAGTTGCTGCTGCAGCTATGCTATAGCACATATAGTGTATTCTTTTAATTGGACGGCTATAATAGAGTTGGCATTTATAACAGTTGCCACAGGGTCACGTTTGTGACTATCATAGCCGATAGCATTCCATGAGCTCACTCTGCACAGATCTATCTGTGGTCAGGAGCGAAGCCAGGTCGCTAGTGCTGTGAACCCAGCTCTCTGGTATCAGCTCTACCAGCTGTACCATTATGCTGGTATCCTTTGGTTATAATATCAGTTCAGGTTTTATTTTTGGCAATATCGTAAATATGTATTATCATGCCAATTTAGTTTATGTTTTAAAAGAGAAAAATTACAAGGAACATTTATTATCACTTACACCAATAAAAAGGTGTAGTGGAATTGGACCCGCCATGGCAGTCCAGAGCCCCTGGCTTGGGAAGCCTTGTTTGAGCTGTGCCTATCAGTCACCTGTGGGAGCTTCACCTGGTGGCGTCATGGTAATTTCTGCTCATTAAAGGGGACTGTGGAAGATTCCTTTCCAAAAGACGCCAACTCTATGCATATCAACAAAGTGATCAAATCTCTGATTTAATAGGGATAGGGTTCTTTCAGTCATATAAACGTCATTGCCTAGGACAAACACCTGCTAGGGTTGCAGCATTTCTCCCACTCTATCTGGCGTATGAGGGCCAGAGGCACTCCAGTCCTTCCCTGTAATTCTCCGTTGGCACCGGAAGGGATCAGGACTCGGAGTCACTAGCACGTGCAGCCTGTTTGGTAAATGATGATACCAACAGAGCATCGATCTGCACAGCTAGTCCCCGTTCGGCTGCTGAAGGGAGCAGCCTGACAACCCCAAGTCAGGGCAAAGTCATAGCCAAGTCTTGGGACATCTATGTCAGACATGATTGGGGTTTGTCTCAATTACAAACATCTGATGAATCAAATTATAACATAATGAATGCTCTGTCGTATGAAGGCATGTCAGGCAGCAGCTCCTGGTTCAGGGTTGCAAATTCTCTTCCCACTCAAATGAACGGAGTGGTGGAGATAGAGCTAAAAGTATATGCACATATGCCTGAAGCAACGCCTGGTTCAGGGTTGCAATTTCCTCCCACTCGGTTGAACGTAGTGATGGAGATGGTGCTAAAGTATATGCACACATGCCTGAGGCAGCTCCTGGTTCAGGTTTGCATAAGTCCTCCCATTCGGATGTATGAAGTATGAAAATGGAGCCATATATTTTATGCCCCGTATTACGGAAGCAAACACAGGCAGTTCAAGTCATATGCCTGCAGCTGCCCTGGTTTAAGGTTCGCATTTCCTCCCATCCGAAAGACTATCGGAGATGGTGTCGCATAATATGCTCGGTATTATAGAAGCATGCACAGACGGTTCGAGGCATATGGATATGGCAACACCTGGTTCACGTTGCAACTTTTACTCCCACTCTAAGAGAGTGTCAAAGGTCAGTATGGACTAACTCCAAACATGACCCCGAATATGACTATGTGCCGGGATCCCATGCTTTAATGCATGATGTATGACAATCGCATGAGGAAAAGCGGTGTGCTTTTGCCTCTAAAATTGCTGCTCCGTCGGGGACGGTCAAGCCACTACAAGAGAAGTTGGCCAGCAGCATCAGCTATCTAACAGAAATGACAAACATGATGGACAGAGTCTGCAAATGGAAATTCACTGAAGCTCCAATAAAGGTAAGCGACCTGGGGTTAGAGACGCTGGTAAGTAGGTCTCATTATTACCCTCCGTAAACTCTGAAATAGAGCAGTCTGTCGGCCCAGCTTGAGGGTTACTACCAGCATGGGCTGTCTAGTCGTTTTTTCACTGTCTCTGGGATAACATCAGGTTGATGTAGAGACATTGGCAAGGTGCCTTACTCAGTAACCTCTGTAAGTTCCAAGTAGGAACAGTTTGGTTACCCTGGATCAGGGTAGACCATCATGAAACTGGCTGGCTATACGAGTCATAGTGACCAGAGAAGCACTGCTTCATCATCTATGAGAGGTTATCAGACTGGGCAATGGAATTAAGTAGTTGAAGTTTTTCTCAACATATGGTTTATTTCTCCTCATTTAGCAGAGTTACTGGTTCATTGGAATCTTCATTGCCATTTTCTCTGGGACAGATAGTTACCAGCAGGAAGCTTGTCTACAATATATTGTCACTTTTTCTGACCTACAGGTCATGTTGTGAATCAACAATGTATTCATAATAATCCATAGGTTCTCAATACCACTATTCCTGACTGAGTGGTGCGTCCAACAGATTGTGTTATGCACTCTGGAGATTTAGACATGTGGTCTCAGTCAAAGGTCTGGCACAAAAAATGCTCCGTGTTACGGAGGCATGTCAGGCAGCAGCTCCTGGTTCAGGGTTGCAATATTCCTCCCACTCGGATGAAAGGAGTGTTGGAGATGGTGCCAAATAATATGCACATATGCCTCGAGGTAATTCTTGATTCAGCTTTGCATTATACTAATCTCCACTCTGAAGGGGAACGCTACGTATTCATCATGACTTTTAGTCAAGAGTTGACAGGGAACTAGTTTTCTCACATCTAAGGAAAACTGTGGTTCAGCTCTAGTCATTAGCTGCTGATTATATTATCAGCGATATGTATGAATAGCTAGATATGCATCGTCCGCAGGGTAGTGGAGCCCCACAAAAATTCCGTCCGTAGGATCTACGGAGGTACAGCAGTTCCAAGTACATTCAGTGACAACTCATCCAAGGATGTGTGGTCTGACCAAGGACTAGAGGGGCATATTTCTCAAGATTACAGAAATATATATATTTTTAAAAAAAAAAAAAATTTTAAATAATTTTTTTAATAGAAGTACGGTAGATTACAGTAATGTACAACACATATATATTAATACATTTTTTGTACCGCTTCACTTTTTTAAACTTTAAGAAAGTAAAAGAAAGAAGTAAGAAAAGTGAAGAAAGTGCGCAAAGGTTGTGAAGTGCAAAAGAGTGTTGGGAAAAGAAAGCCCCTTAGAAAAGAAGTTAGAGAAGGAAGTAAAGTTAGAAAATAGACCCTAGAAAAGAAAGAGAAAGAAAGAAGGAACAATCGCTCTATTATAACTCTTATAACATACTTCATAGAGAAGGAACTACCAACCAAGTCTGTTTTTGTTTTACCTCCCATTACCAGGTCCAGATACCTTTTATTTATTTATTTGTTTTTCTAAATTACTATTGCACCTCATGCTTGTAATAGGTCCAAAAACGTAGACCACGTCTTTTGAAATTGGTCTACTTTGCCTACTAGGAGGAATCTCATCTCTTCCAGATGTAATGTTTCCAACATATTTGATGTCCACATTTTTATTGTTGGTGTGGGCGCATTTTTCCAGAATTTAAGTATAAGCTTTTTTCCCATTATTAGCCCATAATTAAGTAAATTCTTCTGATACACGTTTAATTCAGGAATACCTTCCGATATTCCAAAAATAATCCATTCTGGTTTTGGTACCAGTTTTATTTTGATTAATTTTGAAAAAATATCAAATATTTCAAACCAGAATTTTTGGATTTTTGTACAAAAAACAAAAGAATGTGCTATGGTAGCTTCTTGACATATACATTTATCACAGATTGGTGAGACGTTAGGAAAGATTTTATTTAGTTTGGTTTTTGAATAATATAATCTATGTAATGTTTTAAATTGGATAAGCGTATGTCGTACGTTGATCGAACATTTATGCACCTGTAATAAATGATTATCCCAACTCTCTTTTGAAATTTTTATACCTAAATCTTGTTCCCAATCTCTTCTAATTCCATCTGTTGTGGGTATTTCTATGTTTAAGATGATATTATATAAGTATGATATTAAATTAACTGATTCCGCCTTTGTCTTCATTGCTTCATCTAGTAAGTCGGAAGGCATATTATAATAATCTTTTGTGTGTGTTTTCAAATAGTCACAGATTTGTAGATATTTAAAATATTGATTATTTTTCAAATTATATTTCAGTTGTAGTTGTTGAAATGATAGTAATTTTTCTAATTCATACAGATCCTCGAGCGTTTTGATTCCCATTCTTTGCCATTGTATAAATGATTTATCTATGATTGAAGGTTTAAACGATGGGTTATTGACTATTGGTATTAAGAGAGATAGGTTTCTTAATTTTAGATTCTGTTTTATTTGCTTCCATGTTCTAATAGTGCTATATATAATTGGATTTTTATTATAATTTTTATTATTCAAATTTATTGGAGAGAGAATAATCGCTCCTATATTATTCGGGGAGCAATCCCCTTTTTCCATTATAATCCAGTCCACCTGCTGGGCAGAATTGTCCAGCAGGTGAATCAAATTTTAATATTTACTGCCCAGTTATAATACATAAAGTTAGGGAGCGCTAGACCCCCCAACTCTTTTCGTTTGTTAAGGTGTGTTCTTTGTATTCTGTGGGATTTGTAATCCCATATAAAATTTGTAATGTCTGAGTCCAGTTTTTTGAAAAACTTTTTTGGGAGATATATAGGTATTGATTGAAATAGGTAAAGGATTTGTGGTAAGAAAATCATTTTTATAGCATTTATCCTACCTATTAAGGACATCGGAAGTGTTTTCCAAAATTTAATCAAATTATTTAATTTCTTAAGTAAGGGATTATAATTAGCTTTAAACATATCATGGTAATTTCTAGTAATCTCAATTCCTAAATATTTGAATTTTTCCATAGCTATTTTAAAAGGGAATTTCCTGAGATGTGTTGAGTCTTTTGGTTTAATCGACATAATTTCACTTTTGTTCCAATTTATTCTATATCCTGAAAAGGATCCAAAGTCCTCAATTAAGTTTAATATATTTGGTATACTAATTTGTGGTTTTGTGATGTACAGTAGTACATCATCAGCATATAGGGATAGTTTGTTGTTTGAATATTTTGTGTTATAACCGTGAATATTCGAGTGTGTTCTTATTTTTTCAGCAAGGGGTTCAATTACCAAAGCAAATAACAGCGGTGATAGTGAACATCCTTGTCTGTTGCCCCTAGATAATTCGAATTTTGAAGATAATATATTATTAGTTAGTATTCTAGCCGTAGGTTTGTTATATAGTAGTTTTATCCATGCAATAAAGTTTTCTCCCAATTGGAATTTTTGCAATACTTTGATCATATAGTCCCATTCTACTTGATCAAACGCTTTTTCTGCGTCCAGTGAGATGATAGCTAACTCTTGGTCATAAGATTTATGTGAATGCATTATGTTAAGCAAACGTCTCAAATTATTAAATGAGTGTCTCTTAGGTATAAATCCTGTTTGATCCTCATGTATTAGTCTACTAACATACTTGCTTAATCTATTGGCTAATGTTTTTGCTATTATTTTCTGATCCGTATTTAACAAAGCAATAGCTCTATATGATCCTGGTTCTTCTATATTTTTATCTTTTTTAAGTATTAATATGATCGTTGATTCCGCTAGTGTTTCAGGTAGGTTTTGCTCTTTATAAGCATATGTATACATTTTTTGTAATCGTGGAGTAACTATATCATAAAAAGATTTATAAAATTCATTACTGAATCCGTCTGGTCCTGGTGTTTTTCCATTTTTTAGTGTTTTTATTGTGTCTTCTATCTCCTTAGAAGTAATTTGTGCTCCCAGTTCCTCTTGTTCCCTGCATTCTAATTGTGGTAGATTACAATTATCTAAAAATTCTGAGATTTTATTATTGTCTATTGACGTTTTAGATGTGTATAGATTCTGGTAAAATTGAGCAAATCTTTTATTAATATCCTTGGGTAGTGTTAATACTTCCCCTCTATCTGATTTAATCTTTAATATTGCATTCTCTTTTTCCCGTTTTTTAAGTTGTCGTGCTAGAAGTTTGTGGGGTTTGTCCCCGAATTCGAAGTGTTCTTGTTTTGTGATCAACTAATCATTGAGTCAAAAAAGGGTATGTGAGGAGACCATGTGCCAGCTTTCACTGGTAGGTCAGTGGTGGAGTGAATTAGCAGCTTCAAATTCCTAGGAGTTAACATCTCTTTTGACGTCCTGGGCCAAGCACATAGATGTGATCATGACAGTGCCTTCCCTTTCTTATAAGTTTAAAGAGATTTGGCATGCCACTGAATTCTCCAACAAACCTATACAGTTGCAATGTAGAAGGTATAGCATGTTTTCCCTTTATAGACCATGCTTCCTGCCCAGGTTGCATTATGGACTGGTATGGCATTTCCAATGTGCAGGAACGCAAAAGGCTGCAAGTAGTGGACTCAGCCTGGCCTATCATCTCCTTCCTAAAAGAACGTCCTTTAATTCTGAGGCTATGTCCTCTAGTCCTAGCCTCTCCCATTAGTGGAAATATCCTCTCCACATCCATTCAATCCAAGCCTTTCACTATTCTGTATGTTTCAATGAGGACCCTGTCATCCTTCTAAACTCCAGCGAGTACAGGCCCAGTGCCGTCATATGCTTTGACTGCACTTCAATGTTGCACTGCCAGAGGTTTCAGATGAGACATTAAACTAAATCCCTGGATATAATCTTCTGAGCACGTACAAGACTCACAGTATTCAAAGTATTCACCAGTTTTTATTTGAATAGTTGGTCCTTATTTGACATCACAGGGACAGATTATCTGTTCATTATCACCCTAGTATTTGTGGGATCTTTCCATGCACAAAAGGATTCCAAAAGGTGGCAGAGTGGCGCAGCTGATAGAGCTGCTGTCCCACAGTGCCAGAGACCTCGGTTCGATCCTGATCTCAGGTGCTGCCTGTGTGGAGATTGCACATTCTCCCTGTGACCAGGTGGGTTTCCTTTGGGTGCTCTGGTTTCCTCCCTACAGACCAAATACATGGATGTTTGTTGGGTGATTGGCCTCTGTAACATTGTCCCCAGTGTGTAGAATGTGGATGCAAAAGTGGGGTAACACAGAACAAGCGTGAACGAGCGATCGATGGACTGTGTGGACTCGGTGGGACAAAGGGCTTGTTTCAATGCTGTATCTCTCAATCATTGCTGTAGCTTTACACCAGAAATAAAGAACATTAAGTATTTTGGAAGTGGCTTCATGCCATAGAGGTATATTGCATAGATATAAGCCCATCAGTCCATTAAGTTCCTTATTTACCATGACAACAATGTGGAGTCAAACGGGTCACTAAGTTGCTTTATGAAAGGCATTTGCTACTAATACTTTTAAATTGGAATCATGAGGCCTAAATTAATGAATACTTTAAACTAATTCGATTTCCATTTGCAATTTGAATAGCCTGCCACCAAAATATGTTCAGTTTAACCTCAGAAAAACTCAAAGCTTTGTCAGGTGCTAAAGAGGTAGCGAACAAAGTCTTCCCCTTGGAGTGCTGATAGATTTGTCTCGTACCAAGACCCAGTCGTAAGCTTGGAACTAGGAGAGCACGATGCTACACTTTCTCTGATCAACTCTTCAACAAACAGGAACATTTTATTTCGAAGTCACGTGAGTGACTACGTGAAGAAGCCTGCCAGCGCATGGCGTCTTGTCAGAGCAGTTCCCGCACTGCTCTGCAAGGTAAGTCAGTTTTCTTTGGGCCGTTCTATAGCGGGCCCCCAAAAAAGTAGCCGCTCCAAATGGAGCTAGCATAGGGTAT
Organism: Malacoraja senta; assembly: GCA_038087875.1. Lineage (NCBI taxonomy): Eukaryota > Metazoa > Chordata > Chondrichthyes > Rajiformes > Rajidae > Malacoraja > Malacoraja senta. The sequence continues at coordinate 15,072,415 of CM075983.1, read as the reverse complement.
ATTTTCACCGCAGTCTCCAGCGTGAGCAAGCGGCTGTAGTTATAGGGCTTCATACGGCTGTTGCTGTTAGTCAGCACGGCAGGGGACGCCCAGTTCAGAGACCGATAGGCTCGTTAAAGCTGGGTTTACGGCTGTGGCCGTTATAGTCTTCAGCAGACGGCCCTAATAATAGAGGCTGCCGACATCACAGCTCCATTCGGGAGCAGGCAGCCAGAATTAGAAATTCAGCGCTTACATTCATAAATTGCGGGTTTTACTGCAGGAGATTTCCAGCAGCAGGTGAGTTTTTAAAAATACCGCTTAGGTAAGTTCAGCCTGCTGTAGCACCAAACAAATTTAACTGAGTTGCTGCTGCAGCTATGCTATAGCACATATAGTGTATTCTTTTAATTGGACGGCTATAATAGAGTTGGCATTTATAACAGTTGCCACAGGGTCACGTTTGTGACTATCATAGCCGATAGCATTCCATGAGCTCCCTCCACACAGCTCTATCTGTGGTCAGGAGCGAAGCCAGGTCATTGGTGCTGTGAACCCAGCTCTCTGGCATCAGCTCTACCAGCTGTACCATTATGCTGGTATCCTTTGGTTATAATATCAGTTCAGGTTTTATTTTTGGCAATATCGTAAATATGTATTATCATGCCAATTTAGTTTATGTTTTAAAAGAGAAAAATTACAAGGAACATTTAATATCACTTACACCAATAAAAAGGTGTAGTGGAATTGGACCCGCCATGGCAGTCCAGAGCCCCTGGCTTGGGAAGCCTTGTTTGAGCTGTGCCTATCAGTCACCTGTGGGAGCTTCACCTGGTGGCGTCATGGTAATTTCTGCTCATTAGAGGGGACTGTGGAAGATTCCTTTCCAAAAGACGCCAACTTTATGCATATCAACAAAGTGATCAAATCTCTGATTTAATAGGGATAGGGTTCTTTCAGTCATATAAACGTCATTGCCTAGGACAAACACCTGCTAGGGTTGCAGCATTTCTCCCACTCTATCTGGCGTAAGGGGGCCAGAGGCGCTCCAGTCCTTCCCTGTAATTCTCCGTTGGCACCGGAAGGGATCAGGACTCGGAGTCACTAGCACGTGCAGCCTGTTTGGTAAATGATGATACCAACAGAGCATCGATCTGCACAGCTAGTCCCAGTTCGGCTGCTGAAGGGAGCAGCCTGACAACCCCAAGTCAGGGCAAAGTCATAGCCAAGTCTTGGGACATCTATGTCGGACATGATTGGGGTTTGTCTCAATTACAAACATCTGATGAATCAAATTATAACATAAGGAATGCTCTGTCGTATGAAGGCATGTCAGGCAGCAGCTCCTGGTTCAGGGTTGCAAATTCTCTTCCCACACAAATGAACAGAGTGGTGGAGATAGAGCTAAAAGTATATGCACATATGCCTGAAGCAACGCCTGGTTCAGGGTTGCAATTTCCTCCCACTCAGTTGAACGTAGTGATGGAGATGGTGCTAAAGTATATGCACACATGCCTGAGGCAGCTCCTGGTTCAGGTTTGCATAAGTCCTCCCATTCGGATGTATGAAGTATGAAGATGGAGTCATATATTTTATGCCCCGTATTACGGAAGCAAACACAGGCAGTTCAAGTCATATGCCTGCAGCTGCCCTGGTTTAAGGTTCGCATTTCCTCCCATCCGAAAGACTATCGGAGATGGTGTCGCATAATATGCTCGGTATTATAGAAGCATGCACAGACGGTTCGAGGCATATGGATATGGCAACACCTGGTTCATGTTGCAACTTTTACTCCCACTCTAAGAGAGTGTCAAAGGTCAGTATGGACTAACTCCAAACATGACCCCGAATATGACTATGTGCCGGGATCCCATGCTTTAATGCATGATGTACGACAATCGCATGAGGAAAAGCGGTGTGCTTTTGCCTCTAAAATTGCTGCTCCGTCGGGGACGGACAAGCCACTACAAGAGAAGTTGGCCAGCAGCATCAGCTATCTAACAGAAATGACAAACATGATGGACAGAGTCTGCAAATGGAACTTCACTGAAGCTCCAACAAAGGTAAGCGACCTGGGGTTAGAGACGCTGGTAAGTAGGTCTCATTATTACCCTCCGTAAACTTTGAAATAGAGCAGTCTGTCGGCCCAGATTGAGGGTTACTACCAGCATGGGCTGTCTAGTCGTTTTTTTCACTGTCTCTGGGATAACATCAGGTTGATGTAGAGACATTGGCAAGGTGCCTTACTCAGTAACCTCTGTAAGTTCCAAGTAGGAACAGTTTGGTTACCCTGGATCAGGGTAGACCATCATGAAACTGGCTGGCGATACAAGTCATAGTGACCAGAGAAGCACTGCTTCATCATCTATGAGAGGTTATCAGACTGGGCAATGGAATTAAGTAGTTGAAGTTTTTCTCAACATATGGTTTATTTCTCCTCATTTAGCAGAGTTACTGGTTCATTGGAATCTTCATTGCCATTTTCTCTGGGACAGATAGTTACCAGCAGGAAGCTCGTCTGCAATATATTGTCACTTTTTCTGACCTACAGGTCATGTTGTGAATCAACAATGTATTCATAATAATCCATAGGTTCTCAATACCACTATTCCTGACTGAGTGGTGCGTCCAACAGATTGTGTTATGCACTCTGGAGATTTAGACATGTGGTCTCAGTCAAAGGTCTGGCACAAAAAATGCTCCGTGTTACGGAGGCATGTCAGGCAGCAGCTCCTGGTTCAGGGTTGCAATATTCCTCCCACTCGGATGAAAGGAGTGTTGGAGATGGTGCCAAATAATATGCACATATGCCTCGAGGTAATTCTTGATTCAGCTTTGCATTATACTAATCTCCACTCTGAAGGGGAACGCTACGTATTCATCATGACTTTTAGTCAAGAGTTGACAGGGAACTAGTTTTCTCACATCTAAGGAAAACTGTGGTTCAGCTCTAGTCATTAGCTGCTGTTTATATTATCAGCGATATGTATGAATAGCTAGATATGCATCGTCCGCGGGTAGTGGAGCCCCACAAAAATTCCGTCCGTAGGATCTACGAAGGTACAGCAGTTCCAAGTACATTCAGTGACAACTCATCCAAGGATGTGTGGTCTGACCAAGGACTAGAGGGGCATATTTCTCAAGATTACAGAAATATGGTGCAGGCCAAATCAGGATAGTATTAGGCTAATCAAATTGTGAGTTCACTTACCCAGTTTAAGATGGATGATTGGGTGTCTGTATTTAACTAACTCAGAGAATCGATCTTGTAGTTGCATACTCTGTCATATCTATACACATAGGCAAGGTTTCTGCTATTTATAACAAAGCTACTGGTGAAAGCCTATGTTGCCCTTCTCAGATTAAGAGCATTATGTCACCGAGTTTTGGGTATTATGCAAAGTTGCAAATATTCCTCAACATTTCCCTAATGGGACCAGTATCTTGAAATGATTATGCTTTCAGCAGCTGATCTCCGCATTAAGAACACATCCTTGCTCACGTCCTAGTCTCCACGTCATACTGACATTAGGGTAGCTTGTTATGGAAATAATCTCATAAGCAAATGAGCAGGATTGTGTGCATTTGAGGTTGACATCATACCCACCAGAGCAGAGATTAGGGATGTCATTAGGTATACAAGTGCACTCAGATGCTAGTACCTATGAAATGGAAGATAGTTCTTTTCTTTCAATAGTCTTAAGATATTGCTGATGGCTCTTTAGCAGCCAATACAATGGTTTTCCCTTTCATCATACAGCATGAGGTTTACAAAGTGCAGGTTAATAAATTATAAAATTTGGTGGAATATGTCTGGATATTTGCAGATAGAATTATGCACATTGTTGCATAAGTTATTGTCTAACTCAACAGTCTATTGGGACTACAGGCCAGTTTAGAGCAATGGCCATGTATGCAAGTTAGTATACTGATATTAATACCTCATGTTTTCCTGCCATTAATGGTTTATCTGTTTTAGTGTTTCACACACAGATTATGTCACAGTATGAAACCACAGAGCATTGAAATCTTCACGTAGTCACTCACGTGACTTCGAAATAAAATAGAGAGATTAAACTTACCAGTTTGAAGTTTGATCTTTATTTTATGAGAAGTTGTGATGAGGGATTACGTGCCCTCCACTCCCAACCCTATTCTCATAAAGATAATTCGGTAGTTCTAGCCTTCAATCTCTCTATAAGCTTAGGTCAGCAACTATTCTGTGGGTTCATACAGCTACTTTGAAGATTGACGCGCATGCGGTCTGGTGGGCTTCTTCACGTAATCCCTCATCGCAACTTCTCATAAAATAAAAATCAAACTTCAAACTGGTAAGTTCTCGTTTAATCTCTCTATTATTGATACATTGAGAGTGGAATTGATTCAGATTCTCAATAAACCTGAGAACCACAAATTAATCTCTCTATTTAGGCACCCTATTGCAGTCTAAGCACGATGACTTCAGACTTTAGAGATACAGCGCGGAAAGGGGGCAGAGGAGAGTTACCAGAATGATGCCTGTATTAGGGGGTGTAAGCGACAGGAAGAGGTTGGACAGATTTGGATTGTTTTCTCTGGAATGTGGAGATTGAGGAGAAGCCAGATACATGTATATAACATTGTGAAAGGCATAAATAGGGTAGACAGGCAGAACCATTTTTCCAGGATGGAAATATCAAATAGAAACATGGAAACATAGAAAATAGGTGCAGGAGGGGGCCATTCGGCCCTTCGAGCCAGCACCGCCATGGCTGATCACAATGAATTAATAAATACTGGAGGGCATAGCATTAAGGTGAGAGGGGAAAAGTTTAAAGGAGATGTAATACGAACATTTTTCACCCAGGTGAATGGATGTAGTGGTTGTGGAGGCCGGCATGAAGGTGGCATTTATATATATTTTTTTATTTAAAAAAAATTAAAACGAAGGTGGCATTTAGGAGACATCTGGATTGGCACATGAATGTGTAAGTTGTGGAGTGATATGGATTATGTGCCGGCAGATAAGGCTTGATGTTGGCATCATATTCGGCACGGGCATTGTGGGCTGAAGGGACTGTTCTTGTGCTCCATGTTGTATTATTTTGAGGGAAATAATGGATGCACTTGCCTTCGAAACTCCATCAATTTTTTTCAATGGTTGCCACAGATTGCGAGATCGCAAACATAGCCTTAATGTTTCATAAGGAGGGCGAAAGAAAATAGGGAACTATGAGCTGACATAGGTAGCAGCGAAAATAATTGGAATTTGATGACATTTAAACCAAAGATGGACACAAAAAGCTGGAGTAACTCAGCGGGTCATCGCTGGAGAAAAGGAGTAGGCGACTTTTCGGGTCGAGACCATTGATATTTACAGAAGAGATAACAGTGCATTTAGAATATGGCAATGTGATTGGATAGAATCAACAAAGTGTTTTGAAAATTTAATTAAAAAAAAAAAGTGGAGTAGCACAATAGAATAGGACAAACTAAAAGACATTCCAAAGATCTACAATAAGATCTTTAATAAAGGTGGCACAGTGGTGCAGCAGTAGAATTGCTGCCTTATGGCACCAGAGACCCAGGTTCAATCCTGACTATAGGCACTGTTAGTACGGAGTTTGTACGTTCTCCCTGTGACTGCGTTGGTTTTCTTTGGGTGGTCCAGTTTTCTCCCACATTCCAAAGAATATGGTTAATTGGCTTGGGTAAATTGTCCCCCTGTGTGTAGGATAGAACTAGGTTACGGGTGATTACTAGTTGACACGGACTCGGTGGGCCGAAGGGCCTGTTTCCACGCTATATCTCTAAACTAACTAAACTAAACTAAACTAAAATATACTAAATTAAATGTTATACCAGATACTTTAAAACAAAATGAGAGCATATGGTTTGGGTTAGTATCTTGGTAGGGATTGAGGATTAGTTCATGAATAGGGAACAAAATGGTCAACTTCTTGGTGTGAGGCAATGAAAAATGCCACAGTTCAGCATATGGTACTGGGCTGCAATGGTCACAAACAATATTAATAATTTGAATGAGGTAATCAAGTATAATATATTCAAATTTACTGAAGATCCAAAAATAGGGTAGGGGAGGCTTTTGTTGAGATGGAATGAGAAAGATCGTGGAAAATTGAATATAATTTTGAAAATGTGAGATCACCTTTTTTGATGGGAAAAAATAGAAAGGCAGGATATGTATTACATGTTGAGACTGAATGATTTGGAAGGACTGGGTATCCTTGTACACAAACCACTTAAATTACCATTCTGGTATAGCAGCGAATTGGGAAGACAAATTGCATTTTGATCTTATTCCAACAGTTTGTGTAAAGCACTAATGGCATCTTGCACCAAGTATATAGAGCCTTGGTGAAATTTCATTTGGAATAAAGTGCACAGGTCTGGACTCCCAACCTCAGGGAATGTGCACTTGTAATAGAGGGGGCGTAGCAAAGGATTACAGGATAAAACCTGGAATGGCGGTTTTGTTGTATCTGAAGAAATTAAACAGTGGTCCTAAACTCCTTTGATGTTACGGGAATGGGAAGTAATTTTATTGTCATATAAATTTCTAACTTGGGTTGACTGGTCAGATTTTATACTGGTTTCCCCTGGCATAGATGTCAATGAGCAAGGGTCACGGTCTCAAAGTTTGGTTGGCTATTCAATTGCTTCACCTAAAGAGTAATGAACCCTTGCCATTCTCTACCTAAGAGGACCATCGTTTTACTTAAAATAGAAGTTGATAGATTGTTAGCTGTTAAGTGATACAATGTGTAGGAAGGAACTGCAGATGCTGGTTTAAACCGAAGACAGACACAAAAAGCTGGAGTAACTCAGCGAACAATGCAGCATATCTGGAGAGAAGGAATGGGTGACATTTCGGGTCAAGACCCTTCTTCAGACTGGTTTGGGATAAGGAAAACGTGAGATATAGGTGATGATGTAGAGAGATAAAGAACTATGAATGAAAGATATGCAAAAAGGTAATGATGATAAAGGAAACAGGCCATTGTTAGTTGTTTGTAGGTGAAAACAAGAAGCTAGTTTGACGGGTGAGGGAGGGATAGAGAGAGAAGGAGAATGTCGGGGCCACCTGAAGTTAGATAAATCAATATTCATATCACTGGGCTGTTAGCTGCCCAAGCAAAATATGAGATGCTGTTCCTCCAATTTGTGTTTAGCCTCACTCTGACAATGGAGGAGACTTAGGACAGAAAGGTCTGTGTGGGAATGGGAAGGAGAATTAAAGTGTTTAGCAACCTGGAGATCAGGTAGATTCATTGTATAAAGTGATACAATGTTGGTGCTGGGAAGTGGCAGATCAGCCATGACTAAATGGCAGTGCAAGTACAAATGAACAACTCCTGGTCAACCCCTCTTCGTTCATACTGAAGAAAGTTCCCGATCCAAAACGTCACCCATCCCTTTTCTCCAGAGTTGCTGCCTGATCTGCTGAGTTACTCCATCACTTTGTGTATAACTCCAGCAACTGTTGCTATTGTTCTATTTGCTGGGTTGCTGGTTGTATCTAAAGGAAGCACACCCTCTTCTCCCACCCCCTATGTCATACTATCTGGCATTTAAAACCTAGTCAGCCCTCACCTTCTTCCACATGCCAGATTCCCTCAAGCCTAAACAACCTAACTGTCTGCAGTTTGAAATAGATCCAGTGTTTAATAGAAGGTTGGCTACCTCAATATAATGTTTTAATGACTAACGCAGTTGGCATGAAGAGATTGGCCACTCAGATCTCTATTAAAACTGGATGGCAGGTTTCTGTTCCAGAATGTTGCAATTTGTTCCTGTCTCAACACCTGCCTTTACGGAAATAAGATTCAGCCCTATATGGCGATAGTTTTCAAAAACATGGCAAGAGCAGCAGAGTGGATAATTATGTAGATAAAATGCAGAACATTTTATCGTAGGCTGGGACTTTCTCTAATAAATTAATTCTCACCTCCACCTTCATCTTAAGTTTCAACTCTGATCTTTTTTTGGGTAAAGTATTCTTATTGTAAAATGTGCACAACAGTTCATTCACCGGATAATTCAGCTAATGTCAAAAGTAAGTAGAAATTAAATAACCTGTTGCAATATTAATGCACCAATGGCTCTGGGTATGGGAGCCATTATGTGGAGTAGTTCGGACTCATTATCACCAAATAGCTCTCGAGATTTCAAGTGGAATAAATGCAATAGCTTTCTAAAATGGACAGGGATTGTAATTTATGATTAACCCACCCTCGATGTGTGGAATGCAGTCAATACATCAAGTCTTTGGTGCCTGTTGTTTTTCATGAATTCAGTATCCAGCTTTGCTCTTTATGAGCATGGAAATGGCAGTGAGCAGGGATATCACTGGGGATCAACAGATTTCAATTCCTGAAGAACAGGAGGCAAGAAATAAAGTTGCCTTCGCTACACGTCCACCAATCCTCACAACTACCTTGACAGCATTCCCTCATATCTGTCAAAACTTTATTCCATTTTCCCATTCTCTCCATGAAATCTTTTCTGAAGGTGTTACCCACGCACCGGTACTTCTGATGAGTGTTTCTTTAACGACATACGAACATATGCAGTCCAACGCATCCAGTCATTAATGATGGTGGATAATTAATCAATTAACAGGAGGCGCCAAGAATATCCTTATCATCAACCAAAGGCAGAGTGAAAAAACAAGTTGAAGCATTCACCACTGTCTTCAGACAGAAGTTCCAAACAGATGATTCACGTCTGTTTCCTCTCGAGATCCACACTTCACAGAAGCCGGGCTTCAGTCAATTCAATTCACTTTCTATCAAAAGAACCACAGAGTGCACGAGATATAACAGCAACATGGGGTCTGCACAAGTCCCTAGCTGTAATACACGGAATCCAGAACTAGTCAAGCCTCCAGCCGAGCTGCTCCAGTACAGGTATAACACCAGTATCTACCCAACAATGTGGAAAACGGTGTAGGAAGGAGCTGCAAAATGCTGGAGTAACTCAGCGGAACCGGCAACATCTCTGGAGAGAAGGAGCGGGTGATATTTCGGGTCGAGACCCTTCTTCAAATGGCTCAGGTATGTAGGACAGTTCATAAAGAGCTGGCATGGGGGACTTTATCAAATGCCTCAGTAAAATATATACTATAAAATGTATATAAAATGCATACAACATCCACGGCCCTACCCTCACCAATCAATTGTACTCAATGGTTCTTTATTATCACGTGTACCAAAGTATAGTGAAATTCTGTTTTCCACCTTCATTATCTCCTCAAAAAACAATCAAGTTAGTGAGACATGACCTGCTGTGTACAAAGCCATGCTGACTGTCCCTCATTAACCCAGTTTTTCCTCATCTCAGTCCTAAATGGCCCACCACCTTATTCTTAAACTTTGACTGCCGGTTCTTGACTCCCCCAACATCGGGAACATTTTTCTTGCTCTAGCCTGTCCAATCCCTTAAGAATTTTATATATTTCTATAAGATCCCCTATCATCCTTCTAAATTCTAGTGAATACAAGCCCAGTCGACCCATTCTTTCATCGTATGTCAGTCGGGGGCCCAGTGGACTTGGCCACGGGCCCAGTGGACAACATCGTCGGGAGTTCGCAGGTCCCAGGTTGGTGACCGGTTCTCCAGAGCTCCCGCAACAGCGGCTTCGTCCGCTGGACTGGAGGGTGGCAGCTTCGGCAGCTTCGACCGCCCAGGGCCGCGGAGTTTGAACCGGCCCGTTCGCGGAGATCGGATTCAGCCGCGGGACTAACTTACTTACCATCACCCGGCGGGGGGCCCAACATCGGAAGCCTGGATCGCCTCAGCGCAGAGGGAGAACAAGGAGGGAAGAGACAAGGACTTAAGACTTTTGCCTTCCATCACAGTGAGGAGGTGCCTGGTAGACTCACTGTGGTGGATGTTAAATCTGTGTTTATTGTGTGTTTTGTTATTTTATTCTCTGTTATGACTGCAAGGCAAAACAAAATTTCGTTCAGACTGAAAAGTCTGAATGACAATAAAGGAATACAATACAATACAATACAGTCCTGCCAACCCAGGAATTAACCCTGTGTACCTAAGCTGCACTCCCTCAATAGCAATAATGTCCTTCCTCAAATTAGGAGACCAAAACTGCACACAATACTCCAGGTGCGGTCTCACTAGGGCCCTGTACAACTGCAGTAGGACCTCCTTGCTCCTAAACTCAAATCCTCTCACAATGAAGGCCAACATGCCAGTAGCTTTCTTCACTGCCTGACATAAAGCTCACTGGCCTATAATTCCCTAGATTCCCTCCACTTCCCTTCTTAAACAACGTTAGCCACTCCCCAGTCCTCCCAGAGCACTCCCTGTGGACAAAGAACCCACTAGAACGGTGCCCCATCAAGTGTTCTCAGTATTCATTCCCCCCAACACCGGCAATGTATGCCCATCTACCATCACTCACCTGCAGTACTCTGGCCAGCCCTTGCAAAGTCCTGACTGCTATTACTAAGAATGACCAGGGCAATGGGTGCATGGGGCATTGGCACCCACACGTTCTCCACCAAATCGCAGACTTTCTTGATCGGCAAATATATTACCCGCCCTTCAATGTCACTAGCTTTAAATCGTGCACCTCACTGCCCAATAGCATTGTGGGAATAATTCGATCAGACAGACTCCAGTGGTTCAAGAAGGCTCTTCGCCACTTTCTTTAGGAAGGACTATACATGCTGGCCTTGTCGTAAAACCCAGATCCTCAAAATGAAAAAGTAAAATGAAAATCCTACTTTATAATCAACACGTTATCTGCTTTGTCTTTCCAATTTCATACACTTTTACTCTCACCTCTTCTCATTTCCAGAGAAACAATCTGCTTTCCATTGTGCCCTTTTAACCTACGTCTTACATGATCATGTATCTTCCTCAATTATCCCAGACGCCTCTAGCATCATCCACCACAAAACAACTTCTATGTCTGAAGAAGGGTCACCTCTCCTCTCCAGCACAGAAACTTCACCTCTCCAATTTCTCCAGAGATTTTGCCTGACCTGCTGAGTTACTCCAACATTTTGTTTCTATCTTTGGTATAAACCAGCACCTGCAGTTCCTTTTTATTACCTTCCTTGACCTTCTGGTTTATCATAGTCATAGAGTCATACAGTGTGGAAACAAGCCCTTCAGCCGAACTTGCCCACACCGGCCAACATGCCCCATCTACACTACTTGAATTCAGCCAATATCCCTCTAAACCTGTCCTATCCATGTTCCTATCTAAATGTCTCTTAAATGTTGCAAAAGTACCTGCCTCAACTACCTCCTCCGGCAGCTTGTTCCATACATCCACCGCCGTTAGCGTGAAAAATTACCCCTCAGGTTCCTATTAATTCTTTTCCCCCTCACTTTAAACCTATGTCCTCTGGTTCTCGATTCCCCTACACTGGGCAAGAGACTCTGTGCGTCTACCGGATCTATTCCTCTCATATTCACTCCCATTCTCACAATGAAATCCCCACAACACTGCCTTGGCTCCCCACCTGCTGCTGTCTAACACGAGAGAAAGAAAGGCCAACTATCTATGGATTGTGAGGGTCAGGGACTCACTACCCCCATCCCCATCCCCACCCTCCCTCCACCCATACTTTACAGTAAAAGGTAAATGTTTACATTTTATTCAATATTTCCAATTCCACCTGGAAGATACAAAGTACATTAAAGTTCATGGTCATTATCACCTTGAGGGCCAGTGGGAATAATGGCCTTATTCTACTCTGAGGTTACAGTTGTGACTGTTTCAGGGTTTTGATATCAATCGGCAGGTCCTTATGGGGTGCACACATGTTATCCCTATCACCGGGCATCTTGAACCTCACTGGGACTCGGGCATCGGTACACGACCCATAAACGTTTCCAAGGCAAATATGGCCACCTGCTTAGAGCTCTCCTCTCCTCCAGCAGTTTCTCTGATCTGTTCATTCTCCTAGTTCGGCTCAACTTCAAGTGGAAAGCTGTGAATGAACCTCCGGGATCAAATGATTTATGGCAAAGCATTGTGTCAGCAGAAAGACCTTCAGCGCTTGGTGTTACATTCCATGAAGACTTCTGAAACTTGCAACAACTAGTCGAAGCACTGAACAGTTGAGGAAGAAATCAGCCAACTCCCAGCATTTAACTTGTAAGTAATTTTGATTCCACCAAATTTCACAATTCTACTACTATTCTATTACACAATTTCAATGCCGACTATATTCTGTTGTGCTGAAGCAAAGTAAGAATTTCATTGTCCTATCTGGGACACATGACAATAAACTCTCTTGAACTTGAACTTGAACTTGAATTCATATGAAATTAAGTGAGGGAGGAATTGGAGCATTGAGTGTTGTAATGGCTTCATATTAACATGGTTGACATTATAGCCTCTCTATTCTGTGGGTGATATATCCTGCAAATATGTACACACAGAGCTAATGTTATTTTGTAGATCTATGCGCATATATAGAAATGAACAAACATTGTGCTGATAACCTCAATGGTTCAACGGTTAAAAAGTGCATTAATTGTCACATATGCAACTGCACAGTGAAATTCTTTTTGCATTTATTACACATGCCATTTTAGGCAACATTATTCAAAGTTCAAAATCCGGTCAGCCTGCGTGCTCGATGCGGTGGAGCAGTTCCCACGAACCAACGTCCCTCTTCTCTCCTCACCTCTCCTCACCCGGCCATCTTTGTGTCCTGGGGGCACCTCCTGCAGCCGACCTTAAAGGCGCTGGAGACATGACCCCGGTTCACCCTCCTACCAGCCCTTGCTCCTCGTGTCCGACGTCTCCAGCTCCCACCCAGTTACGGTGCCAGACAAGCCTTCGGCCGAGTCCCGCCAACCTACCAGCCTTCGGGCGAGGTCCCGACAAATATTTGGCCGGGTTCTCAGTCCCCCCTGGCCTAAAGAATTTTGCAGAACTCACTGGACCAGAGGATGTAAAGAGGAATGAGCATGAGAAGAAATCATGTACATGTGTTTCCAAAGTCACGTTATAGACAGCTTTGAATGCAAATGTCACATATTAAAACAGGCATTTTCACTTTGCCTGATTCAGGAAATGCTGGAAACACCCATCAGGTCAGGCAGCATCTTTGGGGAGAAAAACACAAGGTTCGATGACATGAAAGGTAGACACCATATTTCTTTATCATTGGACAATGCCTGACATTGTGAAGGGTTCTGACATATTTTTGTTTTTGCTTCAGATTTCTAGCACCGTAAGTATTTGTCTCCATCAATGATTCATGCTTTGTATCTTGTTTGTCAAGAAATAGGCTTTGTGCAGAAACTGGGAGAAAGTGAAGATGGCATTTGTTAAATTTATATCCCAACCTAAGGTCACATATCAGGTTCACAAACCATTAGACTGTCCAAGATTGGATTCCATGCTGTCTGTCAGGTGATAAAACTGCGGCTTATTCATTGCAATTTCTATCATCGCACTCATTGTGGGTCATAATTTGCTACAGGGATAAAACTAATGGTATGTGCCAATAATCGGACTTGCATTTGCTCATTTAATCTGAACAACATTTTGAACTATAAATCGCTGGAAGTATGATCTAAAATAAAAATCACAACACAGGGAACCAGGCATCGAGGACCCTGGATGAACCGGCTAATCAGTAGCTTCACTGTGGAAATGAATAGGACTGATAATGAAGTGTGTTCTGGAGTGGGTGAATTTATTTTTAGGTCGAGAAAGAGAGAGGAAGAGAAAGATTGCATTACAGGAAGGAGAGATAAAATAGACAGAAGAAATGAAACTAAACAGTAAACAGTAAATATATTCCATAAAATATCCTGTAACTAAAAGCTGAACAAATAAAATTCCATATATATATAATTGTTAATTGTGGGCACCCACAAGCTTCATTGGGCAGTAATTAATAATTAGAACCTTGTTAAAATATCTCTGACGGCTAAAGCAGTCTTAATTAGATATACATATACGGTACATGGTTTGATAACAGTCTCTTTGCAACACTTCAAACCATCTCTAACTCAGTGGTGAGTTTAATTCATATCTTCAATACAAATTTAATAATTTCACATCAGTCAATGCATTGCGGTGTTGATCCAAGCAGTGAAAGACCTTTTTTTTTACAAAGCTTAACACTGGAACAGTGTGACTCAGACAGCAACATTTGGATTTTCAGGTTTAATTGTGCATCTGCTCTTGCCTGAAGTTGTGAAATTGTTTGTGCATAAATTGATACCATTGACACTCACTGTTAGACTGCATTACGAGCAACTATCTTTTCCCCACCCAGGACTTAGCAAGGATCATGTCCCAATGCGTTTTACAATTGAAAGTCTTTCCACACGCACAACTTCTAAATGCTTTGCACATCAAATAATTATAATATAGATGTTGTCACTTTAGATTTTAGTGATACAGCGGTGAAACAGGCCGTTCGGACCACCAAATCCGTGCTGACAGCGATCACCCCACTCACCAGCATTATCCTACATTCTTGGGACAACCTACAATTTACAGACGCCTATTAATCTGCAAACCGGTATGTCTTTGGAGTGTTGGAGGAAACTAGAGCACCCGGAGAAAATCCACGTGGTCACAGGGAGAATGTCAGGGAACACAGGGTGACATGGTGGCACAGCGGTAGAATTGCTGCTTTACAGCACCAGAGAACCAGGTTCGATCCTGACTATGAGTGCTGTATGTACGGAGTTTGTACGTTCTCCCTGTGACCACGTGATTAATCCCGGGTGCTCCAGTTTCCTCCCAACACTCTAAAGACGTACAGGTTTGTTGGTTAATTGGCTTCGGCAAAAAAATTGTAAATGGTCCCTCGTGTGTAGCATAGTGCCAGTGCATGGGGATCGCTGGTCAGCGCAATCTCGGTGGGCCGAAGGGCCTGTTTCCATGCTGTATCTCTAAACTAAACTAAACTAAACTAAACGTATGAACTCCGTACAGACAGCACCCGTAATCACCATCGGAGCCGGGTCTCTGGTGCTGCAAGGCAGCAACTCTACCGCTGCGCCAAGGTGCAGCCCACATGCACTCACCCAGAATGGATTGCACGTTAAATTTAAATTGACTATGTTCCAATAGAACTTTAGTGGTTGCATGATAAGATTGATGCAGAATACATACTGCAAAAGCATAAACATAAGCCAGTGGGGTTGTGCTGACTCAGATGGTCGGGCAGGTGAGGCAGTAAGCCAACACCATTTTATTGCTATGTCTGAGATCTCCCTCACTCATTGTCCACAGCCATGTAGATGAACTGGAGGAATCTACATTTTCAGTGTTCATAAGGTCATAAATGATAGGAGCAGAATTAGGCCATTCGGCCCATCAAGTCTCCTCTGCCATTCAATCATGGCTGATCTATCTCTCCATCCTAACCCCATTCTACTGCCTTCTCCCCATAACCCCTGACACCCGTACTAATCAAGAATCTATTTAGCTCTGCATTAAAAATATCCATTGACGGCCCGCCAAAGCCTTCTGTGGCAATGAATTCCACAGATTCACCACCCTCTGACTTAAGAAATTGCGCCTCATCTCCTTCCTAAAGGAACGTCCTTTAATTCTGAGGCTATGACCTCAGGTCCTAGACTCTCCCACTAGTGAAAACATCCTCTCCACATCCACTCTATCCAGGCCTTTCACAATTCCGTAAGTTTCAATGAGGTACCCCTTCATCCTTCTAAACTCCAGCAAGTACAGGACCAGTGCCGTCAAACGCTCATCATATGTTAACCAATTCATTCCTGGGGTCATTCACGTAAACCTCCCGTGGACCCTCTTCAGAGCCAGCACATCCTTCCTCCGATTATGGTGTCCAAAATTGCTCACATTACTCCAAATGTGGCCTGACTAGCACTTGATAGAGCCTCAGCATTACATTCCTGTTTTTTTGCATTCTAGTCCTCTTGAAATAAATGCTAGCTGTAGAACTGTAGAAACTGCCTTGCTGCAGGCAGGAGATGAACTGGAGAACCAACTTCCAAGCATCTCCCACCAAGTCCAGGATTTCCCACAATGTGACAATGCATATTGAATACGTTCATCTATAATTAATGTGGCATTTATGATGAGAAAGCCTCACCCGACAGATGGTGTGTTCCTGACATCCAGTGTTGCCTAGGCAGCTAGTGAGGAACATTACAATTTAAAGGGATGTCTTGAAAATATTGTTATGGTAGAGATTGTGTAAGACAAGGAGGGATTTCCCTTCTCATTCCAAGATGGATGACTGGCAGTGATACCAAAATCAAAAGGCCCACAGCATGGATGGAAATGTGCTGGGGATCTGTGCTCATCAGGGCACTGTAACACAAAGTCTGACAGCTACCAATTCTGCACGATTTCTGACAGATTGTAAAACCAGCCCAAAGCAGTTTGTTCCGTTTCTATTATTTTGGGCCTGGAGCAGCAGCAAGCCAATACTACTACTGGTGTGCAACAGTATAGTGCAGCATCAATAGTCCTAACTGATATCTGCAATCATCCTCATAGCTAGCGAGCCTGGGAAATATTGTTACCTGAACCAGAGCTATTAACTGGTTCCACATGGAACTGCAGATGTTGGAATCTTGAGCAAAACACAAAGTGCTGGAGGACCTGAGCAGGTCCGGCAACATCAATGGAGGAAGTGAACTGAACGGTCCCGACCTGAAACCTTCTGTGCATTCCCTGAATTTCCTGAAATGGACAGACAATGTTTTGGGTCAGGACCATTCTTCAGTCCATTTCCTCCTTATATATTGTCTGACCATCACTGACTACAAGCACCCCCCCCCCCCCCCCGCTGCGGATATGCCAAAACGACCCCTCTCTACCAGATGAACTGAACGAGTTCTACGCACGGTTTGAGGTTGAAAACACCACCCAGACACGTGCACTACTGCCATCTCCCAGTGACCAGTCGCTCAGGCTGTCCGCAGCCGGAGTTAAAAAGGCCTTTGCCAGCATCAACCCACGCAAAGCTGCAAGGCCGGACAACATTCCTGGATGCGTTTTAAGAGACTGCGCCGAGCAATTGAAAGATGTCTTCACATTTTTAACATCTCACTCAGCCAGGCAGTAGATCCCAACTGTCTTAAGAGTGCCACCATCGTCCCTGTCCCGAAGAAACCAAACCCAGCCTGCCATAATGACTTTCGACCAGTGGCTCTAACACCCATAGTAATGAAGTGTTTTGAGCGACTGGTTATGCAGCATATCAAAAATAGTCTACCTGCCGACGTAGACCCACTGCAGTTCGCCTACAGAGCCAACCGATCCACAGAGGACGCAGTCTCAACAACACTGAACCTCGTACTGTCACACCTTGATCGGAAAAATACTTATGCCAGGATCCTCTTCATAGACTTCAGCTCTGCTTTTAATACAATCATTCCGCAGCAGCTGGTGGAGAAGTTGGAGCTATTGGGGGTTGATGCTGGCACATGTAACTGGGTCCTGAACTTTCTATCGCAACTGCAGCAGACAGTCAGGGTGGGCAGTAGGACATCAAAAACCATAGCCGTGAGCACTGGCTCGCCCCAAGGCTGTGTCCTAAGCCCCCTGCTGTTTAGTCTGCTAACACACGACTGTACTGCTAGACTCAACAACAACTTCATCAACAAGTTCGCTGATGACACAACAGTGGTGGGTCTCATCAGTGACAATGATGAGTCGGCGTACAGGATGGAGGTGGAGCTGCTCACAGGATGGTGCAAATCCCACAACCTCATTCTCAACGTGGGAAAAACTAAGGAGATGGTGGTTGACTTCAGGAGGGCGGGAAAACAACACCATACACCTCTGCACATCGATGGAGCTGATGTGGAAAGGGTCAACAGCGTGAAGTTCCTAGGATTCCACCTGTCAGATGACCTGACGTCCACGACCAACACCACAGCACTGGTCAAGAGAGCCCAGCAGCGACTACACCCTCTCCGAAGACTACATAAAGCAGGTCTCCCCACTACACACCTACGAACTTTTTATAGGGGGACAATCGAGAGCACATTAACCTATGGCATCACTTCCTGGTTCGGGAGCTGCAAAGCGTACGAACGGCACCAACTAGACAGGATTGTGAAGACCGCCAGCAGGATTATTGGTGCTCCACTCCCTTTCCTGCTGGACATATACAGGAAGAGATGTATCAGCAGAGCCATCTCCATCATCAAAGACCCCTACCACCCATCGCATCACATATTCTCCATCCTGCCATCTGGGAAGAGGTACCGGAGCATTAGGTGCAAAACCAGCAGGATGCTCCTCAGCTTCTTCCCGCAGGTTATAAGACTGATAAACGGACTTTGTCCCCTGCCAAAGTATCGTGCACCAACCACCAACCAGTACACACTGCAGCAGAGCCACTGTCGTGCCGCTGCCGATCGGAACGCCTGTTGATGTTTAGTAGAGAGTAGAGTGTTCATTTGTTCATGATATATGTATTTTTACTTCTATTTATTTTTTACTGCACACTGAAATGGACACTGGTTGAGGAACGTTTTTTTGTTTCCTCTGGGTATGCGAATACTCAGGAAATGACAATAAAGATATACAATACAATACAATACAATACAATACAATACAATACAATACAATATATTGTCTAACCCACTGAGTTCCTCCAGCCAACCCAGGCGAATATTTGCATGCTAGCCACAGAAGCAGATCTACACTCACGTATTACAATCGCTCCGCACTCTTAAATCTCTATTCCTACGGCATCATTTCTAACACTGTAAATGGCTCGATTGTAATCATGTATTATCTTTCCGCTGACTGGATAGCACGCAACAGAAGCTTTTCACTGTACCTTGGTACATGTGACAATAAACATTAAACTAAACCATTCTTTGTGTTTTGGTATTAAGTGGATGCAATTGCTACTGTTGGATACAAGTGCAGGAACATGCTAGCCACTAACTTAATTGCTTTTTTTCTCAAATGTACTCACACTTTCATGTTCTTTTGATCCTTTAGTTGAAAAGGAGATAGGAGGGTTGGCTGTGAATATTGCTGCATGACATGTCACCTGATACAACTAGTTGTTCTTGAATCAGGCCAATGCAGAAACAAAAACCAACTCTACCAATTAGACGTGGTAATTTTGACCAACGATGGCAATATAAAGAAGTCAAAACTATGTTGTCAAGGTTTGTCATTTGAGTCTCTAGTGACTCAGAGATTGTTGATCTCTCCCCTTGATCATTTGCAGGAAGACGTGGTAATGCCAAAAAAATGACTCAAATGTACATCAATCTCCTCAGCCTACTTTGTTTTATGTTGCGTCATTTGATTCATGAAATATTATACTTGGCCATGTCCAAACCAATCCCTCTCATTAATCTTGCTTTAGTTTGACAGACATCATAAACACCTAGGTCTCCTGAGCTCCTCTAAAAGTTTAATTTGGGAAGCATTCCTTCTTTTTATGTGTGATGGACATTATAACAAAATGGTGTGGGATTTCAATTATATGAATGTTCATCAATGTCCATGTTTTCTTTAAATGTGCATTGTTAGAATTTTTGGGAAACCTAAAAGCTTTCTTACTGTCCCATTTAGAATATCTTTTTAAGGAAAAAGAGCAATATCTATATGAAAGCTGGTATTTTTATAAATTGATGTAGATGGGCAGCCCTTTTCCACAGCTGGTAGAGCTGTTGCCTCACAGCGCCAGAGACCCGGGTTCGATGCTTTGGTGTTTGCAAGTTCTCCTTGTGACCGCATGGATTTTCTCCAGGTGCTCTGGTTTCCTCCCACATCCTAAATATGTGTGGGCTTGTGGGTTGATTGGCATCTATAAAATTGCCACTAATGCGTAGGGAATGGATGAGAAAATGGGGTAACAGAACTGGTGTGGTCGATGCCCGGCAGAGACTCAGAGAGCTGAAGGGCCTATTTCCACAATGTATGTCCATAAATATTTCCATTCAAGAGAGAGTTAGATATAGCTCTTAGGGCTAATGGAATCAAGGGATATGGGGAGACAGCAGGCACGGGGTACTGATTTTGGATGATCAGCCATGGTCGTACTGAATGGCTGAATGGCCTACTCCTGCACCTATTTTCTATGTTTCTATGTTTGTACGTCTAAACTAAATGTGATTAGAGGATGTGGAGAGCATTTATTGTTCATATCTATTTGTTCTGGACTTGAAGAAACCCTTAAGAGTCAATCATATTGTTGGTCTGAGGCCAAGCATAGTACAGACCAGGTAAAGATGGCAGATTTCCTTTCCTGAAGAACAGAAGTGAACATAATGGGTTTTATTTGGAGATCTGAGTATTTGATGGTTATTATTACTGTGACTAGATTTATTTAATTACTTGAATTTCAAATCCTTCCTTGCCATGGTGGCACTTGAACTCATTTATTTGAACCAATGGTCCAGAGGTTTAAGTTTAGGTTTATTATTGTCACATGTACTAAGGTACAGTGAAAAGCATTGTTTACGTGCAAGTTAATCAAGTCAGGTAATACCATTACTTGAATACAATCATCCAAACTCAAGTGCAATATGTAGAGCGAAGGGAAAGATACCAGAATGCAGACTATAGTTCCCAACATTGGAGCAAAACGCTTCCAGAAAAAGTCCAATGTCTGCAATGAGATAAGTTGGAGAATCGCAGATCTTTAATCTGAAGAAGGGTCTCGACCCGAAAAGTCACCCCTTTCTTCTTTCCAAAGATGCTGCCTGTCCCGCTGAGTTACTCCAGCATTTTGTTTCTATCTTCGGTTTAAACCAGCATCTCCAACCCATATTAGGTTGGAGAATCGGGACTTTAGCCTAGCTTGTGGAAGGACCGTTCAGAAGCCTGATAATAGAGGGGAAGGATCTGTTCCTGAGTCTGGTGGCGCAGGCTTTCATGCTTCTGTGCCTTCTGCCCGACAGGAGTGGGGAGAAGCAGGAATGACCGACTTGTCATTCCCTCTAGCTGATTAGTCCATCTGCTAGTTCAATAATTTACCCACTGCATTAATGTACCCCATACTACACTACTGTTACTGTCCGATGGAGGACCCCGACACAAAACGCACTTATTCATTTTCTCCAGAGATGCTGCCTGACCCTGCTGAGTTACTCCAGCACTTTGCGTCTAAATACTGCGACAGATATGTTTTAAAAGATTTGTGGATAGCTCCAGGCCTCTCTAATAACGCCATGGACAAAATGTGTGCACTGATTCCAGCAGGACTAAGTGAACCCAACCTTGAAAATAACAGCCCAAAGCAGCTTGGCACGAAACATGCCTCACACCCACCCCGGTTATTCCTTTCTTTCACTAAGAGGGAACTGCAGATGCTGGAAAATCCAGCATTTCTTCAGCATTTTTGTCTACCTTCTTTCATTTACTGAGTCTGTTCTGCAACTGGTGCAACTGATCAAAAACAATCTACTCTTATTCCAAAGTATGTGACTTGCTTAACTTTAAAACAAATAATCAGAATTATCTAATGTCTGAAGGCTATGGTGCAAAAAACACTGTATCTGAAATTATGAAGTCAGACTCTGTATCAAGATGAGAATCTGGGAAATATAGGTCAAGGAAAAAGAAGCCAAGGTACAACACAACACTAAGACTGAATAAACTGAGGACAAGATAAGTTGGGTAGCTGTAAACTTGTGTGGTTAGTCTGGGATTTAAAACATAGGAGATTCTTGGAAAAGGAACAAAATGGTAAGGCTAAATACATATTTTTATGTTTTGCATATGTATTAAATGGAATGAAACATATCGTACGATTTCACCTCAGAGAGAAAATGATACATTTGGAGCATGGAATAACTAAAAGCTAATGGGAGACGAAAGGAACAGTGGCCATCGTAGAGATGATAAAATTAAATCATGACTTCTATTTTTAAACTGTGTAGCTGAGGCAATTTTTACAATGGCTAAATTAAACATATTAGACCTAAGGACAGATGAAAGACAAATTTAAAATTAAATAACACAAATAAAAGTGAAATAGGATATTGAAAATAATAAAGGAAAGGCGCAAAGTAGAATAGCTAAGAGATAAGATGAGGTAAGATTGGAAATGAACCAGAGAAAAACATAAATAGGAAAGAAATATCTACAAATAAAAAAAGTAGGACATTGGAAAGAATAAATAGACCAAGGAATAGCAGAACCTTCAGACTGCTCTTTGCATCAGTTTTAACGGAAGACTGGTTGTGGGAGTGAAGTGGTACAAGAGGAGGAAGCAGAGTAATTAGATAGGATAGCTATAGACAAGAATTAGTACTGAAAAATTAATGGCAGTCAATGCGGAAAAATGCCTAAGGCACACATTCTATCGTCTCATGGGATATCAGAGAGGAAACAGCGGAGCCTCTGAACACAATCTCTCAACGTCCTTGGATGTGAAAGTTACATTGGAGGCCTGGAGGAAAGCCAAATTGACACCTCTGTACAAAAGAAAGAAAGCAATAAACCAGGTAACCAAAAAGATTCTGTCAGCCTGACAACAGTAAGTGGTAAGATTCCAGAGGCGAAAATACAGGATAAAATTAACACTAAATTAAGGCCAATTAAAGATATCAACACAAATTTGTCAACGTCAAGCTATTTCTGTTCCTAGAGGAACGGACAAGTTTATTGATAAATTAACTGCAATGGAAAGTGGATTTTTATAAAGAATTTGTTAAAGTGCCTCATGTCTAATTTCCTGATAAAAGTAAGCCACAAATAATCAAATTAAATCCAGTTGGCACAGAAAGTTATAAAAGATGAACCAAGGCATGTAGTAATAGGCAATTTTGTATTGGAGAACGTGAAGAATGGTATCCCTCATGTTAATGTTGACCTGCTCTTAATATTTATGTATAAAGATATGGAGCTGAGAATCTGAAAGCAAAATTTCAAAATCTTAAGGTGCCAGTTTAATAAATAGTATGGTTCATATTAAAAAGAACAAGAAAACAAATGGATTCATTATACTGCAGAACATCCATAGACTGAAACAGGCACTGGAGTTGCAAAGGTGTATCCCAAGGTGTTACTCTTGCTTCAGCCGCTCTGTTGCTTATATTTCTGAGTCTCTTCTTCCTGGAAGCAACAGAAGAGGGAAATCTAAACTTACTCCCGGCTTCAATTAACAACCACAGATGAAACTTTGATCTATGAAAATGATAGAAAAGAGGTACATGACTTCGTCATGTCGATACTACATGTACATCTGAATCCAAATGATGGTGGAAGCTGAGAGAGCAGTTCCTAAACCTCTAACTCTTTCAGTGAAGCTGCCATTTATTTCAAGTGGACTAGAATATAAAAAACAGGGTTGTAATACTGAGGCTTTATAAGGCACTGGTCAGAGTATTGTGAGCAGTTTTGGGCCCGATATCTGAGGAAGGATGTGCTGCCATTGGGGAGGGTACAGAGGAGGTTTACGAGAATGATCCCAGGAATGATTAGGTTAACATATGATATTAGCATTTGATGGGACTGGGCCTATACTCGCTGGAGTTTAGAAGGATGAAGGGTAGACCTCATTGAAAGTTACCAAATAGTGAAAGGTTTGAATAGAGTGGGTGTGGAGAGGATATTTCCACTAGTGGGAAAGTCTAGGACTAGAGGCCATAGTCTCAGAATAAACAAAATATATACCTGTAGAAAGGAGATGAGGACGAATTTCTTTAGTCAGAGGGTATTTTTAAGGCAGAGATTTACAGATTATTGATTAGTAAAGGTGTCAGGGGTTATGGGGAGAAGGTAAGAGAGTGAGGTTGAGTGGGAAAGATAGATCAGCCATGATTGAATGGAGGAGTAGATTTGATGAATCGAATGGCTTAATTCTGCTCCTATAACCTATGAAGAAACTGCTGGAGTAACTCAGTGGGTCAGGCAGAATCCCTAGAGAAGGGGTCTGATGAAGGTTCTCAAACCCGAACCGTCACCTATCCATGTTCTCCAGGAATGCTGCCTGACTTGCTGAGTTACTCCAGCACTTTGTGTCTTTCCTCACTCTCAGTGAGTCTGTTCTGCGTCATGAAGTCTTTGCATGACCCCTGTCCTTGTAACCCTCAATGTGGAAAAGTTGATCTATATTTTGATTCAAGGCACTGAGCAACCTAGCATTGACTGTTAGAAAGAGTAAAGGTGGGAATTAGGGCCAAATGAAAGGGAGAGGAAAATGATATTGGAGATGCAGCAAATTGAGAAACCAGCAGTAATCTCTATTTTGTCAAGTGCCGAGCATGTGTATATACTCCTTCCCTCCCTTCTCTGTCTGCCAAAATACTAGGAGGAAACTCTTGGCAGATAGCAAAGCTAGATTTTGTCCTTGCACACAAAATGATTAATTGTTCAATGAAAATGTAGCGATTTGTCCGTTAAAAAACAAATTATTGAGATATCTCAAAGTAACTTGAGAGTGAAGAATGTTTTCAATTATAACCATCGGGGTTTTTTTTGTCCTTTGGAGTCTTCATTCTCTGTTCAATTGCTAACACAGGGTAAATATAGTTGGGAAAAGTATTGCAATTTTTTTCTCAATTCTAGTTTTATTTGTGGAGTCTCTCATGGCCTCAAGAATGTTAAGATTTATTGATAGGCTGCCTACAACAAACAGTGTGTTCTCTTTTCCAATTTTCCAGCAGCAGAATAGAGTGCGGGGGAAAAAAACCTATCTGGAATGATTCCTCCATTTACAATGCAGTGCAAAGCCCTCCAGACCTGTATGTTTCAGGTACTACCTTAGTCTCTAGTGAATTATCTGATCTTAGGTAAGGAGGCACTAGAAGTACAATTCACTTTAGTGCCCGAGGCTACAATCATAGCAAATCTCTTCATCATTGTCCAGTTGCCTTTGCAGGATATGTGTGCACATATCATACAGGCAATCATCAAAAATTGGCTTCACTTTGAAATTTCGCAATGATTGACTAGACCCTAATTTCGATTCTGATCCCTTTAAAATGTTTACATGGTAAAAAAATAAATAGCCGTGTTTAGGATTAAAAGTGCAATTAGCTCACAATTAAATTTCTTAATCATGAGATTAGTCAGAATTTTATTTTATCCCCTTGACAGCCCTGCCTCAAGTAACAAGCAGACATATGAAGATATGCATTAGGAGTACCAATAGGCCTTTCAACCCTTCAAGACTTTCATAAAACCGTGGATGTTCTGGCCGTAATCTCAACTACATTTTCATGCTTATTCCCAATTACTTGTCGCCCCTTGTTTATCAAGGATCTATCCACCTCAGCTACAAAAAATACTGAGATCTTTCTTTCATCTTACCATGAGGAAGAGAGCTGCAGAGAAAAAAAAATGACCTCATCTCTTTCTGAAATGGATGACACTTATTTTTAAACAGTGATGCCTACTTCTAAACTCTCCTACAATAGGAAACATGTTCTTCATTTCCACCCAGTGGAGACTCCCCATGATCTCATGTTTCAACCAACTTGTCTCTTACTGTTCTAAACTCTAGTGGGTTCAAGGCTAATCTCTCTAACTGTTCTTCATAAGGCAAACCATCCATTCAATACATTTGCATACATTCTTACATGCGAGATAATACCCTATATAGTGCTCCAGATGGGATCTCACCAATGCCTTGTGTAACTGAAGTCTATAATTAAAACACAAAGTGCTGAAGGAACTCTGCGGGTTGAGCAGCATCTGGGGAGGGAACGGACGGGTGACGTTTCGGGTCAGGATCCTTCTTCAGATTCTGAAGAGACCCAAAACATCGCCTGTCTATTCCCTCCCTAGATGCTGCCTGACATGCTCATTTCCTCCTGAATTTTGTGTTTTGCTCTCAACTTTTGTGTAAAATCCCCTTCACTAAAACGATGATTTTCTGTTAACTATCTTAACAACTTGCTGCATCTCTATACAAATATTTTGTAAATCATGCACCAGGAAACCCAGATCTCCCTACAATCTCTCACCATTTGGAAAATATGTTTCTTTTTAACATTTCATACCAAATTGTACACTGTTATATTCTCCTACCTTATACCATTTGCCAGAGCCTTTTATTCACTAAAATTGTCTATATTCCCTTGAGGTCTCCTTGTGGCCTCATCATAACTTACCTACCCATTGGTGCCATTAGAAAATTTAGCAATCATTCAACCAAGTTGGATTGCTTTCCCTGGAGTGTTGGAGGCTGAGGGGAAATCTGATAGAAGTATATAAAATGATAAGAGGCACATATGGTGTATAAAGTCAGAAACTTCTTCCCAGAGAGAACAAGTATGGGTCAATGGGTCTATTCCTGTGCTATACTGCACAATGTTCGATGTTCTCAGTCATTTATATAAATTGTAAAAAATGGAAACCAACCTGTCTGGCATAGGCTGTTCTTAATTCCCAAAATGCACTAGGGTCTTATTTGTCAGGTTTCTATCGAGCTTGATACTTTATTCCAGCTGAGAACTCTGCAAAGAGAAGATTCTTTCTTCTCCCTGCTTTCTTCTCCCTGATCTCGCCGGGCAAAAGTTAGAGAAGCTTGAAATCACGAACCGCCAGACTCAGGAGCAGTCTCTTCCCCTCTCTTATCAGGCTTCTGAATGGTCCTTCTATAAGCCAGGATGCTGTCTGATTCACCTCTACCCCATTGCGGACATTGGACTCTGTCTATGGAACTGATTCGCTGCAATGCTGAGAACTATATTCTGCGCTCTGTCCCTTTCCCTTTGCTCTATCTATTGTACATGAGTTTGACTTGATTGTACTTATGTATAGCATTATCTGATCTGATTGGATAGCAGTCAAAATAATGCATTTCACTGTATATGTAATAATAATAAACCTAAACCTAAACCAAAAGGTACTCTGATTGTTGAGGTGTTGAGGATCAAGAACAGACCAATTTGCTTGCCATAGTGGCTTCAAAATTCACTTTCTTCAGACAGTGGCTGCAACGGTCTATAAACTTTAATATTCAGGTTGTTTGTACAGGGCAGCAAAGTGGCACAATGGTAGACTTGCTGCCTTATGGAGCCAGAGACCCCGGATTCAACTCTGAGTATGGGTGCCGACTGCACGGAGTTTGTGTGTCGTCCCGGTGATCGCATGGGTTTTCTCCGGGTGCTCCGGTTTCCTCCCACATCCCAAAGACATACAGGTTTGTAGGTTAATCAGCTCCTGTAAAAAAAATTGTCCCAAGTGTGTAGGATAGGAACAGTGCACAGGGATCACTGGTAGGAGTGGATCCATAGTCGATCTCTAAAGTCTAAAAGTCTAAAGTCTAAAATGTATAGACGATCCACTACTTTCCTCTTAAAAACTATGCTAAAAATATGTAATTGCTGCACTGCAGGAAATGCTAAACTTACTGACTGAGACGGGCTTTAAGTTAACCCTTGAAAGGCAATCCTCTTTCAAGCTGAAGTTACTCTTCTCTGAATTAGACATTTGGATAAAGGATGCAACCTTAATCAGCATAGAGTGCAATCCAGAGACTCTTCCTATCTGCTTCCATAATGTCTTTGTAATCATTTCTCAGGGCTAAAGGGTGATCTGCAATCCACAGTGTTCTAAGTTCACCAGACCATTGTATAACCCACTGAATCACTATTTAGTGATAACCAAACAGAAACACACAATAAAGCAGTCAAAAGTTAAAAGAAATGCCTTGCCTGGTCTCACCAGAAGCAGATAAATCATTCTACCACAAAGATGCTGCTTCTTATCAAGGTTTCATGTCAAAAGACTTTGAAACACCAGTTTATTATTGCATTTGCCTGATAGATTCTGCTAGGGTTCTGATGTATACAATAATCGTGAGAGAGATATTTATTATCGGTTTGATGTGGAATCCAACATTTTATCTTCAATATTATTCACAGTTGTTAATGTTTCATTCACTTGAATCTGTTGATGTAATAGGGAATCACTTATATCTGCAACATTGACCTGCTGAACATCATTACTAATGGACACAAAGTGCTGGAGTAACTCAGCAGGTCAGGCAGCAAATATGGGAAAACATGGATAGGTGACGTTTAGGAGCAGAATTAAGCCATTTGGCCCATCATGTCTACCCTGCCAGTCAATCATGGCTGATCTAATGAATCGTCACCTAACCATGTTCTCCAGAGCTGCTGCCTGACCTGCTGAGTTACTCCAGCACTTTGTGTCCTTTTGTACGTTAACCAGCATCTACAATCCCTGGTTTCTACTTTATTCATTACTAATGGAGTGTGATCAGAACATCATCTCAAAGAAAACCACCTTGGTGGCAGAGTTTTTACTTAATCCGGGGGAAACCTACAGCTGACTACTCTCTGTTGGAGTTTGACCCATTCCATGCTACAGCAACTGCTGCCAGATGATGAAGTTGTGTATTTAAGGAGATCTCCCTTTTATCAAAACAGGACCTACATTTGATTTACAGTTTGTGTTCCTCTGAATATTTAGACAGTGATCTTGTACCCTCACTCAACTGATATATATTAGCCATGGCTGCTTTGCTAACAGCTGTGAAGGAACCTCCCCACACATCTCAACATCTGTTCAGGTTCAATGGTTCAATGGTGCTTTATCTGTCACAAGTGCAACTCCACAGTTAAATTCCTTTTGCATATATACACATGGGTGTGCCGCCATGTTTTGGCGCCCATTCCAAAATGCAAGGTCTACTGGAGCAGTTCCTGATCCTGGTAAGCCCCAGGCTCCTGCAGGGCCTTCTTCCATCACCTTCCACCAGATTGGCCCACAAACCAGCGTCGCTCTCCATTTATGTTCCCCGGGGATGCCTCTTGCAGCCGACCTCGAAGTCATTGGAGGCATTATCCCAGATAATCTTCCTACCGACCCTTGCTTCTCGCGTCCGTCGTCTCCAGCGGCTCCCTCCTGGTTTCGCGGTCTGCCGAGCTTTTGGGTCCTCGGGGCGGACCCCGATCTGCGACCGACCGAGTCTTCGGGTCCTCCGGCGGTTCCCAGTTCCAAGGCCCGCGGTACCTCGGGAAGGCCTCTGCCGCGCAGCTCCTCGGGTAAAAGTTAGCAGGAAATCCTGAAATCCAGGAATCAAAGAAACATAGAAAATAGGTGCAGGAGTAAGCCATTCAGTCCTTCGAGCTAGCACCGCCATTCAATATGATCATGGCTGATCATCCAGAATCAGTATCCTGTTCCTGCATTTTCCCCATATCCCTCGATTCCATTAGCCCTAAGAGCTAAATCTAACTCACTCTTGAATACATCCAGTAAAGTGGCCTCCACTGCCTTCTGTGGGAGAGAATTCCACAGGTTCACAACTCTCTGGCTGAAAAATATTTTCCTCATCTCAGTCCTAAATGGCCTACCCCTTATTCTTAAACTGTGACCCCTTGTTCTGGACTCCCCCAACATCTGGAACATTTTTCCTGCATCTAGCCTGTCCAATCACTTAAGAATCTTATATGTTTCTGTAAGATATCCTCTCATCCTTCTAAATTCCAGTGAATATAAGCCCAGTCGATCCATTCTTTCATTATATGTCAGTCCTGCCATCCCGGGAATTAACCTGGTGAACCTACGATGCACTCCCTCAATAGCAAGAATGTCCTTCCTCAAATTAGGAGACCAAAACTGCACACAATACTCCAGGTGCAGTCTCACCAAGGCCCTGTACAACTGCAGTAGAACCTCCTTGCTCCTATACTCAAATCCTCTCGCTATGAAAGCCAACATGCCATTAGCTTTCTTCACTGCCTACTGTACCTGCATGCTTACTTTCAGTGACTGATGTACAAGGAAACCTAAGTCTCATTGCACCTCCCCTTCTCCTAATCTGACACCATTCAGATAATAATCTGCCTTCTTGTTCTTGCCACCAAAGTGGATAACCTCACATTTATCCACATTATACTGCATTTGCCATGCATCTGCCCACTCACCCAACCTATCCAAGTCACCCTGCAGCCTCATAGCATCCTCTTCGCAGCTCACACTGCCACCCAGCTTTGTGTCATCTGCAAACTTGGAGATGTTACATTTAATTACATCGTCTAAATCGTTCATATCATTATTGATTTCTTCGGTGTGGTAAAATCCAATTTCCTCAGGAAATGTTCATGTTGTCAATTCTATGCTATCCAATCCAACATATCATGAAAATAACTTTAGAATGTTTCACAGGAAACCCTGAATGCACATCATTATTGATTTATTTGGTGTGGTCAAATCCAATCAGGCCTATGGGTTCTCTACCTAAATGTTTACATTGGACTCACTGGTTAAAGGGCAATTAAAGAGGGATTAACAAAGGACAAAGTATTGAAGCAACTCAGCAGGCCAGTCAACATCTCTGGAGAATATGGATAGTTTATGTTCATAAGTTATAGGAGCAGAATTATGCCATTTGGCCCATCAAGTCTACTTCGCTATTCAATCATGGCTGATCTACCTCAACACCATTCTCCCCATAACCCCTGACACCCGTACTAACCAAGGATAGGTGACATTTTGGATTAGGGCCCTTCTTCAGACTGATTGTAGTCGGGGGAGAAAGCTGGAAGAGAGCTGGGAGCACTCTCACCTCAACTAAAACAGCATCATCAAGGTTAGATTTGGCGTTCCAGCAGTATATATTTGAATCTCACATGTGGTAATCGCACAATTCTGATAAATTAGTTTCTCAACTTAATAAAGATAAGTAGGCGATAGGAAAATATTGCTGCTTATTAATCCAGATCAGTCAATATGTATCCTGTGTGTATGCCAACTATCTATTCTGTATATTTCTCAACACCTTTCATTCTGACCTACATGAGGCCATTATCCAAATGAGGACCTGTACCAAAAGGTGATAGTCTAACGTACAATATCACCTTTATTTGACAAGTATGCAACAATTATTCTATGACCATGCCATTTTCAAATTCACTTCAGTTCCTGAGACATGGATCCCCAGAAATTGATTCTGTTGCACACCTTTGCAGGTTGATTATGGATTACTAATATTACCCACTGATTATTGACAAGGTTACCAGAGGTTTGAAGGTGTTACCACGGCATTAACTCCTGCACTTTCCTGGACATTATATATTGATTTGCTCTTGGGAAATTGGGAACTTTTAATCAATGTGGATTGGGATCAAGACTAGGTGTTATATTGGATTAGGGCCCTCCTTCAGACTGATTGTAGTCAGGGGGTGGGGGCGGGGTGGAGGGGGGCGTAAGGGGGCGGGAGAAATTTCACAATTTCAGAAGGGAAATTTTATCATTGTAGAAAACGCTGGGAATTCTGCAAAAAAAAGCATATGTTCAAGATTGTTTAAAAGGGGAAAAGGGGGATTTAAAAATGATAAGGGTCACATGGTTGACTATCTTCAAGTCATCTATCAACATGTGCCACAAACAATTAGGAAATCAAAATCCTTTCAATAGCTACTTTGCTTACAGCTGTGAAGAAACCTTCTCACACATCTGAATATCTGGTAAGGTACTGCTCATGCTTTCAATTCTATGCTATCCCATCCAACATATCATGAAAATAACTTTCAGAACGACTAGCTGGAAATCCTGAGTGTACACCATTATTAATTTATTTGGTGCGTTCTGCAGCCCAAAAGCTTGAGAAATCGAAAACGCTTAGATTAAAAGTTAACATGAAGACAAACTTTAACATTCTGAAAATGAGAGTGATAACACCATCACAGTGTTAGAATACAGATAAAAGGATGATGCATTGGTACGATCCTTTTCCAATAATAGAGAAGACAAGTTTAGTTCTATAACTCTTATGATGCAGAGTGAAAAAACCTTATAATAAATACATGTGACATCATATAAATCAGTTTAAGCATGATGCAGTGCATAATTTACTGAATCTATAAGTAATAATTGCATGTTTAACATTTGACCTATGGAAATTATGACGAACAAATTTAAACAGTTTGATTTTCTACTGATGGACTATGTACCAAGCTTTGATTGTACAAGATTGGTTCATCATTGATTATGAGAATGCAGAGTACATTTGCACATTATTATGAAGTGTGTTTATTAAGAAATAGGTTCCATTCCATTATAGGTTGAGTCGTTGGTGATTAAAATTCAACATAATGGCTACTTTTGACCTGTGCGTTAAGAGGCCGAACTAATTACACACAGGGCAGTTTTCCCAAGGCATTGCTTACGTTACTCTCGCACCATGCACCACTGAACACCACTGAAAAGAAAAATAGAAAGACATGTACTTTTGTGGCGTCCTTTATGTAGAATTCAGAACACACTGAACCACTTTATGGCCAATGAATTAATTTTGAAAAGTAGTCATTGCTAAATATAATAACTACATTTGTCCCTAAAACCACAAAATAATAATGAACAGATAAACGGTTTTAGAATTTTTTTATAGAGGGATCATCTACTGTTATTATTCTAAATATTGCAACATATTACTTCAAGATCTTTTTTGTATATATGAGAGAGCAGAAATTACCTCATTTTCATTTCTCATCTGATTGAATGTAGGACATGGAATGAGCTGACGGAGGAGGTACTATAATGACATTGAAAAGACATCTGGACTGATAGGAAAGGTTTAAAGAGGTAATGGTCAAATGCAGGTGGGTGCGAATGGGACATGTTGGTTGGCAGGAGCAAGTTGGGCCGAAGGTCCTGTTTCCGTTCTGTGGACTCTATTACTCTAATGTTGCTCACCCTTAGCACTGCACATGAGAGATTTTAGTGCTCACAATGCTGAAGCTTCTTCTTCGAAGTTGAGTGTGCTAACTGAGCTTCAGTTTATAACGTGACAAAACATCATCCTTAAGTTTGCCTTCGTCACAGGACAAGTGAGTACACAGTACATGCGAGTAATGGAGTGCGGTTGTCTGCATTCATAAGGTTTTACATCAGGAAGGGTACATTGACTTTTAGTGTCTGTGCAGTTGTTAATCACAAGGCACTGAAACCCCAGGAACAGTCTGTGACTGAGCCTGGTTTACAGAGCAATTCAACAATGGAGTGGTGGCTCAGGTCAGGTATCAGGTGATGTGGTCAACAGTGAAATATGAAACTTTTTTCATTTGTGGAATGTTGTTTTCACTGTTAGGCTGGTATCTTATTACCCAATCCTTTGCCACTTTTGTGTTTGTCTCCCGAGTTACTTAAACAGGGTCTGAAGAAGGGTTTCGGCCCGAAACGTTGCCTATTTCCTTCGCTCCATAGATGCTGCTGAGTTTCTCCAGCATTTTTGTGTACCTACTTAAAAATGCATTTGCTTAAGGATTATTTTTTTCGGCTTTAAATAACTACAAATAAATTTCTCCCAGCAAGTTCCAGGTCATTTTGTGTCATTGCGGACTTTCAACCGGGCACTTCTGGATATGAATCACCCTTGCTCAAGTGATATTAAATTCACATCTGTTGTCCTTCAAGTTATAATAATAATAATAATAATAATACATTTTATTTGAATAGCGCTTTTCAAGGACTCAAAGTCGCTTAATGTCATACCTGAGGCAATGCTACTTTGAGAGACTATTGACGTAACACAGTATTGAACTGGGCCCTTTCTGAAAATGCCAAAAGCAAGGTTGGGGTATTTGCAACCATCTTCAATTAAAACTGTCAATCTATGTTCTTTCTTGAGATCCTCACGATTACAACAAACTATCTTCAGTCAATTCATTTCATGGCACATAATATCAAGAAATAATGGCTGGGCACATTGGATCCAACTACAAGGCCAGATAACGTCCCATCAACAAACAAAGTGCCGGAGGAACTCAGCGGGTCAAACAGCATCTGTAGAAGGAATAGACAGATGACGTTACAGGTCGGGACTTTATCTGAAACATCATCTGTCCAGTCCCTCCACAGATGCTGCCTAACCCACTGAGTTCCTCCAGCATTTTGATTGTTGCTCAAGATTCCAGCATCTGTAGACTCCAGTGACTAATATGCTATCGATGTGCTCCAGGATGCACCTTTGTCCAAGCCTTCCCAATGCAGCTGCAACACTAGTATATTCCCATCACAGTGAAAGATTACCCAGGCGTATACATCTTAAAAGTAGAACTGATCCAAACTATTCAGTGATCATCCTACCAGCCTCCTCTATGTCATTAATAATATAATGTTCAGGATTATCCTGGTGCCATCAGTCCACATGTATTCACTACTAACCTTCTCAGCAAAGCTCAGTCTGGGCTCACCAGGATCAAGCAGCTCTAGAAATCATTAAAATTTTGATCTAAATGTAAATAAGAGATCGAAATTCCAAATCCGACTGCCCATGAGGTTAAGGAATCTTTTATTTTCACACAAAGGGTGGTGGATGTACGGAACGAGTGGCAGGAGGTAGGTAGTTGAGGCGGGTACTTAACGCAATGTTTAAGAAACATTTAGACAGGTACATGGATGGGACAGGTTTAGAGAGATATAGGCCAAACGCAGGACGCTGGAACAAGTGCAGATAGGATATGTTGGCCAGTGTGGGCAAGTTGGGCCAAAGGGCCTGTTTCCACACTGTGGGACTATGACTCTATTTAACAAAATGAGCTATGAAGAACAAAAAATAAAATTGAAGTCAGTGAGAATATATTAGTAGACTCCCCATGGTTGACGTCAACCCAGAGCAAGAGTAAATTGTTGAACAAGGAACTTCAGATGCTGGTTTACAAAGAAAGATACAAAGTGCTGGAGTAATTCAGTGGGTTAGATAGCTTCTTTGGAGAACGTGGATAGCTAGCGTTTCTGGTTCGGACCCTTCTTCACACTGATTGTAGAAGGGGTTTAGGTTCATAACAGTGCTAGGATTGTTGTTGAGTGAGTGGAGGGCTGTGCGTTTAGAGGGGTGAGCTTGAAGTAGGTAAGGGAAATAGAGAAATATATTTAAGCTGGTTTGCTGGAAGCAAGTCAGCTCGGCTCCAGGAGAACACTGTAGAAATTCCCCTCCACAGAATTCTGGGCCCAGTGTTCTAAACTGCATCCTTCCCATCATTATAAGTTCAGGAGTAGGGAATAAGGTCAGGAGGGCTGCACAGTGACACAGTGGTAGAGTTGCTGCCTTACAGGGCTAGAGACCCGGGTTCTATCCTGACTACGGCTGCTGTCTGTACAGAGTTTGTACGTTCTCCTTATGATCTCGTGGGTTTTCTCCGGGTGCTCTGGTTTCCTCCCACATTCCAAAGATATGCAGGTTTGTAGGTTAATTGGCTTCTGCAAATTGTCCTTAGTGTGTAGGACAGAGCATGAACGGGTGATCATTGACTGGCGCAGACTCGATGGGCCGAAGGACCCGTTTCCACACTAAACTAAACTAAATTTACTGACAATAATTTGGTTTAATCTCCTCAGACGATGGAACTGCCCTTATCTTTTAAGCCAGCAATGGCTGCCTCGCCAACAGTCTGTCCGTCCCTTTCTTCTTTATTGTTTGTTTGTATGTGTTAAATGTATGTTTTTAGTGTTTTTTTGCTTGTTTTATGTGGTTGGGGGAAACTTTTTCTAATCTCTTACCCCGGCAGAGATGCAATTTTTTCCGTATCTTTATCTTCTACACTGCGGCCTAACATCAAGGAGTTGCCGATCTTTGCTGAAAACCGATTTCGAGAGCTCCACCGCGGTGCCTGCAGACTTTAACATCACGGAGCCCGCGATCCCTTTGCCAGGGTGACAAAGGTTAGAGGTGCAAAGGAGACAAAATTGTGTCTGATAAGGAAAGAAGAAGTGGTGTGAAAGTGTAAAGGCAGAGGGAGGGATGTGAATCGGGGAGGGGGAAAAGATGGAATAATGGGAAATGCTGTACTCAGAGATGGGAGGGGTGAGAAACAAACATATAGAGGAGGAGGAGAGGGGAACTTGGTGGGAGGGGTAGGAGATGGTGGGAGAAATATGTGTGTGCTTCAGGTTGGAGGGCAATGAGGGGCAAGAGATGGTGTAGAAAAGGTGTGAGACAAAGATCAACTCCAGATAACTGTAAGTCCAAGCACATGCTCTTGATGTTGAATGGTAATACTGTAGCATGGATAATATTGCAACCCACTAACCTTGTAGCTGTTCCCTATTTATCTTCTCAGGAATATAGTGGACCTAATGCAGACACATACAGCGCTCCAGGAGAATGGATGCTCAGTGAGGCATTCTAACGATTCTCCAAAGGCTTTCCATGTCGACAGCTGGGAGTGACGGAATGCTTCCATCGCACCCACAGCCCGCATGTACACAACTTCAATTTTCATGAACCTCAACGTCACCCAGGTAAAAAAAA